>JAQIUQ010007089.1:0-115711 GCA_030378365.1 Hybognathus amarus
TAAGTCCCATGGCCCTCTATCAGAATCCAGAGTTTCAAGATATTGAGAATTTTTTTTTTTGCAGGAAACAGAGTATACTGGAGGGCTTACATTTTTTTTCATTTTTAGGAAAAAGAACAAGCTTCCATGAAGTGGTGTGAGACATGAAGTCCAGGGGAGGAGTCGATCAGATCCCACTCCTCCCATCTCCACATGGGAGGAGTCGGATCCAGATCCAACTCCTCCCACTCCTCCACATGGGAGGAGTCGGATCCAGATCCAACTCCTCCCACTCCTCCACATGGCCCCTGGGGGACGGTAAAAAATTCGAAAGTAAATTGCGCATAACTCCTAGACCGTTTGAGCTAGAATCACGATTTTCGCATCACTGCGATCCCTGGCTTAAGCTCGAACAAGATGTATATCTCCGATTTCCATTTCGGGGACCATGGCGCCCGCCCGAGGCCACACTGAAAGGGAGCAAGGGCGGGCGCCATGGGGACCATGGCGCCCGCCCGAGGCCACACTGAAAGGGGAGCAAGGGCGGGCGCCATGGGGACCATGGCGCCCGCCCGAGGCCACACTGAAAGGGGAGCAAGGGCGGGCGCCATGGGGACCATGGCGCCCGCCCGAGGCCACACTGAAAGGGGAGCAAGGGCGGGCGCCATGGGGACCATGGCGCCCGCCCGAGGCCACACTGAAAGGGGAGCAAGGGCGGGCGCCATGGGGACCATGGCGCCCGCCCGAGGCCACACTGAAAGGGGAGCAAGGGCGGGCGCCATGGGGACCATGGCGCCCGCCCGAGGCCACACTGAAAGGGGAGCAAGGGCCGGGCGCCATGGGGACCATGGCGCCCGCCGAGGCCACACTGAAAGGGGAGCAAGGGCGGGCGCCATGGGGACCATGGCGCCCGCCCGAGGCCACACTGAAAGGGGAGCAAGGGCGGGCGCCATGGGGACCATGGCGCCCGCCCGAGGCCACACTGAAAGGGGAGCAAGGGCGGGCGCCATGGGGACCATGGCGCCCGCCCGAGGCCACACTGAAAGGGGAGCAAGGGCGGGCGCCATGGGGACCATGGCGCCCGCCCGAGGCCACACTGAAAGGGGAGCAAGGGCGGGCGCCATGGGGACCATGGCGCCCGCCCGAGGCCACACTGAAAGGGGAGCAAGGGCGGGCGCCATGGGACCATGGCGCCCGCCCGAGGCCACACTGAAAGGGGAGCAAGGGCGGGCGCCATGGGGACCATGGCGCCCCGCCGAGGCCACACTGAAAGGGGAGCAAGGGCGGGCGCCATGGGGACCATGGCGCCCGCCCGAGGCCACACTGAAAGGGGAGCAAGGGCGGGCGCCATGGGGACCATGGCGCCCGCCGCCAGGCCACACTGAAAGGGGAGCAAGGGCGGGCGCCATGGGGACCCATGGCGCCCGCCGAGGCCACACTGAAAGGGGAGCAAGGGCGGGCGCCATGGGGACCATGGCGCCCGCCCGAGGCCACACTGAAAGGGGAGCAAGGGCGGGCGCCATGGGGACCATGGCGCCCGCCCGAGGCCACACTGAAAGGGGAGCAAGGCGGGCGCCATGGGGACCATGGCGCCCGCCCGAGGCCACACTGAAAGGGGAGCAAGGGCGGGCGCCATGGGGACCATGGCGCCCGCGCCGAGGCCACACTGAAAGGGGAGCAAGGGCGGGCGCCATGGGGACCATGGCGCCCGCCGCGAGGCCACACTGAAAGGGGAGCAAGGGCGGGCGCCATGGGGACCATGGCGCCCGCCGCGAGGCCACACTGAAAGGGGAGCAAGGGCGGGCGTCATGGGGACCATGGCGCCCGCCGCCGAGGCCACACTGAAAGGGGAGCAAGGGCGGGCGGCCATGGGTCCTTAATGGATGGATGGATGGATGGATGGATGGATGGATGGATGGATGGATGGATGGATGGATGGATGGATGGATGGATGGATGGATGGATGGATGGATGGATGGATGGATGGATGGATGGATGGATGGATGGATGGATGGAATGGATGGATGGATGGATGGATGGATGGATGGATGGATGGATGGATGGATGGATGGATGGATGGATGGATGGATGGATGGATGGATGGATGGATGGATGGATGGATGGATGGATGGATGGATGGATGGATGGATGGATGGATGGATGGATGGATGGATGGATGGATGGATGGATGGATGGATGGATGGATGGATGGATGGATGGATGGATGGATGGATGGATGGATGGATGGATGGATGGATGGATGGATGGATGGATGGATGGATGGATGGATGGATGGATGGATGGATGGATGGATGGATGGATGGATGGATGGATGGATGGATGGATGGATGGATGGATGGATGGATGGATGGATGGATGGATGGATGGATGGATGGATGGATGGATGGATGGATGGATGGATGGATGGATGGATGGATGGATGGATGGATGGATGGATGGATGGATGGATGGATGGATGGATGGATGGATGGATGGATGGATGGATGGATGGATGGATGGATGGATGGATGGATGGATGGATGGATGGATGGATGGTTTTATTTAATTTTTAAAAAAATAATTTTTTTTTACCTTCGGCCTCCAGTCCTCCGGCCTCCAGTCCTCCGGCCTCCAGTCCTCCGGCCTCCAGTCCTCCGGCCTCCAGTCCTCCGGCCTCCAGCTGTCCTCCGGCCTCCAGTCCTCCGGCCTCCAGTCCTCCGAAACAAAATATCTGACTTCCGTCCATCCTTCCGTCACATTAAAAGATCCTAAAAAGAAGACTAAAGTCATAATGTGTTGGTTTTTAATGAATGAATCTACAGCACTGAGGCTACACAGAGATCCTGCTTGAGCAGGAACCATCAGAACATTTCCCTCCGCAGGAACAGCTGGAGAAAACTGCAGAGATACCTGGAACAAGGACCAACACACTGTAGGACACACACACACACACACACCAACATTCCCAAATTGAAAAATAGCCACATCATACAGTACATGGTTCTGGAAACACATATCAGTGTCAAACGGCACATTAGCAGCAACTAAATTCTCACCGGGAAGAACGCTGTAGACCAGAATCTGCACTGCTGGAGCCATATTGACGCTGACAGACAACTGGAACGGACAAACTGGGAAACATCAGAACAAAATAAAGAACTGACCAACCACAAGACAAGAAAATAAAGCATCACTCACTTGGCACAGGACTCAACTTTCAGTCCCATAACTGCAACGCTGTAGGTCTGCGGTGTGTTTAGTCACATCAGACTTGGGCAAAACTAAACCAGAAACAAAGCGCTTTAGGTTAAGGCCTCAGATCTGTCATTGAACTGCACATACAGAACAACTTACCGTATTTTTTCACCTCAAAAACTTGGGAGACTTCTCGGTCAGCAATAAAAGCCTTTAGTGTGTACATCTCCCATCTGAGCCTCTGGGTTTAACTGAGAAAGCTCCAATATCAGCTCCGTTGAGGAAACATTTGTCCACTGACCAATCCGGTTATTATCTTTGTCCTATTAAAACAAATTAACCGCTCCAGAGAAAATCTGCAAAGAAAGAAAAGTGCAAAAAGCTGCATTGGCTCCATTCAAAGTCTTACATCGAAGCAAACTCACCTTCACCTGAGCAGATTTTCAACTTCAATCAGATTTCAACTTCAAGATGCTTAAATGTTTATTGTTGTCTTGCAGACCAATACAGACTAAGAATAATAAACATTTAAAAGCAGTCATTGAAGTTGAAATTTCTGCATCTTAAAATAACCTGCATTTAATTTGCTTTTCATTTATGGTCGGAAACACTCAAAATGGTGAAACATCTGGTCTTACCATTTGATCAAAAGGCACAAATTTGGGATCCATGGAGACAACTCTGAAATTAACTGCAAAGACACCAACAAACTCACATATATTCCATAATGCATTTGAAGATGATAGCTTCAACCAAGGGTCATTCACAGCTCACCTGTTTGTCCTGGATTGTAAATAAGTTTGTCTGTTTGGATGAAGGTCAGAGGGAATCGTCTGAACAGGATTTTGCTCTCTTCAGTCGCTCTGAACACCTTCCCTTGAACAAAGAGGAAGATGGCCAGCAGAGATTTCCACCCCACACTCAATATCCAACATACACACACAAACACAAACACAGTGGGAGGAAAAATTTAACCACAGTAAAATCACACTGAAAATACACAAAATCAAATTATAATCACAGCCAACCCCTCCCGTTCAGTGATCCAATAAAAAAGAAAATACACAAACTACTCACATACAACAGCAAACTCACCTTCACCCCGAGCAGATTGTACTGCAAGACAGACCGGAATAATAAACATTTAAAAGCAGTCATTGAAGTTGAAATTTCTGCATCTTAAAAGAACCTGCATTTAATTTGCTTTTAATTTATGGTCAGAACACTCAAAATGGTGAAACATCTGGTCTTACCAGTTGATCAAAAGGCACAAATTTGGGATCCATGGAGACAACTCTGAAATTAACTGCAAAGACACCAACAAACTCACATATATTGCATAATACATTTGAAGATGATAGCTTCAACCAAGGATCATTCACAGCTCACCTGTTTGTCCTGGATTGTAAATAAGTTTGTCTGTTTGGATGAAGGTCAAAGGTAACGTCTGAACAGGATTTTGCTCTCTTCAGTCGCTCTGAACACCTTCCCTTGAACAAACAGTGGGGAAAAAATTTAACCACACTAAAAATCACACTGAAAATACACAAAATAAAATTATAACCACAGCCAACCCCTCCCGTTCAGTGATCCAATAAAAAAGAAAATACACAAACTACTCACTTACAAAAGATTTTACACTTGTAAAACAAAAGTACTGGGGAAGCTACTCTGAAACTGTAGTTTGACAAGCTACAAGCTACTCGTAAGTTAAAGTAGTTTAACTACAGTCAAGCTACCCGTTTAGAAAAGTAGTTTGCTACACTACAAGTTACAATCAAAAAGTAGCTAGCTACACTGAAACTACTTTTGCTTTTTGAACAACGTATATTATAAATAACTGAATAAGTGTCTGAGGAATGTTTTAAGTAAAATATTTAGTGTTTAAAACAAGGCAATGCAATTGCGATTTCAAAGAGTATTGTTTTAGTACACACAACACTAAAATATCTCTAACTGTTTGTCAAAAGTGCAACAAATAGCCTACAACATTGCAAGAACGAAATATACATCCAACGTAAATTGCATGTAGAACATTTTCTCCATGTAGCAATGTAGCTTTTGCTTCGCGCTACACCGTGACTCGCTGCAAAAAGTAGTTAGCTACTGGAAAAGCTACACTGTTTAAAAAGCAATCGAGCTACTGCCAATCTACTGAAAAATGTAGTTAAGTTAGTAGCTACGCTACTTGTAGAAATCCTGCCCTCAAATAAGTCACAGGAACCCTTGGACATTGTCACACATGCAAAAGATTAAAAAAACAACAGCATTTCCTTAGAATTAAAAACAAACTAACTTAACTTAAAATCATACCTACCATAGGAGGTGCGCACACGTCGTCACTCGCCTTATGAGAATGCAGACACTTGCAAAACAACACACTCAAAACATACAACCAATTGAGTCTCTCGTTAACCAAGAAAACTCTTTAAAATACGGAAACTCACCTGGCGCAAGGGCCAGTCCACACCAGAGAGAAAACCAGAGGATGTCCTGCCATATGCTAACGTAACCATCTCATGTGGTTGGCCAAGTTCGCCATTGAAGCCCAACACACTCACCACCTGACGTTTACAGTGGGCAGGACCCAGTTGTGATGCATACCGGGCAAAGAAACCACTCACATTTTTAAACTTCCGAACTGGGCACTCATAGGCTCACAGATTTGGGCGGTGGTGCACAATGCTTCTCATTGGTTAGGGGCAAAGTGCTGACGTCTGATCGAGGTGGGTGGGGCCGTTGCCGTAAACTCATGAACGTCGATCAAAATAATTTTCTATTTCTATTGCAAAATTTGTGTGTAACAGTAACGTTAATTGCTTTCATCGCAGCAGCAACTGAAAGTGAAGGAAAAAGAACCTGGCAGCAGGTGAAAATAAAATATAAAAATATAGTTCAGAATGGTAAGTAAATCTAATGGTATGTAGATATGTAATCAATGCCAGCTTGAAGTTACATCTATTCAGGTTTTTGTTTTGTTTTTTTCTTTATTGAAGCGACCAAAAGAAGACCGAGGTTGCTGGCACTGGGGAAGGCCACCACCAGTCAGCTTCACTCCTGCACAGGAGCTGGCTTTGGAAATTAATAAAGGGAGGCCCGTCCTTGAGGGAATAGAGGGTGGGACTATGGCAAGCCATTTTAACATTTAACAGCTAGACTGGATATGTGTTACAGATATCTGTAATTCAGTTTTGCCTAGTCAAAAAGAACATTTCAGATATCCGCAACTACATTCTTCCTATCCATAATTGTCATTTCAGATATCCACAAAGAAGTTCTTCCTATAGGACAAATGACATCACTTTTGCCATTCATTTGTATGGGGTTTATAATTACAGATATCTACAATTCGGTTGGAGATATCCACTATGTGAATTACAGATATCTGCAACTCAGTTGTAGATATCTGAAATCCAGTTTGAGATATCTACAATTTGATTCTGACTAGTCATAACTCCGGTTCAAGATATCTTTAATTAAACTCAATTCAAGATATCTACATGTTCCATTTCAGATATCTTGAATTAAGTTTTGACTAGGCGAAATTACATTGTAGATATCTGTAACTGGAATTATGACTAGTCAAAACAACTTTGTAGATATCTCAAACTGGAGTTAGGGATAGTCATAATTGAATTGTAGATATCTATTATCAAGGTATAGATATCTTGAACTGAAATTTGATTAGAGATATCTGAAATTTGAGATATCTGTAACTTTCCTTTTGCCTAGTCAAAATGTAATTGCAGATATCTTGAATTGGAGTTTTGACTAGGCGATGACGTTGCAGATATCTGTATGCAAATTAGGCCCGCATCACACTTTAGGCGGGAACAGAGCATGTTTTTAATTATATTAGCTACTGTTTTAACCTGAAATCAATACCTCCAGGCTATCATGGGTTTTTACTGTTAAAAAAATAAAATAAAAAATAAGAACTAATCCGAACTAAGAACTTTTATTCTCATCTAAAGAAATTAATGTTATTGCACTGCCATGGCAAGAATAGCATGCATGTAAGCATCTTTATTAAAGTGAATTAGAGTGAATCTCTCATGCGTAAATCCTACATCAACAATAACCTACGGTAATTTTAAGCATGATCACAAACATAGAAATGCATGGCAAACATTGCATGTTGCCAATGTTTTTGAGAAACCTACAGGCTAATGCTAATGAATACAATTTGTGTCATGCTGGAAACATTTTCTGGTGTTTTTATTTTTTTAAATTTTTTTTTTCAATTATGGCCAACGCAATGACAGCTTCTTTCTTCTTCTATTCATATAGTTATTTAGTCATATGATAGCTTTATGTGACGAACAAACCCCACTTAAGCTCGTTATAATCCCTGATGAGCTTCACCTCTTGAAAACTCCGTCCGAACCGTGAGTGAATCAATCAAAAAAAGATTCATTTTCAGCGATTCATGACATCGAACGACTCTCATGTCGCTTGCTATGCTGCCAAGGAGGGCTATGCAATAACGATTTCATTTTTTGCCACATATATAAATACAGTATGGCTTCAGAATACTTTAGTATTATATAGTAATACTGACACATTTTATGGCATTTTTAAAAGCATTTTAGTAAAAAGTAAATGAATTTAGCCTATGTGATCAGTAAATGCAGAACACACACACTCCAAGCAAAAAACTGTTAAACTTTATTGTTATCAGTTTCAAACTGCTGATTTAGAACAGGTTTAATTTGCTTCATAACTGTAAATCAAAGTCCCTTCTTCCAGATAACAAGTAATGGTGAAAGACCCATATTGCACCCCTCTGCCACATGTGCCCAAAGGATCATTAAAATTCAGGTCTTGGTCCCACACCTCCATCTTCAGGTTGTCACCACTTAGGCAGTCTGGGAAATTGAACTCTGCAGACCATGTAGGATTTCTGTTATCATTGACATATTCTGTCTGCCCCCAAAAGTAGAGCCACACCAGACCTTGACGTATGGATCGGGTTTGTTTAGAAGAGCGTCACCGGTGAGATCTTTGGCATGTAAGCCAAACACCCGAACAGCAGCGCTGGCAGAGTCCAGCTGAGACACCAACATCAGCACAGCCAGAGACACCAGCCGAAGACCATTAAAGACCGCCATATCTGTCAGAAAGAACAGATGTTCAATAATACAGAAGTATCGAAATGCGGAAATAGTGTCTAAAGGTTTAATGTAGTGATAAATCTGCCTTACCTTGCTTGTATCAGGTGTTGTGTGCTTGTTCTCTGATCATAGCCCCCTTTATAATGCAATGGCCATTGCCAAATTCATTGAGTTGGTGATCAACGACAGGTGGTTAAAATCCCATGCGTATCTGTTATCAGCTTTGCTATGTAACAAGTTGGCACATTTGTCGATACATTCGTAGTTCGTTGTGTCAAGTTGCTGTTTGTGGGAAATAACAAATCTGTTCACCTGAAAGAACACCTAACGAAGAGCTATTATTGGACGACATCATGTCATAGCTTTTTGGTACAAAATGGCTAGATGCAAGCGCATTTGAAAAAGCAATTTGTTTGAACGGAGAAATTCCTACACATTGTCCCTTTAATTGTATATATATATATATATACATATATACATATACAATTAAAGTGTGTTTAGTGTGGGCCCTTATTATTCAATATATTTGCATTTAATCTCACACTTAAACCTTCACTATTATAATTGACTGCAACTATGTAAAAACACAAGACTGTAAACAACTGTAAAGTCATTTTAACTAAATGTATGGCAATTTTATTGACAGGACAAAAATTAATAATCTGACAAAAAAATCTTAGGCATTGCAGAACTTTTAAGTTTAAGTTATACGTTCAAAACAATTAATTTAAAAAACATATGTTGGAAAAATGTAATTCAATTTCATGGAAAAGTTTTCCTTAATTTAATTATACAGCTTGTTTTTTTTGAGTGTATGCTTCCTTATCCCCATTACATTTGTAAAGATGCCAAGAGTAAGTAAGCATAGAAGCAGTGCATTAAAAAAATAGTTCTCAGTCCAACAAAGCTACATAGGCAGAGCCAATGATGTACAAGAGTGTCCACTATAAAGAAAATCAATAATCTTTGAAATATGTAGTTTAAACAAATTGAATTCTTAAGAACTAAACATTTGGTGCTGGTTTAATTTTATTTGTATTTTTTTTTTGATTTTACAATTTTTAAGAAGTGTAAATCTAAAGACCCTAAAAAGACATGTGGTGCAAACATACAGTTAAAAAAAGGGTATTTTCAAAAATGGTTTAAACGTGTATATAGCCTATATTTCACCCTCATTCCCCTTAAAGGGATAATTCACCCCAAAAAATGATACTTTACTCACCCTTATGTTGTTACAAATATGTATGTTTCTTTCTTCTGAAGAAAAAATAATAATAATAATAATACTTAAAAGATGTTGATTAACAGACAGTTTACGACTGGAAAACAACTATGGGAGTCAATGGGTGCCATCAACTGTCTGGTAACCATCATTCTTTCAAATATCTTCTTTTGTGTTCAACAGAAGAAAGAAACTCTTACATGTTTGGGACTTCAGGGTGAGTAAGTGATAAAAATATGTAATTTTTGGGTGAACTATCCCTTTAATTGTCCACATTTTTAGGTCATCTGCTGTTTTTCTCTTAAAGATCAAGTGACAGATACCTTCTTCTAGTTGGCTAATCATTTAGTGATGAATTTAACTATACACTTCCTGATCCTCACAACCTTTATAAAAATATACAATCACAAATATCTTCCAAAGGTCATCAACAGGGTTCAACCCCATCTGTGTTGTTTCCGCATTGACATAATTACGTTCATCAAGATGCCAAGTGTGTAATTTATCTCAGTCCTGGTTTCTTATGTATATATATATTTTTTTACTTATTACCTTTTCATAAAAACAGTATTGAGTTATATTGACCCTGAAAAATAATGTGGTGCCATACAGTAATCTTGTATCAAACATGTTTGGTACTTGAGGGTAAGTAATAATAAAACATTTACTATATTTAATATGATATATTTAAAATCCATACTTAAAGGAGCATAACGCAAGTCTCAGAGTTTTTGCAGAACTACGCCCCTCTGGCGATAAACGAAACTGCGTGCGCGCTCATGGAATACACGCATACACGCACGTTTGCACAAGCTGTTCATAACCAAAGGACTGGAGCATCAGCTGCACACTGTGCGACACACATCTTTTGTTACAGTCATAATGAGGTAATACAGTTATAAATCTGCAAGCCATTTAAAATATATGAAAGGAAAGGCATTTGAGTAAATTACACACTTATGTAGGCCTATGTGTGTGTGAGGGGAAAACAGGGGTAACGTTAGTAGAAAACTTAGGCTTTTGTTTCCATAGATCTCCATGTTGAACTGTTTTATGTGCTTACTGTATCCACTTATGATTGTGTTATTATGGAAACACGTTCATGAACACGTTTGAGCCCTAGAGCAGACCGCCGCGATCTCTCCGTTTGTTGAAAGCCTTCCCGATGTTGACTCTAGTCTTATTCCGACAGCCTGGCACTGGACAGACAGAAGTTTTATTTTCTTTGTCTTACGTGGAGTTTGCGTTGGGGTTTGGAATGAACTACAAGCCGGTCTCTTTGGGCTGTTTTTCAGTGGTGGAAAGTAACTAATTACAAATACTTTCGTTACAGTACTTGAGTAGATTTTTTCATTTTTTCTACTTTCTTGAGTATAATTAAATTGTGGTACTTTTACTCTTACTTGAGTAAAATAAAAATAAAGTATTCAACTTCTTTACATTTATATTTCATAAAAAGTACAAAGTACTTTGACAAAGGTGCCGACGGAGCAACAGTGCAAGGCAAGCTGACAATTGACAGACACTTTTCAAAACTACTGCGGTGGAGCCCTGCGCTTCAGCCAATGACAGACATATCTGAAGCCCTTCAGCCAATAACAGACAGGTCTGGCTCGGGTGCAAAACCAATCAAAACCTCCTGTTCAGCTGGGGGCGGGACGTTCAAACCGCGCTTTGACATTAATCACTGGCGCTCGTGTTTTGAACGTTTTGAATCAGTCGCGCTAACGTTTCAATATTTCAGTGAATGTAAGTGAGTATTCTGCTCATATTTAATTATGGCAACTACTGAAATGGGTCATACCATTGATAATACCAGAGCACTGAGCAGTTGAAGTAAATAAAAAAGCTTGGCTCATAACATGGACGCAGTTATTGGATGGACGGAGCGAGATCAATGTACTGTAAGTGTCTAAAATACATTCACACAGTTGAATTAATGGTAAAGCTTGCCCTGTTTAACAATACAGTTAACTTAATATACGAAGCAAACTTTGTACAAAGCTGAAAAAACAGTGAAATAAGATTGATTTATCTGTCAATCAGATGCATGTAAAAGTGTAGTTCGTTCCTATAGCAACAGTGGGCTCCCAGCACATTTTCGGTAGGCTACAACCAAAAAAAGATAATTTAATTTAACATGTTAACCATACCCCACTTAATTTTTATTTATTTATTTATTTATTTTTACTGGGAATTTTTTATTCATACTGTTTTATTGTTTTTCATACTTTTTTTTATTGGACCTTTAGTCTCAATTAACCTTCTTTGCTTTCTATGAATGATTCAAATAATTCAAAAAAATTCAAATGATCTTACCTGGACTTACTTTTCAAAATTAGTAATAAACAATTGCTCTTGACAACAGAGAAAGCTAGTAGGCTATAGAGAGGCTAAGTCCCTCCCCTTTTGGTCGACCACCATGGGACCTTATTTCGGGAAAATATTGTATGGTAGTCAATGGCGAGAGATAACAAATATTTTGATCTCGTTTGAACTGTGCTCTGAGTTACACATATGATGTTTGTCAATTAAAGAATCATTTTAAAGTCAAGAACGCCTTAGTTTGATGTAAACCCGTTGAGGTATAAGACTGTGAAAATACGTAATTACAAAGACTACAAACCCCAAAGACGCACATTTTTTTCTCAATGAATGAAGCTAACTTTACTGAGGCTAACGTCTGTCATTGTGTCTATAGTCTTACGTTATAACTGTAACGTTACGCCGTCATGCCTGAGTGTTTTGTACCAGACTGCACACACACAAGCAGGGGATCTCGCTCGTTGTTTCACTTCCTGGGAGATGTAGTTCATTGAGTGATCTTCACATAAAACTAAATGTTACTCTTCTGTTTTATGACAAACTGTGATGCTTTTGACTTTCAGAATTATCTTTTAAATTCACAAACATATGTGTAATTCAGGGCACAGTTCAGACGGAATAAAAAGATAATTATTTTTTCCGAATAAGGTCCCATGAGCCGGAAGCGGAGGGGCGGGACTTAGGCTCTCTATATGTAGAGCACTTTGATCGTGGATGGATGCACTTTTTTGGGCTTCAAATTTTCTCCAGTCATTCACTGCCATTATAAAGTTAGGAAGAGCCAGGCCATTTTTTAATATAACTCTGATTGTATTCGACTGAAAGCAGAAAGTCATATATTCTAGGATGACTTGAGGGAGAGTAAATCGTGGGCTAATTTTCATTTTTGGGTGAACTATCCCTTTAAAGACATACATCAATTCTTTTGAAAATACCTGATAGTTTGATAAACACAGATATATTATAGCTATAATGTGTTTGTCTTCATGTTTCATAAGTCAAAACATCACTATTTGCATGTTATTATATCCATATAAGGCAGAAGTTTAATACTTCTATGCATCAGTACTGGCCCTGGGCCTTCAGTATGAATGAAACAGATGACATGAGAGTGTTTAGCGCTCCATTTCGCTATCATCTCCCCATTTTGGGTAAAAATAGAAAAATACTAAAGTACTTTGTAACGTAGTTACTTGAGTAGTTTTTAAGCAAACTACTTATTTACTCTTACTTGAGTCATATTATATTTCAGTACTTCTACTTGTACTCAAGTAAATTATTACTTAAGTAGCAATACTTTTACTTAAGTACAATTTGTCAGTACTCTTTCCACCACTGCTGTTTTTACACCTGGCCAAAATGCGTTTCTCAGATCTATCTGATTTATCAAAACGATTCCATTACACCTGGTCACATAAATGTGTTTTTGCAAAACGGATATTAATCTGATATTCAATTCCCGCGTTATATAGATTTCATGAAGTGCACGTCACCGAAAGCAACAGATGAGCTGCATTTATTGATCATCGGCTTCGGCTATTTCAAAATCAGCAAAGACAGCAATAAGAGAGAGCGGCAAAAGCTCTGGTATGAGATCATTTCATTTCTTAAGGCTACTTTTAATGAAGATAGTGGAGGTAGAAGGTAACTTAGTGATAATCGTATGCGTCTTACTTTCACTTTCATTTGCGATAGATTGCGGCGCGCTGGTTTGATGAATACACTCGCCTGCTCAGGTGATGCACGTCGTCATATATGACTAAAACAACATGAAAAAGCCTGTTTTCAACAACCAGATGCATTTACACTTGTCCAGTTTCGTCTGGAATACGGCCCAGACCACATCCTCAAGTGGTTTGAGCTATCGGATTCAAATCCGTCTGGATTCAACCTGGTCTTTTCACGATCGAATAAGTTATCCGATCACAGAAAACACATGAAGTGACCAGATGTAGGCTAAACAGCCCCTTTGAATCCATCTTCTACTTTTGGGAAAGTTGACTAAAGTTGCGTCGCTCGAGTTGTCTTCTCTGATACGGAGACGGCGGCGAATACACTAACCTGCAAAGCATAGGCACATAGCCAGGCGAGCGTGAACGCGCATGACGTCACGCCCAGGCTCAGATTCGAGCCCGAATCCCTCTTATTTATTTCACTGTACAGGATTATAGAGGCGATCGCAGTGATCAGAGAAGGGCTCATTCAGCCCATCAGACGATTGTTTCAGCATGTATGGGTTAGAAAACGGCTATTTTTAACATAAAATGTTACGCAATGCACCTTTAAAGCATTTTTGAAAATACTTATTTTTTATGGTTGCACCACATTACTTTTTAGGGTCATTAGATGTACAATTGTCTTAAAAACTGTATAAAAGTAAAAAGAAATATTGAATCCAGCATCATATATTTAAGTTAATTTCTAAGAATGCAACTCATTTAAACTACATATTTTTGATTATTTGATTAAAGATTATTGATTTTTTTTATATATAATGGACACTTTTGTACATCATTAGGTCAATGTTTTCTGCTTTGCAGGACTGATAACTACATTATTTTAATGCACTGCTTTACTTTACATCTTTATAAATGTAACTAGGTCAATGAGGAAACAACACAGATACACGTGGGATATAACCCTGTTGATGACCTTTGGAAGATTTTTATGATCGGGCAGCTTTATAAAGGTTGTGAGGATCAGGAATTGGATAAACTGAATCTAATACAAGCAAGGTAAGGCAACTTTAACACTGGATCACACTTCAGCTTCTTGACACTTTAACGACAGAGATATAATTTTTACATTTCAATGTTTGTGTATAACTGAACCTGTATTGTTTCTGACAGATATGGCGGTCTTTAATGGTCTTCGGCTGGTGTCTCTGGCTGTGCTGATGTTGGTGTCTCAGCTGGACTCTGCCAGCGCTGCTGTTCGGGTGTTTGGCTTACATGCCAGAGATCTCACCGGTGACGCAGCTGGAAACAAACCCGATCCATACCTCAAGGTCTGGTGTGGTTCTTCTTTTGGGGGCACACATCATATATCAAGAACACTGCTCATCCTATTTGGAATACAGAATTCTACTTCCCACATTGCGGAGCAAATCAAAACCTGAAGGTGGAGGTGTGGGACAAAGACCTGAAATATGATGATCATTTGGGAACGTGTAGCAAACTGGTGCGAAGCGGGTCTTTCAGGATAAATTGCTATCTGAAGAAAGGAACTATGTTTTACAGTTATGAAGTGAAATAAATCAGCAGTTTGTTAAGCTACTTTGAGGCTGATAACAATAAAGTTGAACCATTTGTATTGCTTTTGTGTGTGTTTTGGATTTACAGATTGAACAGGCTATAATTACTTTACTAAAATGCTTTTAATCTATGTACAAAAACAAAAACTAACAAAGTGTATTCGCAATATTAATAAAGCCATATATCAAATAAAACTAGATTCAGTGTGAACTGAGTTGATTCTGAATCACCTCTCATTCTCAAATGTTTGTCATATCAGCTTCTCTTTCTGCTCACAGATTTGTTTCCCAAATGCAGCAAGTGATAAATTCCCCCAATAGTGCAAATCACACATTTTATACTTGAAAAGATTAGCATTTTGCACATGTATTTCTGCTTTAGAATGGGTAGTGTATACTTAAATGTATCCCTAAATAATGAGCCAACTCAAAGGTCTTTGTCTGTTGCTTGATCATTAAGAGTAAACAGCAAAAATGTGAACTATTATAGGGATAATTCACCCCAAAATTATGTTTTTCTAGTACTTCCTCACCCTCAAGTCCAAAACATGTTTGAGTTTCTTTACTGTTGAACACAAAAGAAGATATTTGTAAGAATGATGGTTACCAGACAGTTGACGGCACCCATTGACATCTATGGAGCTTGTTTTCCAGTCATCAACTGTCTGGTAATCAACATTCTTTCAAATATCTTCTTTTGTGTTCAACAGACGAAGAAACTCATACATGTTTGGAATAACAATGATAAATATTTGGTAACGCTTCCTTTTACAGTACAGTACTTACAGTGTACTTACAGAGTACTTACCTAGAAAGTACTGGCTAATATAAGGTAAGTAAATGGGTTGGCGGTTTAGGGGTAGGTTCAGGGTTAGTACTAGTTATTACCCAGTAATTGTAGTTACTAAAATAAGTACATAGTATTTACATGGGTAACTGGACTGTAAAAGGAAGCGTTACCAAATATTTTCCGTAGCCCAACTATGCCTGGACAGTTGAGAAAGGTAACACCAGATCCTTGGTTTCTAGAAACAATCAGTACAGGATACAGGTTCTTATGACATTCCTCTTAGACAGAGGTCTACAGCCTACTTCTTGAATATATATTTTTGTAGGCTAAGTTATACATTTGCCATCATCAGTGTCAGTCTTTGTTTTTGCATTTTGTTTTGTTAGTTTCCACATTATATTCATCATCATTTAAAATCTGTCTTAGATTCGACGAGAGAGCTGAAATCACTATAAATAATCTGGATCAATATTCATTGAAATGATTCATGAGCGATTTTTTTTGTTTGTTTTATTGCCTATTTAGAACTTAGCAATTCCAGGGATCATTAAAATTTCCACTGAAAAAAAAAAAAATCCAAGAAGCCATTTACAATAAAACGTCTCTTGCTCATCCATTATGAACATTTGATGTATACTACACTTTCTAAAACATAAAATGTAGAGTAAAATACTGATGTTACAAGTATGGAAAGAGTTGGTGTGCAGTGATGGTTATGGGGAATTTATCACTTGCAGCAATCTGTGAGAGGAGAAGCAGGGCTATATGGTGCGCTATAATTAATAAAGAGCAAAAATTAAAACTAGATTCAGCGTGAACTGAGAAGCAGAGACAACCTTGATTTATGATTGTGTATGTTTCTGTTAGTAAAAGCATTTCACTGAAGAAGAAAAGTATGTTAGCTGTAGATTTTTATGAATATATTAATGCAAAACATTCACATTATATTGCATATTGCTAAGCTCTATTCCTATCAGGCTAGTTACAGTTTGTTTCAAAGCTGTTTGGAAAAGATTTAATCTTTTAACTTATACTGCAAATACAGCTTTCCTCCAGGGCCAGGACAATAAATGGGGAAAGCCGGTTACTCCTATATAACTTCCTCTTTCCAGGACACGAGACCAAGAGATCATCATAAAATGGGTCTTCGTCCCACAACTCCACCTTCAGATAGTCATACAGATTGCAGTTTGGGAAGTTGAACTCTACAGACCATGTAGGATTATTGTCATCAACGAGACTTTCTGTCTGCCCAAAATCAGATCCACACCAGACCTTGACGTATGGATCGGGATGGTTTCCAAAAGGATCACCGGTGAGATCTCTGGCACGAAAGTTAAACAGCCAAACAGCAGCGCTGGCAGAGTCCAGCTGAGACACCAACATCAGCACAGCCAGAGACACCAGCCGAAGATCATTAAAGACCGCCATATCTGTCAGAAACAATACAGGTTCAGTTATACAGACTCAAATATTGAAAGAGAAAAACGATGTGTCTTAAAAGTGTCAAGAAGTGTGAATCAGTGTTAAAGAAGCCTTACCTTGCACGTATTCAGATTCAGTGTGTATAATTCCTGATCCTCACAACCTTTATAAAACTGCCCAATCAATACAAATCTTCCAAAGGTCATCAACAGGTGGTTCAGTAACATGTACATCTGTGTAGTTTTCACATCGACCTAGTTACATTTGTAAAGATGCCAAGAGTGTAAACATTGCATCCCAAATAAGCATAGAAGCGGTGCATTAAAATAGTTCTCAGTCCTCAATCTCAATCTCTATTGCTCTAAACTGCTTGATTACAAATCCAGGATCCAGTATGAATTGATAAGGAGAGGATTATAATCACATATAAAAATGCATAAAATCATCCCAAAATAATTCTTGACGGACTTATAATCAAACATCGTTCAACTACATCATTTTATATTGTGTCTACAATCTCTGCATGTGTCTATTATGATTAGATCTAAGTTGTGTAATTGTTATTAGATGTTTGAATGAAAGTGTGTCTTGTTTCCTACAGTACGATATGTTATTAATTTAGAAGATAGCTTGATTGAAATCTGTGTAAAATGTTTTGTGATCATATAGGAATCATGTCTAAACTGTCCTGTACTCGGCTAAAGCTTCAGAGTAAAGAGATAAAGAAGATAACGGATGATTTAGTGAAATGACAGTTGGGAAAAGGCAATATCAGATCCTTGGTTTCTAGGCAGACACAACCTTGATTTATGACTTTCATTTGTATTTTTATGTTGCTGTTTGTAAAAGTATTTCACTAAAGAAGAAAAGTATGTTAGCTGTAGATTTAATGAACGTATTAATGCAAAACATACACGTTATATTGCAAATTGCTAAACTTTTATCCAATCAAGCTAGTTACTGTTTGTTTCAAAGCTGTTTGGAAAAGGTTTATTGATTCAACTCGTATTGGAAAAACAGGGTTCCTCTGGGGCCCTTACCACAAACAATGGATTCACCCCTATCAAACAACACCTTTTCAGAACACGTGGCTAAGTGTTCATCATAAAACACGTCTTTGTCCCACACCTCCACCTCCAGAACGTCATATCGATTGCAGTCTGGGAAGTTGAACTCTACAGACCATGTAGGATTATTGTCATTATCGAGACTTTCTGTCTGCCCAAAATCAGAGCCACACCTGACCTTGAGGTACGGATCGAGAAAGTTTCCAAAAGCGTCAACGGTGAGATGTCTGGCACGTAAACCAAACACCCGAACAGCAGCGCTGGCAGAGTCCAGCTGAGACACCAACATCAGCACAGCCAGAGACACCAGCCGAAGACCATTAAAGACCGCCATATCTGTCAGAAACAATACAGGTTCAGTTATACACAAACATTGAAAAGAAAAACGATGTGTCTTAAAAGTGTCAAGAAGTGTGATCCAGTGTTAAAGATGCCTTACCTTGCTCGTATTAGATTCAGTGTGTATAATTCCTGATCCTCACAACCTTTATAAAACTGTCCAATCAATACAAATCTTCCAAAGGTCATCAACAGGTGGTTCAGTAACATGTACATCTGTGTAGTTTTCACATCGACCTAAAGATGCCAAGAGTGTAAAAATTGTATTTCATGTAAGCATAAAAGCAGTGCATTAAAATAATAGTTCTCAGGCAGATATAGTCAGAAAACACTGAGACAATGATGTACAAGTTATAAAGACAATCAATAATCTTCAGAAATATCTTATTGAAAAAAATATATTTTAAATGTGCTGCATTCTTCAAAATTAACTATACTGTAATGCTGGCTTAATTATTATTTTTTCTTTAAGACTGTTTTTAAGAAAAGTTTAAAAACCCTATTTTTCCAAAAATGCATTTATATCATGTGTATATAAATATAAATAAATATATATATATAGATATTTTGTTGTACCACATTTCATTTGGCAGACAAAAGCCTTTTAAATATGAATACGCAGTGAAGAAGCTTTGTATTTTTACATGGCCATGGGTGTTTGTAACAATTAAAAAGTACAGAGCGAAAGGATATGAAACTGCAATCGTCTCAATTCATTGATTTCTGGTTCGACTCAGAATCCAATGTTTTACCAACATGAAGAAGAGGGTCTTATCTCAAGGAAAGAAATGTACTGCATGTACACATCTGGAAGGATGAGGCACAGTGTTTATGTCCACACATGGTGTCATTCACACCTTTATCATATAGATCAGGGGTGTCAAACTCAGTTCCTGGAGGGCCACAACCCTGCAGAGTTTAGCTTCAGCCCTAATTAGGCACACCTGATCAGCTAATCAAGTCCTTCAGGCTCACTTGAAAACTGTAAGTGTGTGTGTTGAAGCAGGGTTGGAACTAAACTCTGTAGGGCTGTGGCCACTTTTTTATAACCAAGTAATCAGATCCTTGGGTTCTAGAAACAATCAATAAAGGATACAAACAGTCCTGGTGGCGACCGTCCAACTTTTTCAGGGGTTCATATGACCATAGTCAGAAACCCAGTCCAGGCACAACTTTTGGCCAGACGTGATCACGGTCCTCCTACAGAAAAAAGTGATTGTACAGACAAGAACCAGCAAACAACTCACAAGGACCTATTTGAAGCATTTCCTAGAACTAAAGAAATAACAGGGGACTTCAACCCATTCTGGACTTACAACAGCTGAACAGATTCATAAAAGTATTGCCTTTCAAAATGCCAGTGACTAGCACAAATTCTGGAATCCATAAAACTGGGAGAATGGTTCACTTCAATAGAATTAAAGGATTCATATTTCCACATACCCATCTGTCAGGATCATTTCCCATTTCTTCGGTTTGCCTTTCAGAGATCGGGTTTATCAGTTCAGGATCCTTCCATTTGGCCTGTGGATGTGATGATCAGTTTATGGGGAATGTATGTATCGCTTGCAGCAATCTGTGAGAGGAGAAGCAGGGCTATATGGTGCACTATTTAATGAAGTGCAAAAATTACAACTAGATTCAGAGTGAACTGAGAAGCAGAGACAAGATTTATTTATGACTTTGATTTGTATTTTTATGTTTATGTTGTTGTTAGTAAAAAATATTTCACTAAAGATGAAAAGTATGTTAGCTGTAGATTTTAATGAACATTATAATGCAACACATACACGTTATATTGCATATTGCTAAAAAACTCTATTCCTATCAGGCTGGTTACAGTTTGTTTTTAAAGCTGTTTGGAAAAAGATTTATTGCATCAACTCGTAGCTGTAAAACAGACTTCCGCTCTTCAGATGACAAGTAACTGCGAAAGTCCCATATTCCACCTGTCTGGTACACGTGCCCAAGAGATCATCAAAATTCAGGTCTTTGTCCCACACCTCCAGCCTCAGGTATTCATATGGATTGCAGTTTGGGAAGTTGAACTGTGCAGACCATGTAGGATTATTGTTATCCTTGTGAAATTCTGTCTGTCCCCCAAAAGAAGAGCCACACCAGACCTTGAGGTAAGGATCGGGAAAGTTTCCAAAAGCGTCACCGGTGAGATGTCTGGCATGTAAGCCAAACACCCGCACAGCGCTGGCAGAGTCCAGCTGAGACACCAACATCAGCACAGCCAGAGACACCAGCCGAAGACCATTCAAGACCGCCATATCTGTCAGAAACAATACAGGGTCAGATTATACACAAACATTGAAATGTAAGAATAATATGTGTCTTAAAAGTGTCAAGAAGCTGAAGTGTAATTCAGTGTTGCCTTACCTTGCTTGTATTAGATTCGGTGTGTGCTTCCTGATTCCCAAAACCTTTATAAAACCGTACAATCATAAAAATTTCCATCATCAACAGGTGTTTAAATCCCATGCGTATCTTTGTAGTTTTCACATTGACCTAGTTAGATTTGTTAAGATGCCAAGAGTGTAAACATTGTATCCAAGCATAGAAGCAGTGCATTAAAATAATAGTTCAGTCCTACAAAAGCAGAAAACACTGAGCCAATGATGTACAAGAGTGTCCATTATAATGAAAACCAATAATCTTTGAAATATCTAATATCTATAAAAATGTATTTTTACTTTTATAAATTTTTTAAAGAAAAGTTTAAAAACTGTATTAAAAATGCTTTAAATATATATATATATATATATATGTGTGTGTGTGTGTGTGTGTGTGTGTGTGTGTGTGTGTATATATATACATATATATATATATATACACATATATATATATTGGTTGGACCACATTTAATTTGGAAGAGAAAATTATTTTAAATATTAATTAGCAGTGAAGAAGTTTTGTATATATACATGGCCATGGGTGTTTGTAACAATTAAAAAGTATATAGCGAAAGGATATGGAACTGCATGTACACATCTAGAAGGACGAGACAGTGTTTATGTGCACACATGGTGTCATTCACACCTTTATCATATAGATGCAAATAACACTCAATGGTAGGGCACAGTGTTGTATAAAGTATCAATACACTATTTTATACAGAAAAACCCCTCACCATTCTCTTTGTACATCAGATG
The DNA here is from genome assembly GCA_030378365.1 of Hybognathus amarus. Classification (NCBI taxonomy): domain Eukaryota; kingdom Metazoa; phylum Chordata; class Actinopteri; order Cypriniformes; family Leuciscidae; genus Hybognathus; species Hybognathus amarus. The sequence goes on from JAQIUQ010007089.1 coordinate 21,868, forward strand.
CAGATTTGCTAGAATTAACAAATAATTATTGGACGTATTAAAGGTGGGCACAAATAACACTAACCGATAATACAGATTGCAGTATTTAGTAGCTCATTATAAAGTAATTGAAATGTAATGCAAGTATGTAATCGGGTCTATTGCTCTAAACTGCAATGATAACTAATCCAAGATCCAGTATGAATTGATAAGGAGAGGCAAACTTGATTTATTTAAATGACTTTTATTAAGTTTACAAATAAGGTAACAAATGCTGTTTTATTGGAGCGCAAAAGCGCAGTTTTATATGAAGCTTGGACATCCTATACTTAGTGCAAAACAGACAGTTAAACATTGCAGATGATTCCCTACTTGTTTTTGTTTGGTTTTCATTTTAAGGAATTTTTTTTAACATTTTGTACAATGTTAAATATCATACGGAGAGAAAAAAAAAACACTTAATGAAAGTCGCCAGAAGAAAATCTAGAGACTCAAAAGACAGCAAAACAAGCGATCAGATAGCAGTAAAAAAACAAAATAACTTAATGACAGGTCAGTAGCATTAAGTAAACATTGTTCTGTTGTATTTCTTTCCACAGGAGAGCGACTAGAAAGGAGGGTTTCATTCAACAAGATACTTTTTGAGTGAGTTTGTGTGCATTTTGTTTCTGTGTAACTGAAGTATCATGCAAAACAAATACGAAATAATAATTCATCACAATGTGTATCGATACTGAATGGCTCGTTCGCGCATCAGCATGCTACAAACACAATTTTGTCAAAATAAAGTGAAGGATAAAGAGGTTTTTGTATTTTTCAAGGTGCTGTTATCATTTACATCAGAGGTCAGAGGTGAATCTCATTTAAATGTTGAAGGTCCTGCATTGCAGTTACATTAGCGCCCTCTACAGTCGAACAGGATGACCTGTTTCTTAACACTTGTATCAGGAGCAGGGACATGGCACTCATTACAGATATCATTAGTCTGAACACTGAGCAGGTGGGACCTCTTTGTTAAAGACCTTTTGATGTGTTCACAGTTTGAATGAACCGAACGACGTAAAGTGGGTAAAACGACGAGCTGTCTACGGGTAAAGCGTTGTGTACAAAGCAAACGGTAAAACTATTGTATTTTAAATATAGAGAGCCAGTTGAGAATCTACACTGTACAGTTGACCTAAAGTTACGTTCCTGTGCCACACGTTTCACAGAAAGCACATTAAGCAGAAGTCTTTTCAGTAGTTAAGGTGATGAGAGCATCACTATGCTTTGAAGCCCAAATAAAACGCTCTTGTCTCTGGTGAATCAGGACTGTTCGCTTTTCATTTGCACAGTTGAACGTGCAAAACGTGAAACTAAAAAGTAGTCTGACGTTGCAGGTCTAATGCAGTTTAGAATTAACCAAAGCATTTACAAGAGTGATTTGACCGACTGCTACAAAGAGCGAAGAAGCTACTGATCTGCCATAAAACCGATTGCCATGAGTACAGTGACGTGAGAACTTATATGGGCAGTTTGAGTTAAAAAGAATCAGTGAGAATTACTCTTCAACAGTGCTGCTTTGGCTCTTGTGTCGAGTGAGGGTTGCTAACTGTCTTTTCTCACCTTTCTGGTCCTTACAGTTACACCTGCGGTCACATCTGTTGCTAAATGAGTAAAGCGTGCCAGTCTACGCTGCACCGGAGAGGGTTTGACACTGGATGGTGTCAAAACCAGTTAAAACATCTAAGCTATTGGAGGTTCTGAGATACTTACAACATACTGTCCCATGCCTACTAACTTCCCTCATCCTGCGTTTCTATCTGAGCCGATGCCTCACCTCCACAAGAGCTGCTCATGAGAATCCATCTGTAAAATAAAGACACTGTGGTTATGCTAGGAAGGATGCACTGATGATAGGCACACTTGCACTTGCATCCTCAGACCGATCAAAGTTACTAAATAACTCAAACCTCAAGTACTTTCACAGCCTTTGAATGTGATATAATGGCTTGTACACGCAACTCTGTGCCAACAAATGAGTTCAGACGTAGCCAGTTCAAAACGACACCTCGTTTATGCAATATATTAATATTCACCCTCTGTGAAGTCCAAAGACCAGCACTCCAACCAAGCGCAATGCTCGAGACTATCCGCTGCCTTATATATCAAACCCTGAAGCAAAGAAAATAAAAAAATAACGCAAGGCACTAGAAACTTCAGAAAGCTCACTGGGCATAGGGAAAAAGGGAAAGATTTGTTTCTTCAAGTACATTAATTGAATCCATTTTACATTCACATTTATCTAATAATATAAAGAAAGTAGAAAGGGGGAAAGGGTTAAAGTGTCTCCAATAAGATAAGCTAGCCTTACATCTCATGAATGCTAATATCCAAAACCCTCCAAAATTTCATGTTTTTTCATTTTTTTTAACTAATGTTGTCCAACAACATTTATAATAATCACAGTGTTTTAACATCAAAAACTGATGAGTAAATACAGGTCCATACAGAACACGACTTCTTAATCGATCAAACTATCGTAAGAGGCCCCTAATGCTGCCATGATTAGAAAAAGCTGTTACATTAGTCATAGATTTAAAGCTTCACGGGCCTCCATGGCAGAACGTGTGCTATTTCACGGTCCCGCAACCCCTTAGTTTCGTATCCAAATCCCCAATCCAACTGATTGTATCCACTATATTACACGTCACCTCGTGGTGTGGCCCGATGAGAAAACCCTAAGTGTGTGAATGTGCTGCAAAGCATGCTGGGAGCTGTAGGAGCTTGGTAGTACAAACCTTGGGGGCAGATGAAAGGCCTCTAAACATGTGACCAAAAAAAAAAGTCCCTAACATTCTGCTACACAAGGCCGGCTTGAAGGGCAAAGGGAAAAAACAACAACCGACCAACCAAGCAAGCAAATGGAATCAAAACCCTAATAACCCAATTTAAAAACAAAGGATATCTGTACATTTTTTTTTATCTAATGAAGGCCACTTCCTGTGTTTTAAAATGGGCTTTTTTCTACCATTGTAATTATTGCATTATTCCATGGCATTGCAGCAGAGGGTTTAGGGCAAGAGGGGAACAAGGACACTAGGTTCGCTTACCAACACCCACCCGACCTCTGTTTTGTGATATGCTTGATGTATGAATTTATCAAGAGGATATACAGATAGCTGGATTCTGGGATGGGTGGAGGTGGAGGTGGCATTCATTTCATCTTAGGTCAGCAAACCTCTAAACACAAGTCAAGGCCCTTAACAAATGTTAGGGGCTGGGTGGTGAAGGATCCACACACCTTTACGATAAAAATGGTCACCTTCTTTGGCCACGTAACATTGTATTCAAAGTGTCCATTGTTTTATTTTCATCCTCTCTTATCCCTTGGGTCGTTGTGCATCATCCCCGTGGCGTATCCGTGAGCATGCAGGACGACTCTGCCGTCTATCCTTCTCAATCACCCAAAGGAAACTCTTATGACCGAATCTCTGCGATGCAATCAAATACTTGCTTAAGTCCACTTTGATTGCCCCCACCTCCAACTCGAGAGTTATTTCGGCCTGGCGCGGCTAGGCCCTGCCCTGACGTGGTCTTCAGGTTGGGTCCACCCGGGTGGCTGACTGACTTCTGCAAAGTGCTGATGTGGAAGGTCTGTAAAGGAGCGGGCACCTGGGGATATTGTCCCAGGGGTTGTGAGGTGGCCAGCAGACCGGCCTGGGTGTGCGTGGCAGTGCCAGCCCACTGGGCGCTGTAAGGAGCGGAGGGGTAGGTGTACTGTGGCGTGGGACACAAGGAGCCCTTCCGGGTCCCCAGAGAGGTAGCGGGAGTGTTGGGCAAGGGCGAGTGGCCACTCAAAGTTGCAGCGATGCTTGGGCACAGCTGGCCCGGAGCCGAGTACTTACGGGCCATGTTTGCAGGAGGGACCATCTGAGAAGAGGCGGAATAAAAAAGAGCATGTTAATAAGGTTTTATACCATCAAATTCAACTGTGAGGTCCGAAGTTTCTCAAGGATAAAGTCTTACGTCGTAGCTGTGAGTCTGAGGCGCCACTTGTTGTTGGTGCTTGGAGCCTCTCTTGCCCTGCGACAGGTTCATAGCATCCCTGGCCCAGTTGTCCACCAATTTGTGCAGCTCGTCTGTGAACATGCCCTTGCAGCTCTGGGACTGAGAGACGGGCGGTTGGTTTTGATTCTGACCGGTTCCCACCACCGTGTTGGTGCTGCTCGTCCCTGAGCGGAGAGGAAAAGAGGAAGAGAAGGCTGTCGTAAAGAGGAAGTCTCTACAACGAATGTCACGCTGAAATATCTGATACAATCTGAAACCCACAGACTATATCAATGTGTACATGTATATTTTCATATACAGTGCCTCTCATTAGTTTACATACACCTTATATAATCAGCAAAATGTTTGATCTAAAAATAAGAGATTTTTATTTTATTTTATTAAGTTTGGCCATGCTATTTGAGAATCAAAAGTATGACCTGCTATTTAAAATATTGCATTCAAGTAAAACCTGGAAATAAACAAAGGTTGCAAATTTGTGCAATTTTTTTTTTATCTAATGAAGCACAAGATGCTCTTTGGATCATCTCTAATCATGCTGGGAAACATGATCATCAGGTTTTACACGATATTGTGACGTACCAAAATACCTTTTTGGTAAAATATCCGGTTCTTCAGGACAAATAACTTTCATTATTATATTTATCTCTTCCAATTTAAATAAATGCGAAACATATTACAAATTATACAAAGGGTATGTACATTTAAGAGCACAACTGTACATCATATAAATGTCATGTGTATACAAAAACAAAAGTCATGGCAGTGAGGCCCTATCGAGCACCTGGGCGTCCGCTCTGAGGCTAAAGTGACACTTTTATCACTCTGACTCCAGCCTGCAAAACAGGTCATGATGACAACATTAAAACACCATCTCTGGCTTTCCATCAAAGCACGGAAAACAGTGCTTCGCATCTGCCTGGGCTTTATCATCATGCTTGCCATGGTTGTTTTTATTGCAACACAAGAGGGAGCAAAAGGCTTGTGGAAATGGATTACACCATGGACATTTTCAACACTTACTATTAGAGACTTAAAGAGTTGATTAGCTAAACTAGTTAAAAAAATGGTCAAAATCTTGTCAGCACATTAATATTTGTGAGTAGTAATGAGTAAAAAAGCCTCTTTCTGAAGCACAAAGCGTAGCAAGGACGATCACGTGGTACATAATAAAAAATAAAAGCTATTTACTGAGCAGTTAATACGAAGCAAAATGAAAAATGAGTGGAAATGCCTCAGCTTCTTCATAAGACACATCACTGTCATGACTAAGAGATAACAGTCCTTAATCGTTTATCTATACATGTCTGCCAAGGAACAAAGAGCTGATGCATTTTAGAATATACTATAAATAAAAAATGAAGAAAAAACAAATTTTTCAAAATCAAATCTTGCACAGTAAATTACATTTGGCACAAATGTCTTGTGCCATCCGGCGACATTGACAAAACCTGTTAAGATGATAAACACGGCCTCTCAAGAAAGCAGCAACACAAAAAGACGACATTGCGCCGAGACTGAAGCACCAAAAGGTATTCTGGGTGATGTAGTTTACAGCAAGCCATGCTTAGAAAGATAGCTACTCCTTTTTCAGCACGCTGGTGCTGGTGCCAAATTTGGCCCTGATCCATGCATTTCCATTGAAGGAAAAAGGGTTTATATTGGCCCTTAAAACTGAAAAAGTATAAACTACATACTGTATAAATATATATATATATATATATATATATATATATATATTGGGGTCAGTGGGTTTTTATTAAAGAAATTATTACTTGTATTCAACAAGGATGCAAAAACTTGATCAAATGTGGCAGTAAATATACTTTAATGTTACAAAAGATTTTTATTTCAAACCACTTCATCAAAGAATCAAATTACAAAAAAAAAACGGTTTTCAACATTTAAAATAGGAAATGTTTCATTAGCATCAAATCAGATCATGTGACACTTAAGCTTTGCCTACACAGGAATAAATAGCTTTTTAAAATATATTAAAAATAAATTGTAATAACATGTCACAACATTACTGTATTTTTGATCAAATAAATGCAGCCCGTGTGAGCATAAGGCTTCTTTTAATCATAATATATTGTGGATGTTAGAATATTCATAAAACTAAACCACTGGCCAAGCACCAGCACCGCTTGCTGGTAAAGGAGTGAGGGAGAGGTGGAGGCTCCACACAGCTTGACTTCAGCATTTACTGGATGACTTCCATTCACTTTGCTCAATAATATGAATATGGGATTCCTAAATGTCTGTGCAAAATGTGAGCTGTACACCCTTAACATTTAGCGTGTGCATTGGACAGTGATTAAGCCTTGTGCACAATGAGGGGGAAAATCAGCCAGGCCTCAATATATCCTTGTAATGGGTGAGAAGATAAGCTCCATCCAAACAGGATGAGGTCGATGTGTAGTAAGCGGGATGAGTCTTAAGGGGATAAAGAGTGCAGAAGGGAGTCTGGGGCTTCAAATTGGCTTGTGCATAATGGGACGAGTGCTAAGACGGGTCCATTTAGAGTGCATTAGTCTGTCTGATGCGGAGTGTGGCGTCGCATGGTGAGTGCCACCGGTTTGAGAAAACATTTGCATGCATGTTCGATAAAAAAAATCTCAATCTCGTTTTCATGTGGAGACGAAATTAAGGGTAAGGTGTTTGTATTTGGGTAACAGTTAAGTTTAATTTGAGAGTGACATGGCACACTTATAAAAAACATGAATGGGTCATCACAGGAAAGAAATGCTTAAGTCAGCCTGAGAGCTTAGCAAGGAAACTAGCTTCAACAGGCCACAGGACATGAAGTGAGGGGTGATGACAGGAAAGAGAAGGAGGGAAGGGGTGGGAGGATGTAAAAAAGAGAGATAATTACTACAGAGTTGGTTGCAGGGGCACACTTTTTCACCATCTTCCCTGAAGCATGGAGAGAACGGTGAAATTGGAGAGAATCAGTGTTGCAGTAACTCCAGGTCTAACACAGTGCATTATGGGAGTGTCTCAGAACATGCTAGTCTAACATTCATATTGTATTTCCGATAACAGTGAAGCTGGGGTGAGTGGAGGAAGGATCTCATGTGATTGTGACTACTGGGTCTGAGGTCAAAGCCAGTGATCAGGTGTATTCACATTGTGAGAGCTGATAATAGAAGACAAGATTGCCAAGGAAGACTGTGCTGGGGTGATGTGATGAGTGAAAGTACCTAAGCTGAGGAACGCGAAATGTTTTTTTATTATTATTATTTTTATATACAAAACAAGACTAAGGAAAAATTCAGCAGATTGTAAAATAGATGTGGTGACTTGCCTTGAGTCACTGTGTCAGCTGTTCACAATTTCAAAAGTGGGTGTAATTATTTAACGAAATGAGAATAGTAAGTTGCTGGTTCACACTGCATTTGTCAGAAAAGGAAGAGATATGTTTCAGCAGATACTGTACATTGACGTGTCATTATTATTTGATCATAATATATGGCTAATACGTTACAACAAGGTTCAATTTGTATTTGTGTTACAGAAAGTATCATGAACTAGGATTAACGATTAAAATAAATGATTAAAAATCAATTTTCAGTAACAAAGTTGAAATAAATGAATATTTAAATATTAAATAAGTTTAAGTTCTAAATCTAAAACTGAAAAAAATAAATAAAGCTAAAAATTAAAGGTAAATAAAAATGGCAAAAAAAATTAAAAATATAAAAAAAGCTTATTCAAAATACTTTAATAGTATATAAATTATACAAAAATAACACTACTTAAAATAAACTATTTTTACACTTCTCCTTTTACACATTCTGCTGTGATCTTGTGATTGGCACACTCCAAATTCACAATGCATTTTATAAGCTACACACACGCTTCGGGAAACTGTCGAATGCGGCATGTAATTAATCTTTTAAATTATTAGTAATTCATTTATCTTTAGCAATTTTGTTATTATGTTAACTTGAGCATAAATGAGGTAAAATTTTAAAACGAATAATACGTAAACGATTAGAAATAATTATTGGACCATAGGTTACATTAGTGCATTATTGGTCATGAACGATTTAGTGATGAACATAAGTTATTTTTAAGATTCATGACACAATGTCTGAGATGATCAGCCAATCAGAAGTCTTGGCAACTAAATCACATGACATTGTAGGAAAGAGACAAAAGAAGCGTTACACACAAAGAGCCAAGCAGGGCGTACTCAGAAAACGCGTCCTCCTGCCACCTGGTTTGAAGGTCACTCTCTTCGACCCACAGCTGAACTTTACACAGCCTGTGGTACAAAAAGAGGGAAAGAGAAAGAGAGAGATGGAAAAGAGCAAGAGACAGTGAGAGAGATAGAGAAAGAGATGGAGCAGATAGAAAAGAGAGAGAGAAAGGAAACGTACACAAATACACAGTGAGAATGGTCAGTAGCCATGAATTCCTGACAGATAGAGAGAGTGAAGGAGGTGAAGAAGGGGAGGAGTGGCCCTGGGTGGAAGAGCGGGGGAGGAAAAGCACCCCCTAAGGGCACAAGCATCAGCCCTGCAGCTTCATCCAAATCAAAGCGTGTGCTTTCTCAGACGGGCAAAGCAAAGATTTCTACATTATGATTTGATTAAACCTCAACCACCACAAATAGGGCCGATATACGAAACACCACAAAATTCACACGAATGTTAGGGGAAAAAATAACACAATTTTAATGAACGCTCCAATTTTTTTCCCACTGAGTGATTCTTGGAGTAGTTCACTTTTAAAAAAAACATTTGATGATAATTTACTCACCCCCATGTCATCTAAGATATCCATGTCATTCTTTCTTCAGGCGAAAAGAAATTAAAGTTTTTGATGAAAACATTCCAGGATTTTTCTCCATATAATGCACTTCAATGGGAACCAAACGGTTCAAGGTCCAAAAGACAGTTAAAGTGCAAACTGCTCAAAGGGCTTTAAATGATTCCAGACGATGAATAAGGGTCTTATCAAGCGAAACGACCGCTCATTTAATAAAAAATAACAAAGTTTAAGTTTTATAAGCTCAAATGGTCACCTTGCTCTGTTCATGTGATGTGCGTTTGTGACTCTCCTGTTTGAACTCATTCATCAAAATGAACAAATCTTTTCCCGAGTTGTTCGTTTCGTTCGTTGAATGAACCAAGTGATACGAAAAAAGATTTGTTCATTTTGAGTTCGAACATGAGAGTCACAAACGTGCATCACACAACAGAGCAAGGCGACCATTTGAGCTTATAAACTGTCTTTTGGACCTTGAACCGTTTGGTTCCCATTGAAGTCCATTATATGGAGAAAAATCCTGGAATGTTTTCATCAAAAACCTTAATTTCTTTTCGACTGAAGAAAGAATGACATGGATATCTTGGATGACATGGGGGTGAGTAAATTATCCAATTTGGAAGACTCACAGGAAGTAGGCCTGTACAGGAAGTACAGGAACTCACAGGAAGTAGCAACTGTGTTACTAAAACATCTAAAATAACAAAGCCAACAGAGTATACTATGCACGTATGTGATCAGCTAAAAAAAAAAAATTATTGGTGTTATTACAAAAATACATGTCATAATTTAATCTGTCATGATTTACTCACCCTTAAATTGTTCCAAACCTGTATAAATGTCTTTGTTCTGCTGTACACAAAGAAGCATATCTCGGGCCCCATTGACTACCATAGTCTCCCCCATTCTTCAAAACATCTTCCTTTGTGTTCAGCAGAACAAAGACATTTATACAGGTTTGGAACAACTTGTGGGCGAGTAAACGATTTTTGGGTGAACTATCCCTTTAACTGCGAATCAAAACTGAAAACACAGTCCTGTTACGGGACTCTGAAACATGCAGCGTGTCGGACTATATAGGCTATTTATATAATTACATCACAACTGTTGCGATTTGATGATCACACTAAGCCAGGGGTTCTCAACTCCAGTCCTCGCGACCCACTGCTCGTTAGGATAGACTCTATGTAACCCTAACGAGCTGCGGATCTGAATCAGGTGTGTTAAATAAGGGAGACATACACAATATGCAGAGCAGTGGGTCGCAGAGGACTGGAGTTGAGAACCCCTGCACTAAGCCATATCATTTCAACTGGCAAGTAACACCGTTTCAACACCTATTTTTACTCGTATTTGCCACTTTGAACCCTGGCTAACATGATAGCGGTGTCCCAAAGATGGCGGCGCGAGCTCATGCAGCGCCGTCAGGAACAATCCGTGCATGGAATAAATGTATTAGAAAATGAGGCATTTTGCAGTTTATTTAGTCATTAAGCCCATTTCACGATTTCAATCATCATACAGTAACCAGCACACCCCCACCTAACCCCCATGAACACTACCACAAAATCATTTATGCAATCGGATTTATGCAAGTCACTTTTCAGAAAATACGGAAATCCGTATAAAATGGGAGGGACACATCCCTGATTATGGTGTGATATAACAGTTGAAATTAGTGATATATACCATATTTTGGGGATAAATTTGCAAGGAAGAGGGCGAAGCACCAACAGCTGAATTTGTTATTGACGAAAACAGAATTGTGAGAATGTTTTGAGAATTGCCAACCCATAATATCACTTTATCATTTTACTTAGTGTTAAAAAAAGCAGAGGCGCTGTGATGTGTTTCTTTATCTTTACCTTGCGAGGTGACACACAGACTGGGCGCAGAGAGCGTGGCGTCACTGGTGTACACGGAGCACAGGTTCTCATTAGAGGGGAAGGCTTGTAGGATTGGAGCAGAGGGCTACTCCCCCATCTATCATCCCCCCAGGGCCCAGGAAGGCCTGCTGGGGAGGGTACACGGAGGGAGCGCTCTGCGCTGATAAAGTGCTGGTTGCTGTAAGACCACACACAAAAACATATAGAAGTGCTGATCAGAGCCAGAAAACATGATGCAAACACAGATTTGAAGTAGCTGGAACCAGATTCACAAAGATTTTCTGAAGAAAGAAGTTCAGAAAGTTGTAAGAAGAAGAACAGTAAACAGTTTAGGTGCTGCGTTCACCCAATCAATGACCCTGACACCACAAATATGCAAATATAAACATTAGTCCAGCGTTTAAGAATGTACAGTGTGAAATGTCAGATTAACTATTAACCTTGGGTAAATTATCAGCAGTGTGAAATGTGATGCAAGATAACCCAGAACTCTGTTTATCCGGGGTTTAGAATGACCCAGGATTAACTATTTCACTATTGGAGACTAATCCTAACTTTAACCCTTAAACAGGCAACATGCACCACAGGATACAAACTCGGTGATCTCTTGTAGGAGGCATGAGAAAGACATTTTCATCCAATTCCGATATCATTATCATAGTTGAGTCTGTTTGGAGTATGTGGGTCACATGACTTGGTTCAGTAGAAATCTCATTCCAGGGCCCTTAGGGAAGATCCTTATGGGCTCTGGGACTCCTGTACACAGTCCCTCTTCTCAATCTATGCATTTTGAGTTAAAAAATTGTGCAAATATTAATATTCACATGTAAAAATGATATATTACGCTTAGTTAACTACATCTTTGCATTTTTTAGGTAGATATTTTATTGCATGTTTTCACAGATGTCCAACCCTGGTCCTGGAGTGCTGCCGTCCAGCAGAGTTTAGTTCCAACCCTGATCAAACATACCAGAAAAATCAAACCAAAGTCTCCAGGATTACTTCAGGAAAATGATATGTTGTATCTATATTGTATTATATGATTGATTAGGGATGGCGCTTAACCCTGAGGGCAGTGGACCTCGAGGGCTAGAGTTTCACTCCCCGAGGTTGAAGACGAGATGGTTTAGCAGTGAAAAAAATACAAGAAATGTATAAGCCTAAATTTTGGGACACTTAGACTTATCATAAATGCAGTATAGTTTGCATCTTTTTTTTGGTAACACTTTACAATAAGGTTCATTAGTTACTACATTAGTTAACATTAACAAAGAATGAACAATACTTCTTCAGCATTTGTTAATCTTTGGTAATGTTAATTTCAACATTTACTAATACTTTATTAAAATCTTGTTAACATTAGTTAATGCACTGTGAACTAACATGAACAACAATGAACAGCTAGATTTGTATTAACTAACGTTAACAAAGAATAACAAATACAGTAACAAATGGTTAGTTAATGTTAGTTAATGAATGAACTAATGTTTAATAAATGAACCTTATTGTAAAGTGTTACCTTTTTTTTTGCATTGAATAAATCCTAGAAATATTGATGACGTGGCTTTTTTTCCATAAAACCCAAAATGTATCAAATATTAAAAAAATTAATTTGTATATGTTTGACTTAAGTCCAAATGATATAATGAAACTATTGCTGATCATTGTCCTCTCTTGCCTGTTTAAGGGTTAACAGTTTTTTTACAAAATTATTTGTCTTTTTACTGAAAAGATAAAACGATCTTAACATTATTTTGTATTCCCAAAAAAACATTGTCAATTAATCTGCACAAAAAAGGCAAAATGGAAAAAGTGAATACCTGGCTGTACAGGACTCTTGCTGCCCTGGGAGCTACCACGGCTGGATTTGCTGCTTTTGCTCTTGGTGGGACGCCGTCTACGGCCAGCTGGGTTCACCACGGGTGGGTTGACCATGGCGGGTGGAACTTTGCCCAATCGGGCAAAAAGGGAATCAATTTCTGCCTTCTGCCGAGTGTACAGGGCCTGACTCTCTATCATGTGCCTGGGAGAAAAACATGGAAAGTACAATTACACTGCATATCTTTCGCCTAGGTTACACCGTCCCAGTTACAATGTCTTAAAAACAAACATACTTCTCCCTCAGCTTGCTGACTTCTCTCTTAAAATCATCATCTTCAAACTCTGAGTCATTGTCGCTGCTGAAGTAGGAGCTGACAGAGTTGTTGAGGCTCCCGGGACTCTGTGCTGGACCGTTGCCCATGGCTGGAGGTGCTGGCTGGGGTTCAGGGGGTTGTGAGCTAACTGCTAGGGCCTCGTCCTGTGCGCTGCTCACTGAGAAACGCCTCACCTTCGTGTCCGTTTTGGTGGTGACCTGGAAACGGCCAATGGTGGTGGGCTGAGGGTGGGTTGCCACCCGGTTGGGAAGAGCAGGGAGGCCGTCGACGACATCTGTTCTCGTGTCTCTGAGAGGAGAGGAGGTACGGTGCAGTGTGTTTTCGGGGCTAGAGAGAGGGGAGGATGATGATGAAGAGGAGGAGGTGGTGGAGGATGACGACGTGGAGGATGAGTCAAAGGAGCCTGTGTGAGCTTGCAAGGCGTTCTCATCAGGAGTCACTGACACCTGAATGAGAGAGAGAACAAAAGTTGCATACACAGTGCTTAATATTTTATGGTATAAAATAATGTTTGACACTATTGGATGAGAAATGAACTGAGCTGGACGATGACATCACTGTTTTTCTGCAGAACTGCTTTATTGATGATCTTTGCAATGAAACTGAATTAATACCGACTTAAGCCTAACAATGACTGACGTTATTTTCTTTTAGAGCTGCTGTACAGCTGAAATGAGTCAGTTATCACTGTAAAGCTGCTTTGAAACAACCTGTTTTGTATAAAGCGCTATATAAATAAAGGTGACTTGACTATGAACATTGTATTCCTGTCATCACATTGTACCTGGAATCGTCCCAGTTTGAATCCTCCTACTGTAGGTGCAGCTGCTTGCTCATCATCCAGAGACCATGGAACTGAAATGGTATCATCATTAATAAGCAGAGTTGAAGCTTTTTGCTAGCTGTTGTGCATTTAAAGAACAGGTAATAGTAAAGTAAAACCTCAGCACATACCTGGCTGTCCTCCAAGTGGCATCCCAGTAAGAGATGACTACAGGTAAGAAAAAGATGGGAATCAGAATACAGAATTGTAAATAAAGCACAATATAAACGATTAGATTACTCAAAATGTACAGTATATATATATATATATATATATATATATATATATATATATATATATATATATATATATATATTTGCATACATATACATATATGCATACATATCTGGTTTACTGCTTTATGGGATTTAAAAAACTGTTTTTTAAATTCTTTTTATTTATTTATTTATTTATTTATTTAAAACTGTTTTTTAAATTCTTTTTTTTTTAAATTAAATTCACTTCTTTTATCTGTTCTTTGTGTATGGAAACTTCCAGTGACAAAGTTTAACTGCACTAAATTAAATCCGGGACTTAAAACAAGTGTGCTGGTGTTTTTCGGCCAGTTCCCTGTTGGTGTGCGTGTACCTGGTGCGTGACATTGCTGATTGGGACGGTCTCTGGACTCAGTGCCCGTCTCAGCTGGGCATCTAGATCCTCCAGGGGCTGCTGGGACTAAATAATCAATTTCAGCAATTAGTCAGGTTCAGTTAGTACCAAGAAATACTGTATACACGCACACGGGCTCGTACAAACACTTATTACTCATGGCAAGTGCACACAAATACAGCAGGGGAACTGTGTATCTAATTAATTTCTGCATGAGACGATCTCTTACAGTAAGTAAAGGGTCAGATGACCACTGCCTGGAAGAACTGAATGCTTTTAATCCAAGCTGAGGCTTCCTTTCATGTTCCACATGAAATAGAGAGTAAATCCTTTAATTGGCCCACGCTCTGCGGTTCCTGAAATGTTTTGTTCAGGTTGGCTCGCGGCTGAGTGCCATCAAAGTGAGTTTTCAATTCAAAAGTGATGGATGAAAAATATCGCATTAAATTTACAGGATTAGAAAAAGTCTCTTAGATTTAGTATGAATCGCCTTAAGCAGAAGGGAAGGACTTTCTTTCAGTGTGACATGAATGCAAGCAGGGTTCAATTTGGAGCGATGAAAATATGTTATATAACGTCTAAATTTCGATTTCTTGATTAATTAATCCACAACATGCTAAAAGACCAAAATGACATGATAAAAATGTAGGGGTGATTGTTTGACTAGAGCCACTTTTGATTACTAGTTAAAAACAAAAAGCAGCGCCCTTTATATTCCCTTTTCTACCTTTCATAAAATAATTATTATTAACAAATGAGTTTGCGGTTTTTAAAACAGTCCCAATAAAACCAGAACATTAGACAAAACACACTGAAAATGTTTCATGTCTGATGTTGTTTTCTTAAAATCACATCTTTCCTGTTCTCCACTCGTCTACGGCAGAGAAAAAGAGAAGGAGCAGCGAGTCAGAGTAATGAGTGTCACAGGTCATGCTCCTAACAGGCCTCAAAGGAAAGCAATGCCATGCAGCGGTTTGATTCTTATGCGATTAAAAATCTTTACTCATGCTCTGCGTGTTTTACAGGAATGAAACTATATAAAAAAGAGTGAGACAGAAAGAGAAAGAAGAATAGGGCACCTGAGTTAAACAAGGTCCTGGGAAGGGTGGTAGGTGCTCTGTGGGCGGCGTGCCAGCCTGATCTGGGCCGACAGGCAACACCTAATGAATGAAGACGGAAGAGAAACTAAAGCACTGTAAAGAATGAGAGCTGGCAGAGGTGCCGGGGAACCGCCACAAGCATCCTAAGACTGTGTGTTATGTTTGGGAATTATTCAAAGCTGTACACAAAGTGTGACTAGAGCTTGGTTGTAATATTACAGAAAAGTGTCAGTTGAGTTATATAGTATTCATGTAGGGTTACTATGTCATGCATTTTGTCAGTCATGAAACTAAACAGCCATGCAGAAATTGGGTTTAAAAACACCACAAAATCATCCAGTTTTTCTATAGAGTAGTTAGAGGATTGAGGTGACAAGACAAGTGTTTTAACCATGTACCATGATGTTGATCAACCGGTCACTCACCGGTAGTCTTGATAGCGGCGCTTTGGATGGAGTCGTCTGACTGTAGCCGACTGGGGTGGAGCCATTGCCCATGGAGGTCATCGGAGAGCCCGTGGGCTGACCGGAGGTGTTGAGGGGTAAACTAGAGGGCGGGAGAGGGGTGCCACCTGGGGTGGAGCATGCAGTTGGAGAGGAGGTGCCAGGGACACTTGGGGCAGCCATTGGGTCAGATGTGACATCAGATTGGGCAGACGGCAAACCAGAGCCGAGGTCCATGAAGAGTGACCGCAGCTTCTTATCCAAAGCCTGGATGTCATCGACGCCTTTTCCCTGCGGGTCACTGTCACATTCCACACATTGTGCGTGACTCTGATTGGCCACAGTGGAGGTCTGAGACTGGCTGTGCACGGGTGTCAGAGCTCCAGAGATGGGAGCGACAGTGTCGGTGATGGTGGATGATGCGAGCTGTGACGTCGGGATGACGGCTGGTGTGAGCTGAGCTGAAGTTGAGGGATGATTGGCTGTTCGCCACTGCCACATCCCATAGGAGCCGCAGGGTGAGTGAGTGGGGCAGCAGTGCTAGCAGGTACAGGCATAGAGACTGAGGTCTGGGGGAATGCTGTGGCGGCAGGCACAGTTGGCATTGGCAGAGAGGAAGGGGTGGAAATAACACTGATGATGGCAGGTGCAACCTGGGGGATTTGTGAATGGGATGGAGGGGAAGTGACTGTAGAGGTGGGAAGGGTAGGAGGAGGAGACGATGACCCTGGAGGGTTTAAGGGTAGAGATGGTGCAGCGGTCACTTCAGAAGAAACTAGGGGAGGGACCACAGGGGCGGTGCTAGCGGGCAAGGGTGTTGCGGCAGGAACCAGAGGGGGCATGGAGACATGGAGCATCGGTGGCGCAGTGCTGGGACCCGGGTTCGAACCGGCCTTGACGCATCTCAGAGAATGCCTGCTGCAGACTGACTGCAGACGCAGACACAGAAAGCCCTGAGACAGGCACTGCAACTGACACAGCTGATAAGGAATAGAAATTCAAGACAAAAATTAGTATGTGGTTACATCATTTGTCAAGGCTATTTCTATTGGGTATGAGAGTTGACATTATAGTATGAGACAATCAAAAAGGGAGTCTGTACAAATGTATTATTCAGTGCTAATCTAAAAAACAATATACACTACCGGTCAAAAGTTTAGATTGAAGATTTTTATGTTTTTAAAAGAAGTCTCTTCTGCTCAATAAGGCTGCAATTTTTTGATAAAAAATACACAAACAAAATTTTAAATGACTTTTTTTATGTTAATATATATTAAAATGTAATTTATTCTTCTGAAAAAAGCTGAATTTTCAGCATCATTACTCCAGTCTTCAGTGTCACATGATCCTTCACAAATCACTCTAATATGATGATTTTATGCTCCAAAAACATGTATGATTATTATCCATGTTGAAAACAGTTTTTTACATTTTTATTTCAGGATTCTTTGATTGAATAGAAAGTTCAAAAGAACAGCTTTTATCTGAAATGGAAAGCTTTTGTTACATTAAACACTACCCTTTAAAAAGTTTGGGGTCAGTAAGAATTAATATTTTATTTTTGGGGAAATAAATAAGAAATCAATACTTCTATTCATCAAGGATGAGTTACATTGATCAAAAGTTACAGTAAAGACATTTATAATGTTAGAAAAGATTCTAATTAAATAAATGCAGTTTTCAACATGGATAATAATCATGTTTTTGGAGCATAAAATCATCATATTAGAGTGATTTGTGAAGGATCATGTGACACTGAAGACTGTAGTAAAGATGCTGAAAATTCAGCGTTTTTTCAGAGGAATAAATTACATTTTAATATATATTAACATAAAAAAGTCATTTTAAATTGTCATAATATTTCACAATATTACTGTGTTTTTTGTGTATTTTTTATCAAAAAATTGCAGCCTTGGTGAGCAGAAGAGACTTCTTTTAAAAACATAAAAAATCTTACCAATCTTAAACTTTTGACCGGCAGTGTACATCTAATGGATATAGACCTTATTCAGAGCAGCGCCATGACAGGTATGAAAGTGAGGCTGTGAGGGATAGACTTACCGTGTTTCCAATGGCATCCGCTGTAAAAGCTGAATAAACTCCAAGATTACTTACAATTTTCCACAGCTTACATTGTCGGGAGTTTTTTGTCAACTGAAATTTCTTGGAAGCATACTTTTTCCAGTGTTTCATGAGCAGAACAATCCAAAAACACATTAAATAACAGTACAGCCCATTGAAGAGATGCATGTCTATCCCTCACAGCCTCGCTTTCATTCTCATTAAAAATCAAAGATGGCGCTGCCGTGAATAAGGCGTATTATGCATTTTTATGACACAATTTAACCTGTATAATTATGTTTTCCTTATTAAACTCACAGGATAAAGGTTCTTCTCGAAAAGGGATTGTGGTTGGGGTGCACTAAAGAACTGATCCTTCAGTCTAGATTCAGGCACTGGACTGACGATAAACCTGCGGCCTGCGGAGTGCACCACCTGGGCGGCTGAACTAGGCGGCACACCTGGGAGAAAAAGAGGAGAAGACCTCAGTACGGACACATTATCAGAGGACATCAACTTGCTTTACATGCTGAGACATGCGTAAGCTCTACCTTGTGGCACCGATGTGGTGGGCATATGCTGCTCGTGATCACTGACCATCTGTAAGACATTGTTAACTGTGATGTTACAATTTCACTAAAATAATTTCAACTTCTACACAGATAGAGTACAACGTTATTATTGTTCTGTTTAAATCGCAATAAAAAAGATTTGATGTTTCACTTATTACATATGACAGATATTAAATATTCTCTAAAATAAAACGGACATTTCATAAAAAGCAGCTATTTTTAAACACATTAATGTTTGATTACAAACTGTAATAATTAATCTAACCATTTAGTTGGTCATTTTCTGATTTCACTAATATTTTGTTGAAACAGGTTTTTTTTTTAATAACCAATTTGTATCCATCTTCCATGCAAGCTTTTCGATACTTTCTGCAAGTGGCAATTTTATTCACAGCTAGGCATGGAAATACTGGGTGTAAAACTATAGGCTGTGAAGCTTTTCAGAAGGACGTACCTGGCTGCGCTCTCTCTCACACCTTTCTCATCGGCTGTTTCTATGACCTCTCGGATCTGATCAATGAAAGACTCTCTCTCTGTCTCTAGAATGAACTCACTTTGTACCTAACATAAAGGAAATAATACCTCTTATTAAATTAGTTTTGGCAGTTCAAAGTGTATTTTGGCAACAGAAATATTTTATTCAACACCAGCTTTTTTTTTTAACATAGATCAAGATCAAAAGAATTCATTTAATTAGCATATCCAGTCGGTAATAAAAACATGCAGGGACGGTGTGTCAAGTTACCATTATCTGTGCAATTTCCTCTGGGTTATCGCCATCAAGATCAAACTTGAAAGTCACCATTTTCCTGTTGTGCGTTTCTAATTGACACTCTGCAACTCTATCGCCCATGCTGGAGATCTGAACATACATGAGAGATGTGTTCAATGTCTTTAGTTTTTACACCACAATCAAAACCAATAAAGTAACAATAAAAGAAAAATGTCAATGCATTGGACGTACATTAAGTACATTGAGCTTGGCCTTAGACGTCTTTTCATGACGTGAACGGCTGCGAACTGATCTGCGCTGGTGACGTTTGGCAGAACGACCCTCGTGCCTGCCACCCGTTACGCCTTCATTGCCATCACTGAGCCCAGATGCCACATCAGAATGACAGCTAAGGGAAAAAAGGAAATTAAAACGCACAATGACTTCAGTAATACAGCCCAATGTATTCTGGATCTATTATACTGCGTTTTCCACTGCTAAATAGTAACTCTTACCTCTCCACAGCAGGAGTTTGGAGTTGAGACAGCTCGGTTGTCAAAGTCTGAGTTGTCTGTAACAGCAAACAGCAAAAACCAAAGGAATTATAATAGAAAGAAATAAACAAACAATCAAATCATAAAAGACAAAATGATAAAATGCATATCTAAATAAAAAGCACAACTGCTTCAGGCAAAGCCTGAATGTTTTTTTATTGTGTTTTCAAAAAAAAAAAAAAGGTCTTATTTCACAGCCAAGAAAAGAAAGTACGCTGTGTGAAGACAGCTTAGCAGCTATGCTTCACAGACAGACAGAGATAACAAGAAGTATGAAATGTCAACACAAAAGCTATTCCTATAAAGCAAAAACTGCCTGCACTGATGCGTTTGGGGCCAGTTCGGTCCGATCCAGGTACCTGCACTGGGGTGTTGGCTGGCAAACATGGATGTTCGGTTGGGGAGGGGACTGTGGCCACATGGATGGTTGGCACAGGTGTCACTAGAGGTGGTACCAATTGGGGTAGATGGGGCAGCGGCACTGACGGGGACATGGCTGGCGCAGACACGGCTGCCGGGCACATCAGCGCTTCAGGCACTGGCTGCTGCGGAAACGGGGTAACTGCTATAGTTGGCAAGCGGAGAGCCGGACTGCAAAGCTGAGGGGAGGTAGGAGAGGGGTAGCTGGGTCAGATCAGTGGTTGGGAATACGGAGAACGAGGGAAATACGTCTGCAAGCACCGACCGGTGAAGATGGAGACGGCAAGGCCAGTTTACGTGTGAGAGGAGCGATGTCTTAATAAAACGCAGGAAAACAATCACAAGATCAGACCACATGACAGAGACATGCCACAGGGTGAACGAAGGATCACACCAACCGCAAGCTAAACACACATGAAAAACAAACTATAGTTTTAGTGCCAAATGGTTATTAGATTAAGATAGGAGTGGCTTCTCTCTAAGTGCCTATAAACGCTGTCAATGTCAACAACACACTCAAAACAAAACCCAAATCCAACACCACATCAAATATATATAACCCAATTTAGTTATTTGCAACTGAAGTAGATCAACCACAAGTAAACAACTTGTTTGTGCCAATACAGTGTATCTGCACTTCTAGCTAAAGGGAAAACAATTGATCGGTCCTAAACTTTGGGAACCGAAGAGAGGGACTCATCTCATCACAACGCAACTGACAACCATGCAACAAACAGGCAGAAACATGCCAGAAAACATCAATCAATCAAACAAGCAAGCAGAGCTGAGGCACTTCAAGAGACAGCCAAAGTGTTTTGACACAGAAAAAGACGGAAAGTAAAACATAAAGAAAAAAACTTCTGCGCAGTAGTTTACCATATTTAAAGTCAACATGAATGCATACACAACTTCATTAACTTCTTTACAAATGTGATTTGTAATGTTCCAGAGAGCAGACAGATAGATAGATATGGATGAGGGAATGTATAAATATATATATAATAATGATTCGTTGTAATGTAAAATAATACATTTTGAAAGAATAGACGTTATAGAAATAGTTCCAGTTGGAATGTTTTACCTGTTTTCATATAAAATTGAATTATGATGAGTTAATTTTATTTTATGTTGGCTTCTATCTTGATTAGCTAATAACACATTTGATTGTACCTGTGTGGGCTGGGGGCCGGGCTGGATCTGCGTCTGAGAGCTGCTCTGAACTACACTGCTGGGAGCCTGTTGGGTAGCGAGACACCCGGTTGGGACGTCAGCACCAGAGAGGCCTGTTGCGGAACAGCAACCTAAGAAGAGAATAAGCATTCTCCCATTAAGCATTTGCTTCACCTCTTGACATTAGGCTCGGAGGCTCTTTGGAAACACCAAGTCTTGGAAAACAAATACATTTTAAGATTACATCACATACAGTTTAGTCTCAACTCATCCCATCAGCTCATCATGTGACTTCAAGGATGAAATTAAGTCTCAAGACATCATGCCCAAGATAGAAAATAATTTTGACTCATCATTTAGTTTGTAAAAATGAACAAAACATTTACAGCAATGCATTTGACATGCAAGTCAATGGAGAAAGGCATTACACATGAGAGCAAAATAGTGTTAACATAATTTCCAACACTAAAATAAGCACTTACAAAAACCCTCTGGAATGTCTTGCCCCATAGACTTTCATTGTAATCAAGGGCATTACTGCAAATTTAATTTTTGTCCTCATAGACTAAAGGACAAAACTATGGTCAGTGGTAATCATCAACAGATGCTGTTCATATTGCTCAAACTAGAATATATTTATATTAAAAAACAACTTTAAATAACTTACCTTTGGAGAACAACTCAACATACAAACACTAAATCTTAATTCAATTACTACATTAACTGATCTTGATATGGGTCTTTCAGATGTGATAATACTCCCATCAACAAGCTTCCTTTCCAAGCCTTACACAACTAGATTTTATTTTAAATACCTCATAATGCAATAATGAAATGACAAAACTAAAGTGGGCAAGGCAAAGAGTTCAGTAAATGTGAGAAAGAGGGAGAGAGAAAAAGTAAAAGAAGCAGATAGAGAAAGAGAGGAATGGGTTTTTTCTCTACCTGCGTAGGGAGTGCTTGGACGTAGTAAACTCCATACTATAAGAAACAAATACAACACAGCATAAGAGAAAGCCACCTCTGATGTCCACAGCTTTCACACGCAGGAGAGAATCCAGAGAGATTCAAACCAACAAAAATAAAACCCAAAAAGGTCTCTTGGCCAATATTGAAGCTCCATTTATGCTAATGAAAGGGGGAGGGTGATCTGATTGGTCATTGATCTTACCTGTTGAGAAGCAGAGGCGGCTGTTGGGGTGCTGCAGGAAACCATAGACATGGCACTTGTAGACTGAGAGATGGGGACCTGCACCTGTTACGAATATGAAGAGGAATATGGGGTAGGCGAGAAAGTGAGAGAGAAACAGAGAGAGAAAGAGATATGGCAGTGGTGGAGAAATGAAAAGAAAAAGAAAAAAGGCAAAGTCAACACATGTTGGTGGCTACAGTAAAAACAAATACTGACAATTCATACACAAAATGTGAACACTGATCAATGCACTCAGGTCACTATTCACTTTTTGTGTATGCTTCACATCTCACGATTAAACAACAAACATCAGGTGTTAGCTGGGGAGTGAGTAGGCTTCATGCATGTGACTCTACATGATTCTGTAACTTGGGTGAATGTTATAAAAAAAAAGCTCAGGGAAGCATATGGAGTTGTTTGTATAACCAAGGAAGCGTCTGATAAAACAGACCTGACCACTGAACAGCTTGATTTGACCACTTTCCCCTCCACACGGAGAGTTTCAACAGAAGCAACCCTTAGAAAGCTACAAGTATACTTGTCCTTCAATTTCTCTTCTACGAGGTACAGACAAGTATAGTTGCTCCATACGTAGATCACCTTACCTTGGCATTACACTGAAGAATGTATTCATTATTAGCAAGAGGCTTAGAGAGCAGTAGGAAATAAGAAGCCTTGGCAGATAAGAGGATGAAAATAACAGTGGTATAAAAGATAAAGTGAGGCAGAAATAGGGACAGAGAATGGGACTGCAGGATGACATTGATAATGCCAGCCTTCTAAGGGTTAAAAGATGACTTCTCAGCTTTTGACGTTAAATGTCCTATAAGTAGCCAACAAATGTTGGGTTCATGTGCAGGTAGTTCTTTACTGAGGCTGTATCACAAGCCGTTTCCTCGACAAAGACAACTGTTTTAACCATTTCCAGCCAACTATAATGTAGCAGAAGATCTAAAAAACAGCTGTTAAGGTAAAATACAACCAAAAAAAACATGACT
Organism: Hybognathus amarus; assembly: GCA_030378365.1. NCBI lineage: Eukaryota > Metazoa > Chordata > Actinopteri > Cypriniformes > Leuciscidae > Hybognathus > Hybognathus amarus. Next base: position 45,369 of record JAQIUQ010007089.1, read on the forward strand.
TTTTTTTTTGTAAGAAAGATTATAGGTACCTTAAAGAGACAAGCAAACCTGTCTAAACCCCCTGTTTGTGTTGTATGTGTCTGTGTGTTTGGCCATACAAATCCTGCATTCAAGCCTCTTTTTACTAAAGTGACGTATCTATCTTCCAATCCTTTTAAAAAAAACAGATGTTTCCACTATTTTATGTTATTTTTTTCAATAAATAAATTTGAATGAGGCAAACTAAATTTCAGATTCGTATGTCATGTACAGATACAAAACTGTACAAACACACAAGTATCATATACACCATTATATGAACATACACACAAAATAATACTTACAACGGGCATCTAAAATGAAAATAAATGGAAACAAAACAAATCACACTGTCTACATAAATAAGATACATAAATGTCTTACTACAAGGGGATTTAAAGAGCAGGTTTATGCATTTTTTGCTCAATGCACCTTGTGAACCTTTTTGAGCCCTAAATTATGGCTGGAGAGGGTTAAAACCACAACCACGGGACAAAATAAATCAGGTAACTGAGAGAGAGACAGGGAGGGCTTGGGAAAGGTGGACGAGAACAAGTATTTCTAGGTACCAAGGTAGATCCCTGATGGGACAAGGCAGGCTCGTGGTGTGTGACGTCCAGTGGAAGAGATGGTTGACGAGCCCAGGTAGTGTGCAGGGCACTGATGTGTGAAGATGGTACGGTGGACGCTTCAGAGGGTGGAACGAATAGAAACACCGGTTGACTAGGTGGGTGTCCTTCGCTGACATTGCTCCCGCCATCTGTTTTGTAGTAAGAAGTTTGTGGGATGGATTGAGCAGCAGAACAGTCTTGAGGTTGGTACAATTGATGAGGCGGAGGCGATTGGAACTCCCCAGCATCGGACGAGGTCATGGAGTCGCTTGAAGGCTCAGGACTGAGCTCTTTCGGTCCATGGAGAAGCAGGCTGCCTGGAGGAAGGGGCATCTCCGGGCTCACATAGCTGTACAGTTCTTCAGTGACGGGCTGCAGTCGACTGCACAATCCCGGGTTTCCAGCCGCTTCCTCCAGGTTAAGGTCCATGGAGCCCCTACGGGCTCGGTAGAGTCTGGATGCCAGCATAGCTGGGTCAGCCTGTAGGTTGTGCATGTGGAATTCAAAGGCGGTGCTCGGCTCAGGTGCATGAGCCAGCACGGGTGGTGCGGAATGGGAAAACGAGTGGAGCTGATAGCCTGGATCTGCAGGTGTGGTTTGCTGGGGCGCAGAGGTGGAGCTAGACACACTCATGGTAGGTAGTTGCGGAATGGGGCTGTGGGTTAAGCGCATGTGGCTTTGGACATGAGGGTGTAGGTAAGCTGTCCCAGGCTGTGATTGGGTCTCATAGGCCAAGCTGGCGGCAGCAGCAGCAGCTTGCATTTGCTGATGGAAGGTGATCTGGCTTATTTGATGTGCAGTCATAGGGTAACCACCGTAGGCCATGGCTTCAAGATGGTCTATTAATGCAGCCTGGTTGAGGCTGAGTCTGCGTACAGTTTCCCTCTTGCTCAGCCCTCATATCCTTATATCCATATAGCGACTCCGCTGGGGGCTGCAGGTGGAGTGGCTCAGCCAATCTCTGAGCTGATATCCCGGGCATCATGAACATGGCAGGTTCGACGCCGACACCAAGGGCCTCCACGCCAGAGAACGGGTGCAGGCTGCTGCCGTAGCTACGGTGGAAGGCGGGCTGGAAGTGACGAGTGTGGGCTTCTAGGATGGAGGTGCTCTTGCGCCTCTGGACATTGAAAGCTTTAGGCGCGCAAGATGGCGGAGGGGAGAATGAGACGGGCCGTTCCGGGATGGTGGGGAAAAGAGCGGGGCTCGAACTCAGACCTGAGCCTCCTCCACCGTACGGCTGACTCACTGATTGTGGCTGCAGTGACAATAACATACAGCATCTTTGTGAGGAGGTAGAAAAGGCAGCATCATAAAATTCACAAAGCAAGAAGAAAAACAGAAAGAGAGAGAGAAAATAAAAAGGTGAAAAAACAGCAGATAATATTCATCCCATCAGGCAATGATGTCTCAATGACAATTGAATAAATCAAGAGGTGTTTAAATGAGTTGTAGAAACATAACAGCGACAGATTTTCAATTAAATACAGATGCTTCACAGACTGTTGGGCCAAGGAACTATTTTTAATGATTGCAGTTCATGGCAATCTGTATTTAATGTGAGCACAGGGTTCCAGCGGAGTGGTCCAGGGTAACACGGGTATTTGAAAGGGGTTTTAAGATTGACCTGTAGTCAGTAAAAAAGCAACCCTGAGCCTTTAATTTACAAGAGAAGATATAAATAAGCTATTTACACTCGTCATTCAGTACACAACGGCTAATTTGTCAAATTGCTCTTATGATTTGGGACTAGGCAGTTTGAAAAATGGTCCAATAATAGTTTTTGCGTTAACAGTGTGATATAGCTTGGCATTATGAGATAGTTGGGTTTAAATTCAATGTTCTTGTATTCTGAATAGCACACTTTGATCTAATAATGTATTAAGTTGCCATTTTCATTTTTTAGATCACACCTTTGGTCTTTCTTTTGATATTAGGGATGTGAACATTTGCCCTAATCAATTTTTAGATTGCATAAGATTCATACAATTATTCTTTACAGATACCCGGGTTGTACCCAAGTCCAGCTCAGTGGGAGAACCCTGGTTCACTGGGAGACACTAACATACAGGACTGGCAAAGATTGCTGGGAGGCTGGCGCGGCGACGGGTGGGGCCGAGTGAAGGGGCAGGACGCTCTCCAGTGCTTTAGACAATTCGACCCGCAAACGTCTCCCCATCTTGCCTCCCCAGTCGGGGTGAGAGTGGGGCTGATGCGACTGGAGGAGGGGTGGAAGGTGGCTTGGGAGGGCACGACAGAGCAGAAGTGGAAAAGCAGGGCACGCAAACAGACATGCTACGACCACGACGACGGGGAGAGGTTGAGGAGGCTGGAGACGAAGGAGGGGAATTGTCTATTAACCACAATGGAACACAAATGACACAAAAAGAACAAAAGCCAAATAACCAAAAGAAAACTATAAAGAAACATTTGATACAAGATTAAATATCAACATTCTAGGATGATAGACAGAAAAAGAACAACATTGATCTTGACCTACAAAGGTTCAAATCCTGCTGTCGAGTACGACAAAAAGAATGAGCCTGGTTCAATCGATGATTCATCATGTTTTAAAATAAATAAAAAACTTTTTACGATGACCAACACGTTATCAGAAACATTTATGCTATGAAATGATTGCATGTGACAGAATACCAAAACCTGATTCATGAATTACGGGCATATTTTGTTGCAGATTGTCATTGCTTAAGAAACATTCAGAAATCACAATCCAAGAAATCTACAGCATAGACAGTCCACAATGTAGTCGCAAACTGCATGTTTGCAATGTATGTTAGCAAAGTCCATGAAAACATCACAGAAAATCTTTTTTTAATGATAAAGAACAACATAAACAGAAGTATGTAGAGAATATATACAGTAAAAACAAAGACCACAAACCTTATTGTGTATAAAACAGAACAACAAAAATAAAAGTAAGTGCATGTGTACTTCTAATATCACTTTGCGTCTAAACAAATAAGCAACCATTCCAAGTCAAGGTCAGATAAGACTGTATTTATATATATATAAAACATTGTTATAAAATAAATCATTAGAAGCTATAACCAGAGAAAATTAGAGTAATAAAGAGAGATAAAGGTGTGTGCTTATGACTAAAGTATGTCAGGAACTATGGAAAATAATTCAAAACTGATGAGTGAGAAACATAAAAAATAAAAAATCTAATTCCCTGAGAAAGATCTATGCATGCCTTGACACTGATGAGCCAAACTGATCATGGTTTAAGTGCCCAGGATGTCAGGACAACATACTGTACAGCTAGACACAGAGAAACAAGAAGTGATGGAGGCCTACCAGTCTGCACAGCATATACTGCTACAGATCATGGCACTGCCTTTTTGAAATGAATTAAAAATACTGATATGAAAACAACAAAAATAAATAAGGTCAAGTAACCCAAAGAATGTACTAAAATGCATAGTGGGTAAAGAGGGAGTGGCAGCTCAAATACACGTGGGGGGTGGAAATACACACGGCAGTCAAAAAAAAGTGAAAGAGAGAGAGAGAGAATCAAACCCATTTAGAGTGAAGACGTTATGGCTTTGGTCTCCATTCTCATGCATCATTCATTTAGTGTCTGATAATAACAAACGATCATTAAACTCTAAACACATGCAACTACAAATAAATCATATTCAAATGTCAAACAACAACAGATCATTAATTCATGATTCATTTGTAACTCAATCAAGGCTACATGACGCTCATCTCCGTATTGCTTCATTAGCTTACCTTTGTACAGGATGAAAAATTATGGAAACTGATGCAGACATTTAAACTAAAGAGATTGAAGGTAAACATATGGCCACATGATTCTGAATTAACCTGTCAATATAATAATGCCAAGTTTTCCTGAGCGCATTTTTAAGACTCAGTTTCTTGTTTTCCACCGTGTTGTTATTGTTATTTTAATTTATTCATTATTTGTATCTTTAAACATGCTCTTCTAATTTTAAGCCTGATATAATTTGTTTATTGTTAATTAGTTTATTTGCATTTCTTTTTGTATAATTTTAATATATATATATATATATATATATATATATATATATATATATATATAGCGAAAAATAATATATATATATATATATATATATTCTTTATTTCTCTATTTAAATGTTTATTTAATTTTCTATTCAAACATTAACAAATATTCTGTAACAACCAGTGAAAAGACTGAGATACATAAACATAAAATCAAGATGTAAACTGTATAAACTGAATATTTCTTTTTTTCCTCTTTAATATTGTTTTTAATAGATATTCTCACATACAAGTCTTAAAAACTTCAGGAATAACCAAATTAATTGTGTGCAACTAATGTAATATATTAATACTCCATTTACGTTAATAGATAATGTTTGAAAACAAGCATTTTTGTCATAATTACAGCAGAAATAACAAAAATCCATTGAACATTGTATTGGACAATGGGTGGCCTTTGAGTCAAAAAGGTTGAGAACCACTAAGTTTAGGCCCAATTTCAAAGCTGCTTTGACTTTTCCTGCACCTAATGAGAATATCTGCTTTCTGCACTTCAACAGCTTTTGTGCAAGTTTTGTGGTGTTCACTGTTATGGTTGAAAAATTGCCACTGGAATATTGTAATGCAAGTAGTTTAAAATTCGCTCTTGCAAAAATGTGACCTGCTGTGATCTCAGTTAGGTGGTGAGTTCTTGACATGGCCCTTCATTTTCTGGCACTTACCATGGGCTGCTGGGGTATCCCGTGTGCTGTTGGGGGGCTTGGGAGCTGGGAGGGTAGGCGCCCTGTCCAGGCACCTGCGATGTTGCAGGAGAGCTATACGACATGCTTAGCTGGCTGAGGTGAGGTTCTGAGAACACGGATGAACCCTGACCGCTCTCAAGCGTCACGTCAGCCGCTGGGAAAAGATATGACGTTCATAATTAAATAGGAATGACATTTGAATCAATCCAGATGGGTTGTATCGAACACTTACAGGTCATTCCACTTTGCATGTACTGAAGCTGCTGGTCAGCATCGGGCTCCTCACACTCGGGCTGGACAAAGCCAGGAGTCGGAGGCTGGGAACCGCACTGACTCTGTGCAGAACCTTGAGTTCCTTGAGGGCCGACCACGTTCTTCAACGACTCGCTGGACAACTGCTTCTGCTCTTCCTCTTGCTTGCGTTTCTCTTGCTCTGCTCGCACCTGCTGCCGTTGCTCTCGTCTGCGGCAGATCAGAGAACACGGTCCCTGATGGCCTTCGCCATGGTTTTGTGGTCACCCTCGCAAACATAGCCCGACTCAACCTGGATTCAGACACAGCATATGTTACCATCTTTGTGTTCAACTCAGATTGAGAAACTCGTTAATAAACCCACCATTTCCTGAGCCACATCTTCTGGGACATCTCGATGGAGGTCGAGGGAAAACTCAATGGCTTCATTGTCTTTGTATTTGCCTTTCAGTTTCTTGACATCTTCAATGTCGCAACCAGAGCTTGATGGCGATCATTCTCCCCATCATCTTCCTCAGCGAGCTCCACCCGCACCCCAGTCTCCTCCTGGAAGAAGGCATGGTTCAAAAGGTCCTTGATGGCGATATCTGTTAAGGAACGAGCAAAATTCACTTTACAAGCAAACAAGGCAAAATACGTAAAAAAAGGATAGTCGATCAATAAAACAAACAAATGCAGAAGCACACGGCTGAAAAAGATCAGCAAATCACATTTAAATTGATTTAGAGGCATAAGAAGGAACATTGGGGTTTTCCAGGATTGAGTAAAAAAACTAACAAAAAGTCACTGAATGGGTTGATTCAGAGTAAGTGAAGACAGGCAAAATAAATTTGAAATGTAGAGAACCCGAGGCCTTGAATTTGATTGTATCATGATCAAATTGATCTTTAATGGGTTTCAGAACTTTCCAGACTTTCCCCATAAGGGAAGTTAGATAACTTGTTGATGCATTCTATGGCGATGTCGCATGAATATAATTGAATCATCCCCAGACCGTCTGGTGATAAACATTCTATGCAACATTCCATCCTGTTGCATTACAATTTAATTAAACAAACCCATTGCCCATTCACAACTCATCACCTAAAAAAACAGGAGAATCTATGAATATTTAATAAGATTAGCAAAGACCAACGCATCAAACCACCAAGGAAGAATGTACAGAAAATGCCCAACTACTGTAACATTTAAAAAGAGCTGATCCATTTCACCTGCATGGAATGATACATATAAGGGTAAAAAGATAAGATTGCACAATCTTTTTTTACTAAGACAGGCCGAGGAGAAAAAACCCTCAAGTGAGCTCTGTTGAGTAGCTGGGTACAGTAGACATCAGCTTTTCCAAGTGCTTCATCAGCAGAACATCAGACGTCATCTCACCTTACGCTTGACACGCTGTTTGTGATTTTCCATTAATTGTTTTAAGCATTTAAGCAAACCAGAACGTCAGCTTTATGACTTTTCACGAATAATTAGGAAAAGTACTTCAAATGGTGATAAAGCTAATTTAAAATACATTTTAGTTAAAATATAAACACAAAACCACGATTTTGACTTGGACATTTACTATACTGTAGGTAGTTGCTCTAAAAAGGACATAGCACACTCTTCGCTGGCTTGGCGTGATCACAGATCTGTTTCACTGAGTGGCTTGTTGCTGGAATATTTCCAAAATAGCGCGTGGGAATCCGCTTATCCGATATACCCTCACGTCAGCACGAGTTCAGCGCATCTGCAGACTCATGCCACACTCGCTGAGAACTGAGGTATGACTAGATGAATGAGTTCTGTGAAAACGGCGTGGGCGTGTGTAGTAGGCACAGTCTTACCTTTCATCTTTGTTTTGCTGAATACATCCCTCAATGATCTCTTTCACCTCTGGAATGGCTACTTTGTCGAAACTGCAAGGTTTAACTCCCTGTGGGGTAAAACACAGAATAACTTTAAATCAACATGTCTTTTACGCTGTGAAAGAACCCCTTTTGGAGATCCACATGGACTCCTCAAAAATACATATGGTGCATGCATTTTACGCTTGAATGCCTGATCAATCCCTCAACAAAACACACAATTTGAGATATTATACATGCCCACAAATGGCAGAAGATTAGCCAAAGTTTATTACATAGGGTTAAGAGTTTTTTCAAAATTCCTAAACATGCAACTATTACAATTAATAACCGTTTTTGGGGTAAGTGTAAATGTGGTTTGCATTATAGAAACCCATGACATTATAGATACAGTTGCTTATCTGGCAAGTTATTAAATTTTGCTGAACAGTTACCTTTTTAGTCATCAGGAATGCTTGAATTCATGCCATGAATTTTCAAACCGTGAAAAGCACTATACAAATACGTTTTAACTATGAATAATATTTTCAAGAAAATGTTTTAATTATTTATTTTGGCTTTAGTACTACAATGACAATATATTTATTCAATTACTCATTGATTTAACTTGAAAACTCCTGATTTGAGATAAAATAAAAACACTGACACAGAGTTGCTTTATAGATGAATTCAATATCTAATGCAAGATGAGAGTTCCGCTCTACAAAAAGCCAATTTTACAATGAAATATTGATGAAAACGTATCATTCACTTCAATCCTTAAAGAATACAAGCAAAAAGTTGAATGTCTTGGGGTAAATAATTAGTTAATTGTATTAAATTTCACTTTCACTATAGTCAAACTAACATCTCTATCATGCAACAAAGCCAGCATCCAACAAATCAGTCTTACTGAATAAAAAAAGAATCAGCTACTTTCTCCACATTTTTATTTTTTAAATTCTGAAATAACCTTTTCAAAATCATTTAACATCAAAAAACCTACCTAGAGCTATGCTGTCAAAACCACCCAAGACAAAAAGAGTGCAAGAAACTTACAAGTGAAATCCTTGAACACTGTGTTGCTTTACAGAGTGGTCTTCCTGAACTATTACTCCCCTGTCTCAGCATTACCTCCTTATATAAGTCTCTAACCCCCTCAAATTCCAGTGCCAAACAAAGTTAAGGATGACAGAGCATCTAACAGAATTAAGCCAGAATGGTGAAGTATTCCGATAACAAGGTGATTTAAAAAGCTTGTTTAGGACGCTGTGAATGGGTCCTCTAAAGCCAGATACATGCTGTTCCTCCGCTCTCCTACCAGTTAACAAAAGCAGAAAATTAGAAGCAATTTGTATTTAACAAAGCAGAGAGAGAGGAAGGCTTCTTGAACAGCTGGAGGTGCATGTAAAAAAGGAACAAAAGCAATCTTCAACTTCTCTGTCCAACTCATAAGCATACTGAAGAAAACAATTTTCTGGTTGAACTCCTTCAAGGCCACAAACTAAAATTACTTTTAAGGGCTGGAATATACAGACAAATGACAGGTACATTATATCCAATTTTATTCCATATTCTGTTTTTTTTTTACTGCTTTTGTCATTCATGTCATCAATAAGTCTACTCAAGCTGCACAATTTTAAGGTATCATTCATGTCTATAGGACAAATGGTGCATGCATGATATTACATCAAGTGTAATATGCACAGAAGCACATTCATAGACAACATTCATATGATTTTACACCCCAAATGTGATACTATTGTTGTGACAAACCAATTTTCGAGTGAACAAACGTGAACACTGTGCAGCTGCAGTGCTATCGGCTCCAGCTCTAAAGCGTTTAACCGCAACAATAATGAAAGGCAAGATCTACATTGCAGTCAGATCATTCCATGGACACTTCAGTAAAAATGGTCAGCTCGAAACCACTCCAACTGCTTTGAGATTACAGGCAGAAATTGCAAACGCTTGGAAAGAGAGAACAAATCTAAACCGTTTCATTGTGATGAAAGCATTTACTCTGGGCCGAGATGGGAAAAGTCCCACATCTGTCTGTGAGGGCAACCTCGGGTCCACTGAGCTTAAAATGCTTTCTGATTGCGTAAAGCTTAAATTGCTTCTCTCAGTGAACTGTTGTGCATGTGCGATTGGATTTCATGAGATTAAAAAGCCTTCAGGCAGGGTGGACGGAAGCTTTCCAGACAGCTGGACAAAACTGCAGTGGTGAAATATAGGATGTGCCCTGTACTTTCCAAAGCTAGAAAGTAGAAAGAGATAACCACCTCTACACCTGACTCAAGAGTGCTGTTTACTTATTTAGTTGTACTGTAGCAACATGTTGACCAAACAAAAGCACTCTAGAACCTTTTACACTCCAGCGTTCAGGACATTTGCAATATCCAGAGCTGTTCTTATCAAGTTATGCAGTGAAAACGTAACACTTTTATTCATGCAAAACAACAAGAAAATCGATTCAACATTCAAGCTGTCAAAAACAGTCAAATAGACACAGGAGACAGAGTCCGTACTGCTCCCTACTGGTGAACCCCTTATTGGCTAATCACAATCCTCCTCAGCCAGCTGTTTTCAACCTCTACTGATCATATTTTCAACTTCCAGCATCATATGATCACCCTATTGACCTGAACGAGAATAAAAAACGCTTATGACTACCTAATACTCCCTCCTCCTCCTCCTTTCTGCTAATGATATTAAAGGACAGCAAAGAAGGGAAAAACTGATTCAATTTATAAACTGAAGTAACATGACTGGCCTTTTCCAGCCTTCTAACAATGGTCTTGGATTCATATATATAGCCATACTCTCAGGGACACTAAACTCGATTGTTCTGACAACAACATTGTATGTTCATAAATAGATTGACAATTTTAACCACTTTCAATGAGAATTACATCACAATGGCTTAAAAGAGGTCTGAAATAAATAAATCCAGAGAAACTGAAAATTGGAATATTTTCAGTTCAAACGAATCTAATCAGGCAAACATGAAGCAAATAACTTTAAAGCTGGAGAGAGCGATTGTTCGAGCCAGAGTCTGACTTCACGGAAAGTCAACACATGACGCACTACAAGCTGATATCAGTGACGGCTGTAAAGCTGATTTAATTAAAGCAAAACATTTTATTGCGGCTGGCAATAAAAAAAAGGCCTTAGACATCCAGATATCCAACGGTTTTACTTCTGGACAATTACATCTTACTGGGTAGGTCTGGGATAAGGTTAGGCCATTGACAACCAGAAAACTGGTCAAAATGAGGAAGATTTTAAGTGGTGCATCATAAAGTGAGTTTTTTTATAACAGCAGGTTTGAAAGAGGCTCATCCAATCAGAATTTAAATCACAAATTTAAAGCACATGATAACAACACCATTCAAAAGTTTGAGGTTTTGAGGGCTTAGCTTGACAGTAAACACATTTATAGTGTTACAAAGGAGTTTTATTTCAATTATGTGCTCAAATAACTCATCTCTATTCATCAGAGAATCCTGATATCACAGTTTATCACAAAAAGTATAAGCAGCACATCAACATTGATTATAATAAGAAATGTTTGTTAAGCACCATATCATCATGTTAGAAGTCTGGAGTAAGTGAAAATTCAGATTTGCCATCACAGGAATGAATTACATTGTCAAATATATCAAACTGAAAATATAATATAATAATTTTTCCACAATATTACTGTATTTTGACAAAATAAATGCAGTCTGGGTGAGACTTTCCAAAATCTTATACTGCTAGTATTATATAAAAGTACAATTTTGGACATACCGCCTGCTCCTAGTGCAAAACTATGTAATTGTTTGACATAGTTATATGTTGCTTACATAATCTCTGTGTTTGCTGAGTGACGCCCCCAGCTGTGGGCAGGTTTCAGTGAGCGCGACAGAAAAAGCTGCTTTTATTGAATTATTTCATAAGCAGAGGCCTGAGGAATGTGTGGGCGTAATGACAGAGCTGGTGAAGATTATAGCGGAAGGAGAGAGAGAAAAATACCCAAAATGATAGAGGGATGGAGAGCTAGCAGAGGTGTGCGAGGGTACTCACACTGGTGACTCTGCGATAGATTTGAGCGGGGTTCTGACACTCGGAGTACGGGTACTCAGAGGTTGCCATCTCCAGCATGCACATTCCAAAGGCGTACACATCCACCGACTCGTCGTATTTTTCCTCGTACATCTCAGGCGCCATGAACTCAGGGGTACCTTAAATCAAAAGAACCATTCAGAACTCTCAGTGCCTGAGATCTCTACTCACCCCAGCAGGGCCGGGGAGAGGAAGGGAGAGAGGAGGAGGACAATGGCACTGTTGCTCCGTACGGCCTGAGAGGAGAGAAAGAGGGGGAGCAAAAGATATGGAGAAAAGGACAACAAAAAAAGAGGAAGGGGAAAACTGGCCTCAGTTATTTAGCAGTGAAATAATCCAGTTTCTCTGCAGGGCCTTTAGGTTTTCTAGTCGGCACGTCAGACTAGTGCACCAAGCAGCCAAGCGTCATCTCGCAAACAAGAAGTTGACTAGGAAGACGCACATGCTGGTGCAGGTCATTTAGAGCTGATTGATGGCCTTCAAAACCGTGTTGACTCTTTAAAACACGGCTGTGCCGCCAACACATTAAATGAGGAACTGGACAGCGGTGGGCGACTAGCTATGGAACTTGATCTATGTCAACAACACAGTTATGGAAAACACATGACCGACTCACCTTTCTGCCTGTAATGGGAGAATGTTAAGTAGGTTTATGCACAGAGCAAGCCCATAGCTAGTGAGCAAAGACTCTCGTGCACTAGCGTGCGTTAAAAGGCCTTGCACAGAAAAACAAGCTAAATATATAGATTCATATTTGAAATATTTCCGTTTTTTGGGGGGTAGGTTGCTTGTTGACTTACCACTTACTTGCCTTTTTTTTTTTGAATACTTACTGAACTGCAGGACATTAAATAATCCATACAGTGGAGTGAGACCAGCTGAGATTTTAGTCCTACAGTTTAAAAGGAAAAAATTCTCAAAAACCAGGAGAAAAAGAAAACTAAAACAAAAAAGTAAATTTTGGAGGAAACAGAGAGAAGGGATCCAGAAGAAACTTATCACAATATCTAAACCATTTGAAAAGGAAGAGGGGAAACCCTGATGAGGCGAATCAGGAAAACCTTTGGAAAAAGATGTTTGACATTACTGGCAGCAAGAGAATCTCTTGAATTGTAATTATTATAGACCACAGGTTCCAGACCAAAATGTTTATTCAGTTCATATCACATGCAAAAAATCCTCATAGCAGACTTACTAACAAAGCATTATCCAACATGTGGCTTTGATTTTTTTTATTTTCAAGGCATATATTACCCAAAATACCCAGAGTTTATGGAAACTTAAAGTGTTTTCACCTGTTGTATTTACAGGCCAATTAGTTCCAGGTGGGAACAGCAGGATCTAAAGGTGTTCCCCCAATTTATAAGAAGTTCTTCTCTGGTTTTCCCCGTCTCCACCCTTAATTAAAACTAGAGTGCCTGGAAAACTGTGGTCTCAAGGTGAACAGTGTAGCTCAGAGCTACAGCATGCCTTACATATCTGAGCATAACTAATAGCAAATGCCCCACCTTCCCAATTTCACCTCATCACTGAAAAGACAAGCAGTGACATGACACATATTTTTCAATTATATAAGCCATGGTGAACTGACTTGGGAGGTGGGGAAAGCAAGAAGGATAGAACGATGGGTCGTACCTATGACACTTTTAGCGAATGAAGAGCGCTTGAGGGTGGCCAAACCCAGATCGCCGATCTTAACGGAGCCGGTGGGCCCGGTGATGAAGATGTTGTCACACTTAAGGTCCCGGTGAATGATGGGAGGAGCTCTGGTGTGGAGGAAGTGCAGGCCCTTGAGGATTTGTCGGCACCAGCTCCTGCAACACCTTTATCTTCATCACCTTGAAGCGCTTCAGATACCTGAGGAACAAAGAGATTAGAGTTGAGAATTAGGGCAACGTTCTTCTTCGCTGAACAGCCATAATGGTTTTGTTTAAGACCTTGACAGAGTAAAAACAAACAGCATGCGTCAACGGAAGATGATACGTGTCTACAGCACTCTGTTTTGGCGGTCATGACTGGGATGGAAAATTTCAACCAATGAAACCATAAATGGAATGAAAGTCAATGATAAAACCTTCCCCTCCATAACAGCTCAATCGGATCTCAGTTCAGCCCATATGAGGATCAGGGGGAATTAAACTATTTCATGATGATGGGTCTGGAAGCATCCATTTGGACAATTGTATTCTCTTCTGTGAGACAGAGAAAGTCCCAAATAAAAGAAAAGGACAGCGTATGGAGGGTAGTAGAGCACTTTCGATAGATTAGCTGGGCCTAATCAAATCTTGGAGCCAAGCCATAGCCAGGATTTGGCATTGTAATCCTCATTACAACAATCTACTCAGTTCAGGCGCCCAATTCCTAGGTGAAGATGGGCACAAGCTCACAGGCAAAACAGAAAACTCATTTGTCACTTGTCTTGAGCAGAATCAGATAAGTGAATTTTCTAAAGAAACATCTGTTTATGGGTGATCGTAACTGACTTCAAAATACAACCCTTTCCTTTTTTTTCTGCTTCTCATAGTAATAGAAAAATGGCCAAAACTGGTTTTGCAGGCAGCATGTGAGGATATATATCTAGCAAGTCAAGCATTTCTGTGTAAACATATTAGCTCTGTAGTTTGCTTAGTAAGACCGAAGCGAGCTATGAGTAGTGCTTTGCCCAATGGGAGGAGGTGGGCGGTGGTACAGGGAGGCTTTGATGGAGTGTGGCGGCTGACTGACAGGTGGGAACGGAGCCAAGGGTAAGTCCCAAGGCGATACAGGATAGAGCAACAAAGCCTGATTCAAAACTTTCTCATCACTCAACACACCCAGTGGTTCCCAGAGGGCCCAAACAGGCTGTTTTCCAGCTATACCAACAACTCTCTCCGCACTTCTTGAAACATTGAAGTAATTTAAAACAATCTGTTCTGAACTTCATAAACAGTCTCAGGCCTGAAACATTCAAGAAATATTATGAATTCTGATTGTCAGATTTATTTGAATTAGTACTTTTTATGTACATGTGAAGAGTATAATTCTGTCCTAAATGTTGGATTTGAATGCGAACCAGGGAACCGGGACTTTTATGCCAACATAAAAGGACAGGAAGAGGTACAAAACTCTAGTGAGTTGGTGCGACTTTGGTGACCCAGACAAATACTAGAACAATGACTAGTTTAGTTCTGTGGGATGCTGCATTTCTACCTGACCTCTTGATCACTGTTTATCTTTGAGGTGTAGGAGAAGCCAAGCAAACACCACACATTGCTAGGATGCCAAAGCTGATCAACACAAAGCAAGCCTGACACTGTTTAATATTTTTCACTCATCTCCCCATTTCTCCTTCACTGTCTTTCTCTGGTGTTCCTGTGAGCTGTGTGAAAGATAGCTCATTGAGCGAAACTGAGGCTCTGAGGATAATAGATCTTGATGGGGACGTGTTGTATCCAGAAACTCATGTCAACAAATGATTACAATCAAATTTATAAATATGTTCTTATGTTAAACAGACTACCCAGATTTATTCAGTAAACCAATTCTATTGAGTATATCAATCTTCCTGTATCATTTATAGTTTCTCTCAGGGATGTCTTGTGTGCACAAATCAAACTTTTTTTTTGCTAACTTATATTATATGACCTTATATTGTCTTGCAGTCAGGTATCAGTATTTAAGTGGGTTTTCATGACTGTGTGTGCATGTCAGAGCCCACACATCCACAGGAGGGGGCTGCTGGTCCAGTATGTGTCTGAAGCTCCAGCATCTGTTTAGTACCCACAATGCATGTCTCACATGGAGGTGACATGCACATGCCGCCTGCAATCACTCTGGCAACAACTCTGGTGATGGACATGAGGCGGGTGAAAAGGTTGTTCATTTGAATGCAGTGCCACAATAAAATATTAACCCCAAAGGATGTTTTAAATTGCAAAAAATTGCGACTGAACAAAAAAAGTTTACATAATACCACAATACTAACAAAATAAATTGCATGCATTTGCTTTTTTCATCTGACCATTCATTCTTTAGGCAAACATTTGATGGACAGAGAATATAATATGAAAGTGGAACAAACACAGTCTACACACGTTTTTAGGGTTCCTGACGTCATGAGCTCTGTCACCAGCACAATGCACTTGCGGCCTTTGGAAGGCGACTCCCATGAGTCGTAAAAACGCACAATGTTTGGGTGTTGCAGGCCCTTCAACATGCCGGCCTCTTCCTTGAAACGCTGCCGCTCAGATTTGGACAGCTTCCGATCCTGCAAGAACAGAAAAAAAATACAAAACATTTAGCCACATACTTAATTTTAATGTAATAGAAACCATATTTAACAGCGTTTATTGTAATTAATCATTTCTAAACTCAGGGATAAGTAATACAGATGTGCTTTAAATGAGATATCATGGTTTTATGTTCAACCACTATGGTTCAAACTGGATTGGGTCCACTCAACCTCAAATAATGTAATCCGACCCCTGATTCCTGCCAGGCCTCCAAAAGAGCCCCTATAGACAAAGGCATAAAGCACAGGAGGGGACAAGACTCATCTAGTTTAAACACAAAGTGGTCCTCTTATCCTGTGCTTAATGCCTGTACGGGCCACACACATGCACACACACCAAAGGCTCCTATAAGATAAAGAAACAGCAAAGCACGGTGCAAAAGGATCAACATGACCGGTCATGGAAAACGACACTACATCATCTCCCTTGACTCTCTAACCTACTCAAAAAACCTCTCTGATATTCTATCCAGGAGAGCCTGACCTGCCCAATCAGAACAGTGTCAGGAAGACAGGGTTTTTGGATGGAACGCAGCTCCCTGTGCATGAAGGTATCCAAGCGCTGATGTCATAGTTGCTGTCCGGTCAGGCTATGCCCTTATCAGTGGTTTAAACAGTGTGCGCAAGCCCAATCATTAATCATTATTCTGATTGCTCCAGCAACCGCCAGTGATGAATTAATCCAGTGGCACTTTGTGGGAAAAGGCCACTTTTCTGGCCTAGTTTTACACAACCCCAGGGATTAAATCATATGCATTACGTGAGCACTAATTTCATTCTGTGAAAGAGTCGCAATGCACACCTGGGGACAAATTGCAACATGCATCTTATAAAAGCTATACATGAAAGTTCAGTGCATGAGGACGTAGATTCCCGGGCTATCTGCAACCAGTCTATTTGGTGTCACTGATGTGCTACCATTGTAGAGTGCTGACGGTGGCATTCCTTCTCCACATTAATGCAGACACACTCATTTGCTTCCCAAATGCACTAACAACCACATTAGCAGCAGGCATCTGCAACCCATTAAGTACCACTAATCCCAAAGGACAGTAGAAAGAGTGTACAGACACAAAGCGCTTTTCCACCAACATGGTTTGGATTCCAGGTCAGTTCCAATTCTTGAACCGTTCCACACGTTTCCAATGCATGAAAGGGGGTTCCAGGCCAGAAAGATCGGCTCAACTCTGGCGTTCTTGAATGGAGTCAGGGAGTAGGGGAGAAATGCTGATGCTGTCTATGGTGGTCTTGTTGATAAATGTAATAATGTTGCTCTACACTGGCACCGTAAGTACTGACAGCTTATATGAGATCTGCAGGTACACTAGAATCACTCCAGGTACTTTGAACATAAGTGCTGCACTTGTTTCCTGCACAAACACCAAGTTAAAAGTTTTTGTTTCCACACTGGAAAGCTTGGAAGCATTCATGTATTTGCATATAGTATGATTTTGGCCAAACTTTAAGGAAGGTTGTGATCGGAGTCTGCTCTCTGCAAACAGAGGCCATCTTATTTCCCATCTCACTATGTCAGTAGTTAATCTAATCAATGTCTGATAACGGAGGAAACAGGAAGAGGTCTTCTGTAGCATGCAGGGTTTGCAGCTTTGCTAGCCTCTCTTTTTGTCTGGAGTGAGAAAAAAAATGCAAAAAGGCTCAATAATTGCAACTTAAATGGAGGTTTTTCTTGCTGATAAGACACAGGAAGGATAAACATGTGTGAGTGAGTGAGTGAGAGAGAGAGAGAGAGGGGGAGGAAGTGATGCGTTTAACTTTGGCACCTCATACACACTTGTCTTGGCAAACCACAAGCATAAATTTTAGCACCCCGTTTCTCAAAAATAAAAACACAGGTGCTTGTGCTCTTCTCAATCATGTGATGCAAATAATTGAGGTTTTGGTTATAAAAGTAAACATTGCTTAAACAGACAACATACTGTAGGCTACTATATACACAGCCAACTTAGACAAGGAAGCCCTTGCAAGTACTGTGTAGTATACAGTATATATTATTTTAAACCCAAGATACCCATGTTTACAGTAATTACTATTTTAAAGCAGAGAATATCAGAATATCTTCTTAGCAGACTGGCAGCTGAAAAGGAGCCTTTGAATTATGGCCCCTTAATATAAATGTTATAAATTCCTCAATGTTGATTAAATTCTGCTTTTGTAAAAAAGAAGCATCAATTTAGTTAAAAACAACATTCTTTTAAACTTTTGAACAGGAGGGTATGTGGGCGTAAAGGAGACCGCATATGTGTCCTTCTTATCTATTAACTAACTCGCAGGCAAACAGGTCAGCCTTTATCTCTAGTTCTGCTTAGCCAGTCACGTGACCTTGTGCACAGACAGTTCAGTGAACAATCAGCTGTTTACTCGACTGTCGCGCACACAAAAATCTACACCTCTGGCCTGGCATGGAGATAAACGCAGCTGCCGTGCCCTCCTGTCCGTAAACAAGTGCTGCAGTAACCAGATACAGCAGTGAGCCCTTCTAGAAAACTCACCCCTGCTCTTTTCTGAGAAAATAAGCCTAATGCTAATACAATAATGATAATGGATGCAATGCCAACTCTTGAAATTGAATCAGCACAGAGCTGCTCTGTTACTGAAGTGCTATTTCTACAGAGTAACGTGTGACATATAGTGTTTGGCTTGCCAACAGCACCGATGCAGATGGGAGTCTCTCACCTGACAGCGTTTTCCCAGAAGCTGTGTGGGCGCACAACAAGGTGCAATAAGACGCCCGTGGATGTGGCGAGAACTGGATCAAATCAGAGAGCTGGACTAAATATGGAGTACGTTAGAGCAAATCAAACGTCATTTCAATCAGGGGATCGAATCTGGCTGAGAAAGAGGCAGCTGTGAGAGTCGCCTCTGAATAACAGCGCACTTGAATAACCCCTGAGATTTGCATTTGTAAAAAGGCAAATAAAACGGATTGGCATGACTCATGCTAGCGGGTTGCATAGCATTTGCGCAGGCAATGCCAGTGGGGAATGGAGCAAGCGGTAGATCAAAGCTCTACGAGATAAGAGCTGGCTTCAGCAAACGGTGCACCTCAACAGTTATAGATAAAACTAGAGGCTCCTGAACTCTGGGATGGTTACCAGGTGCGTAACGGGTCAGGCGATGCTTGCGTCCAAATAGAGGTTAAAGTGAACCGAAAAGAAAATTTGTCATTTACTAAATTTTATTAACATTGAGAGATTCAAATTCAATGCCACAATAAACGAGAAATGAATATATAAATGAATATTTCATGTTAGTTAAATAACTTAAATAAGGAAAAGCATTTACATCAAATTTAAGTAACATGTAATACAAGTTTAAAATTGGTCAAATAAATACTGTAAGAAATACTAAACATTTACTCAGGAACCACTTTGAATGATCTGAGTTCGGCACACTTTGCAGCAGAAAAATTCATGTGTAAAAGAGTCAAATTAAATTAGTAATAATCAAATTTTTAAAGGAGTAAAAACATGTGGCCAAGTTATCTGAGATTAGAGCTTTTTGTGTGAGAGCTAGACAATAAATAACTCTGAAACTTCTTGGTAGAATACTACTAAGCAGAATGAATTTGCAGCCCATCATCAATAAGGGTTTTCTTAACTGAATGGGTTTGCTGTAACCGGTTGCATGGCTCTGGTAAAACATAAGCTCATTTCACAGCCATAGGAGGAAGTGTTGGGTCTCTAAGCACAGACAGCTGCTGAGATCTCTGTCTGCCAGGCTACAGATCTAATGATTCACATCAGTCAGCAAACGCATCTTTTTAAACACGGCCTGAACGGTCCATGTTAAAGTTCACTTCAGCAGGAGAACTTCTCAAACAGTTTACAGAACAAATAGCTGCTTTTCATTGCATCTCTCATCCAATTCTCTATTAAATGTTAATTTAAAACAGTTAATCCTTTTCAGAGTATGCTAACAGCACAGAATGAAGACCACATCCTCAGTAATGCTTGCACAGTAATGTGTCACATCTGTCCAATCTCATGCCAAAAAAAGAAGGGGTGGAGGGGGTATATGGCTCCAGGCCCTGGTTTCTAGGAACACAAATCCATATCTGTGACAGTACTTTTCCACAATAATGGGATCGAAGCTGAAGAACCTTGTTTTGGGCCTCTTGTTTTGCAGTCGGGCCAGATGCGTGAGCAAATGTGTGCTTTTTGCATTGACATGTGAGGGTTTAAGGAGGTAGAAAATTAGTACTGAGAACAAAGGACAAAGCATAGTCAATGGAAGGAAAAGAAAGCAAAAGCAGTCATAGTTAACATTTGAAATAGCTATATTAAAAAGTAATCTGTTCATAACTAATGATTATTTTAACGGCTTTACAATGTAGGCTAAGCATCATTATAAACACCATGAATACATTTATATGATATACTGAACAGTAAAATATCACTCTCAAATACTACTAAAAGTTAAATTTTATGAAACTGATTTGAGTTCAGCCAACTTAGAGTTTTGTAAAATACAACTCAATTTTATTAAATATGTAATATCTTAGCTCAGTTTCTCTGCTAAAGGTTGAAGAGCCCTAGTTTAACAAGAATCTCGATAAGCAAGTTATTTAAACAGTCTTGCCGATTTAACGGCATTTGAAATCTATCCCCTTCTTCGAGTTTTGTTACAAACACTGTAATTCAGGAATTCATGTTAAGTATGCATGTATACATGCAATATGTCTGCCAAGCATATGCATACTTGCATAGAGTATTTTTGTGGTTTTACTCTAGCAATCACTAAGGAGTCAAGCTTCATTCACCGATGTACTTCCTGAAGTGATTGTGGGCATGCAGAGCACTTAGTCTGAGTTAATGGAAAGACAAAGATTCCCTGCAATCTCCACAGGATTCATATTTCACAAACACGGGCGCCAGTCAAACAGTGATTCTAAAAATACCATCTACCACTCCTCCCCAGCTCGCCCATAGTGTGCTGGGCATCTAGTAGACAGTGGATATAAAATACCAAACCAAATCTATTCACCAAGGACAACAAGAAAGCCAGATGATAGGAAATCCTGCACACAGTGTGCTGGGCATCTAGTAGACAGTGGATATAAAATACCAAACCAAATCTATTCACCAAATAAACCAAGAAAGCCAGAAAATAGGAAATGACAACAATATACACTCTGCACCTCAAAGAGGTTAAAAATGTGGGTCTATTAATTGTGCACGGACTGAGTGGAGGAATAATCAGCTTAGATGCTGTGATGTGCTTGATAACTGTATTAGCAACCCGGCTGATGGACAGACTGCATCACATGACTGCCTGAAAGCCTGTGCTCCATTTCCCAGCAGCACTTAGTAATGGCCATGTCAGGAGTTAAATAAATCAGAACAAGTATGAACTACATCCACTAAGCATGTATGCACCGTCTTTGTTTTGCATTTAAAGTGTTTACTTGATAAAGTGGGAAAAGGGCAGTGGTTCAACATGAAGCCTTCTGGGTGTTTCAGAACCAAAAAGACGACTGATCATGGGTTTAAAAATCCCCAGTTATACAGACTGAGCCAATGACTTCTCTCATGACTGCTGCACTCTCGCTGTTGCAAACCATTGTAAACATCATAAGACTTTCATTTGACATTCGAACAGTCTGAATCAGTGCATGGCCTGTTTTCTGTCTGCAGGTTCAAAGCAGCATAAAAATCCATTAAAGCATAAATCACAGTTCTGTCTGTTGCAGCTATTTAAGGAAAAGATCTAATAATAGAAGAACGGTTTCTGTAGGCGACAATCCTATAATGAAGTATTGTTTGTGTTGCAAGAATTGAATCAAGTTATTTCAACCTCCCTATTTAAAAAAAGACGTTGGCGATTTGTTTACGAGAGGAAAATGTTTACTAGATCTCTCACTCCGGTCACATGAAGTCCGGGTCATTGGTTCAAATTTCCCAACTGACGCAACTCATGCCTTCTCATTAACCAAAGACAACCATTTAGGACTGCTCTGCGTATTCCCTACTATTCGCTTGAAGTCCTTCACTTCATACAAAGTGTGTTGCAGAAAATGTCCTCATTTTTGACCTATACACTGAGGAACACAAGGGGACAAAACCAGATTTTCTGGATTCTGGCATGATGAGCATAGCGATGGATCTTCATTTGATCCCCAATGCAAATATTGGTTATTCAGACAGCATCATGAAAATCATGAAGATATTACCTGAATTCTGGAGGGATAATGATATGCAGATATGGCCAATCATTTCTCAAAATAACTAAATATCAATAGCCATTCAGTATTTAGCAACTTAACCAGTCATTAAGAACAACAGCATGAACTAATCCAGCCATTCCCTGGAGGTTAGCCAATCATGAATCAAGGTTATTTGCAAATCGAAGCTTTAAAAGACTGTTTAGACTGTTTAGACGCACATTGGACTGTTCAATTAAGAGTTACAGAATGGGTGAAAAATGAATGAATGTCATGCAAAAGATAAAATCACAAGTAACGTTATAAGTGGACTTCAGGGAAAGAAATGTAAGAAGAGTAGAATCCTTTAAGCAAAAAGTCTGATTGATTTGGTAAAAGAAGCACAGCAGTGCTGCTTGTGCTCAGCAGTGATTGCTTTGCCCTGCATGCAGCGTTTCTGATAACCTCCTATGGAGTCTCAGAGCCGATCAAGTCGTCAAGCCACAGAGGACCTGAGGGGTTTACAGAGAAGAGAAATGACAGAGGAAATGAAAAGGAAAAGTGCAACAGTCAGGCATCTGCTTTAAATAAGAACAAATGAACAGTTGTTCCTATAAACAGCACTGAACTTACTGCAAAAACCAAGACCGACTCATCTAGATCTGAAACAAGCGGCGAATGTTGGACCCCAATTAGAGAAGAAAAACTAAACATTGATATTCTTTCTCACAAACCCAAAGGTTTGCCATCAATCAGCACAACAGACTTTAGAACCAGCACCATGTGTTCAGTGTGACCTAATTGTTGGGAACTACAGCTCACCCCTAGGGTGATTTGGTGGAAAGCATGAGGTTTATAATTCTATGGTCTTATAATGAACATTTCAGTTGTCTAAGTTAAAGTTATGCTTGTTAGGAGGTAAACCAAGGTCAGGTTAAGGGTCTTCTGGGGAATTCCAGTTGTTCTACCTCTGACAAATGGTTGTTCTCTGAACAAGTAGGCTATTTGACATGAAAAACCTTTACAATGAGGCTGTTTTACGGTCATTTCACTAGACACCAATCAGATGTGCATCTTAGTAATATGTCTACTAAATGCAACTTTTCTATAAGCTAACTAAGACATTCAGCAAAAAAGTGAACATCTAATCGCCACTATGCATAAAACATGCATATATAAGCATGCATATGAAGCTTCAAAATATATTAACTTTGAATAATGAAAAAAAAGTAATGTAATAGCAAGAAATATAAAATTAATAATGTTCATCTCAATCTGAACAAACTTAGTGTTTGTTGGTACAAGTAATTGAACTGTCGGTTAGCTGCTGTGTTATTTTAGTTATCAGTTTTTATTTATATATTTTTGATATTTATATAAAAAAAATTGTTTGTCATTTTTATAGGGGTTTATTTTTATTTCAGTTTTAGCTTTAGTTGAGTACATCAAGATAAACTAAATGAAAATGACACATTGCCTTGGCAACTACCTGAAATAAAATACATTAAGTTTTTAAAATTACCATTACCATAACTATTTAATAAAAAATTAATATTTTATTTCAGTTAAAGTCTATTTCAAGTAACATTTTTTGAAGGATTTATTTGAATGAACTATGTTTAGCAGTAGTCACAATGCTTCTGGGTTGAGAAAGTTGTCCTAGAACAGGGGTTCTCAACTCCAGTCTGCTCTGCATATTGTGTATGTCTCCCTTATTTAACACACCTGATTCAGATCCTCAGCTCGTTCAGGATAGACTCTAACGTCTATCCTGAACGAGCTGAGGATCTGAATCAGGTGTGTTAAACAAGGGAGACATACACAATATGCAGAGCAGTATTGCTCCTAGAACTACCTCCTAGAAACTTCTCTAACTGATATGACGACATTTACCTTTTAAGTGCGTCTATTCTCTAAATTAATGTGCACTGACCATGCCAGTAATGTCTTTTCTCCATTATAAAACTGAAATAAAGATTGTCATCTGCTTTAGAGAGAGCATCTTTATGAGCAGAGCATTTACATTCTGACTCTAAAGGTGGAAGCTCAGCCAATATGATGCAGGTTGGATTCCCACATCCTGAACAACCTTGGCTTCATCCAACATGCAAACTAAACTAGCTCAGTGTATAACTGAAGCTATAAATAAACAGAGAACAATACAGGGGGACAAAAGAATGCTAAGGAGAAAAAAAGAGAGCGAGGTGGAGATGAATCAAGACAAGGAGAGCAGCAGTGTAAGCTAAAATAAGGCCCTTTCATGGTCTCGCTTTGAACCAGATCCATGTGTCCCTGAGCGCTGTGTGGCCTGCTATGTGGGTCAGAACGACAAGGCACATCTTCAGTGCATCTAGCTGCCTGTCACGGGCTTTGGTCTGTGAGGTCAGGAGGTGATGTGCTCTCTGTCAGAGCCAAGCACACAGCAGTCTAGTGTCACCCAGAGACAGCCACCATTGTTCTGCAGGCAGACCAGACATTTACTGAAAACCTGCATGTCGTCTGCTTCAACAACAGTCCTTCTTGATTTCTGGACTCACTCCCCTCCCAATCCCCATGGCCCAATCCATCTTCCACTGAAATAAAAGCAGGCTTTAGACAGGGGTGCATGTTGTGAATGTCGGGGTGACAGTCTCGATTTTTCCTGAGGTTTGAAATGTTTGGTGTGACACGGCTACTTAATCACAACACAAAAAGTTGGGCGATGGGGTGGATCACGCCACAACTAGACTATCGCATTAAAATTTTTAACGAGTCAAAGAAGTTGGGACATACGGGAACACTAAGATCTTAAGTCATACGTCTGCATTCCTACAATAATTAGCCTAGTATCAAAAATTGGAGATTTCCGGAACTTTATTCCGATATTTCAAATCCTATAATCCTATGATCGCCATGGGAATGTATTGGCTTATCTGCATATTGAACTCTAGCCTCTATGATCCATGATAAAGCTGCTTTAAATCAATATAAAGGCTTGTTTTTTTATTTGTCACAAATCGACTACAGACAAACGATCTATTTATGTGACAATGGTCCGCTTGTCATACAGTACTAATGAAACAAATCACCTTAAAAGATGTTGTCAAGTATTCAGAATGCCGCTATAATGACCAAAATGGTGTTCTTGGACGGGCTGGTATGTTGATCACTGTTGCTTAACAAATCCCTGTTCAGAAATAAGCAATTCAGAATAATCCAAGGCTAGACAGGAAATACACTAAATATGCAGGTTATTAGGGGTGTAACGATACACAAAACTGACGGTTCGGTTTTCCCACGGTTTTGACGTCTCGGTTTGGTTCAATACGGTTCGGTTTAGAAAAGCAAAAATGGCTTTTTTTAAGACAGTGGTTTAATGAAAAAAAAAGGTCTTTGTCTTTAAATTAATTCAGTTACAATTAAACATTTCACAAGGATTAAAAAAATCTGCTAATGCTGTGAACTATATTGAAGGCTGCACATTACTATAACATTAAATGTTGTAGCCTAGACTTTTAACCTAAATTCAGATGTCATTTATTTTTTAGATATAATTATCAACACACAACACATTGTATGAAAACATGTAAACTGAACATAAGGCAGTTTTTACATTAACTTGTGTTTTTACTCTAATAATTTACACAGTTGTCATTTTCATGAAAGATATTTTAAACATAAATTAAATAATCAAGATATCATTAACAGGTTAAGTAAAATATAATATACAGGCTAACATAGTGCATTTATTTAGTGCAAAGGTTCATTTATAGGAAGTTGTGGACACTGAATCACTTGCCTGTTGAGGTAAATATAATGCTAGTGACGAGCTAAAGCTTTGCTGTTTTATTGACGTCTCTCCGCTGCTGAAACACTGATTGAGCGATTACACGAGTTATGATGCCTTTCAGTAAGTATACTGTATCTTTCAACATACCTTCAGGTGTCTTTTCTGTAACTGAGGAAGAGATGATCGCGTTTACTGCGCGCCGCGCTGCCGCTTGAAATGAGGAGCCTAGTAAGCGATCTGTCACGTCACATCACAGAGCGCCAAAACGCCATTTATTGTTTGAATTTTGTGATCAAATAGACAGAATCTGAAAGATTACACCTTGCTTATTATCGAAAGTAACAAAACACGGAGCTTGTTATTTGGTGTTAATGGTGGTTAAGCTACAAAACTCAATTCATTGTGTACTGTTTACATAAGACATGAGGTCCATTGAGCCGGGCTGGGCGGGGCCGGAGTAGAGGGGGCGGGGCGGGGCGTGTTCGGTACGCAATGAAAGTATTGCGATTCGAATCGCTGAGTTCAGTATCGCGGTTTTTCGGTTCGGTTCGAAAATCGTTACACCCCTACAGGTTATGGTGACATTATTCTGCAAAGCACAATCGATTGTGTGTTATGAGCCAAAATATTAAACAAGGAACTAAAGGGATAGTTAACCCACAGTTTGAATTGTTTTGTCCATACAATTAAAGCCAATGGGGTTCAATGACGTTTTAGATCCCACTAACTTTCAATGTACAGTTTTGGAACAACATCAGACTTCATTTCATACTCTACCCATAAAATATTTCCCTGGCTCCGCTCTCCTACGTACTTCCGGTCCATTGTCATTTCCCTTTAGTACTACATCTGGGTTTGCTATATATTCTTGGGTTTTCTCCGATCAATTTCTTACCGGTCCGATCATCGAACAGAGTGGCTGAAAACGATGACATTGAGGTGCATTAGTTTGAGATGTAGACAGACATACGTCATGAACAATCGGTTATGGCGGATCCAATAGTTTTAAACTTCAACAGAGTACCCATCTTCAAGGAAGCTAATGCTTGTCTATGGAGAGTGGCAAGACTCTCTGTACAAATGAAATGTGTATGAAAGTCTGGTAGGACCAGGCAAAATAAAATATGCCCTTACTGTCAAATGTGAGGCCCACTCATATTTAAAGCTCACAACCTATTCGGTCTATAGAGCCAGTCATAATCCCCACCAACCCAAAGGGAGATATAAAAGAATAAAGTAGGTCCTGTCTTTGTTCTTCGCGCTGTACACCTCTACACTCCCAAAAGCCTTTTACAGCACAGCACATGCGCCCCCTCAATTATACAGGGATTATATGCACTGCAAGATGGGAAAAAAAATGTTTTAGTGCATATCATCCTTTGCACTTTAAATGCTGCAGCCTCTATAAGTACACATTTCATACAGACCAAGCAAATGAGGTCTTGAGTCAGAAAGGGAGGGCATAATAACATTCAACTTGGAACAGTGATGACTTTCTCTACTTTTTTATGAGGCTTTTCTTTTTTTTCTTTTGTTTTTTGGCCCCAGAGATTGAACAGTTTAAAGTTTGTTACATGATAGTCACCAAATTAAGGAGTAAGCTAATTTGATGTTTAATGAAGCAAACTGACACCCATTTGCACTGAGTCAGTCTCTAGTGCATAACATCATCGAATGATATCTAATAAGCAGCAGCAGGCCAAAATTTGAAGATGTTTAGCAGAAGATTTGGTTTGGACCACTGTAACATGCTCCTGTTACATTCCGGCTACGGTTAAACTATTCCATATGAGCGTTCTTCACCGCCAAATATGGGGTTAGAGACGTTCCTTTATTCCACACAAATAGATTACCATCCACAAATAAATGTAAAGAAATTTTAATTTTTCCATAAAAACATGTTTTATGTCACAATCACAACTCTCCGTGGCATTAATTTGTGAATCACTTATTGTGCATTTATGGATTTCAAAACATTTCTAGTATCATGAAATCCAAAAATAAGTGGACTCCACCCACCATCTACTCAAGCCAATCAGATAACAGCCACATTTCGCTGACCAATCGTAGCATGTTCTTGCTACAACCAATCATACAATCCAATATTTTTGGATCATAATCTATTTATACGAAATAAAGGAACAATTTTACCCCCACAGCCAAGTGACTGTTTATGCAGCACACAAACCCAATTTCCACAGCGTCCCTTGATCCTAGAGTGGAAGGCAACCCATGACCATCAACAAAAATAAATTTAACAGATTTAACATGGCAAACATTGGAGGAGCTGAGCAAATACACTAAAACTCATAGCACAAGTTGGACATGTTCGCCTCACCCGATGACAGCAAGCCATTGAGCAACGGCTTGTGTACATAGCTTTAAAAATCCCCTGCAATAACTCATCTCTCACCCTCATTCTTTTCTTCAAATGTCCCACTGTCAAAGGCAGGTACTTTGTCAGAGGGCACACCATGGTGTTCGTATTTAAATGGCCCTTAAATAAAAGGTGGCAAAGCTTAGCATGCACTGCTCTGTAGAATGTGGTGATAGAAATCATTTTCCATTTTGGGACAGGTGTTAGTGTGCGCCAACAGCCTGAAATATTTGGAACACCATGCCACTCACCTGTTGGAAAGGGACCAGGGACCGGAATCGGCCAATGGTCCGTATGATCAGCCCGGTAACCGGTCAGCGGCACAGGCAATAACATCAGCTGTGTGTTCTCGCTCATTTCTCTCCAACAGCAAAGTGACACTCAAAGTGACCTCTCACTCACTCGGGTTAAATAGTGCTTGTATTGTGCAGGTTTCACACTCACGCCAGAAGCGCGCGCACCACTAATCTATTTAAGAGGAGCGCACAAGCCTTTTTGCGCTTAAAGTCCAAAATTATGTCAAAATGCCCGTCTTGAGTATTCATTTTGGAATCTAGTTAGTTGAGAAAGATAACTTAAGTTATACCAGTAGCTATATATATATATTGGATCCGTGAATAAACTCTTATAGTGACAGCAGCATGATATTCTTGCTGATGTCTGTCATGTTAATCAAAGAACAAAAGACAAAGAAAATTCACTCTCTGCTCTTGTGGGAATCATTTTTGTAACTAACTGTAAGCATTAATCTGTAGTTAATCTTTACAATGAAGACTCTCCAGTGTTACTTTACATTTGGTTGCTTTAATTTCTGTATTTATAATCTGAATATACTGTATACCCACCTAAAGCGGGCATGTTTATTCAATTTCTCTGAGCATGCATTTATGCTGTTGTTTGTTCAAATTTTAGTACTTTCTTTTTACTAGTTTAGAAAATTAAATTTTGCTTTAGTAGATTTTTGTTTGTACAGTATATGCTGTAAATTATAGTTCTTTGAAAGTAAATTGGATCGGCAAAAATCGGCCAAGAAAATTGCAATCAGTGACATGTAACCTCATTCTTTGGAGAACACATTATAAAATCCATTAAAAAGAGAATAGATAATATAAGTGTTAAGCTGTGTATCATTGTTCTTAAGTAGCTTGAAATGGTTGGTTGGATCATGGGTGGACAAGCTAAGACATGCACAGTAGAACAGCATCCATGTTTATGTGTTAAACCTGTTAAACCTGTGACAGGTTTAGGGGTCTTAAGAGGGTTCATCCCCTGCTCTAGGGCAAGAATGCCTATGGCAGGGGTTCTCAACTCCAGTCCTCACCCACTGCTCTGCATATTGTGTATGTCTCCCTTGTTTAACACACCTGATTCAGATCCTCAGCTCGTTAGGATAGACTCTACCGGCTATCCTAACGAGCTGAGGATCTGAATCAGGTGTGTTAAACAAGGGAGACATCACTATGCAGAGCAGTGGGTCGTGAGGACTGGAGTTGAGAACCCCTGGCCTATGGGACCTTCATTGCTACAGCCTACAGTTTTAATTGACAAGTCAGTATAGAAATGTAGGTCAAAGTGGAGTAAAGCTTAATCACTATGAGTAATATGCTCCGACAGAGATTTTAAACATTTGTTATCTGTCTGGCCAGTTAGTAAAATGAGTTCATAATGGCAGTGACTTGTAGAGTTATTATTACATTAGTCAACATTAAATCAAAGTTGTCCCTAAGACAAGAATGGATTTTGTTCAAAATTCATGTATAACTTTGATGAAAGTTTTTGATCCACTTCAGATGTTGACTAGTTCAAAAACCAGCATCTTTTATTTGGCTTTCAGATAATGAAAAGAAAGCACTCAAAGCACTGCAAAGTCAACGAATTATAAACAAAGACAGCACACAAGAGGAAACTTTAAGAAAGCGAATACAGCTTCAGCAAAACCGATAATTACGTAAAATTTGGGTTACCTTACATCCCTTAAAAAGGGATTTAAATGGCCGAAGTAATGGTGAAAAGAGCAAAGGAGACCATGAAGAATGGAAATGAGAACTGCCTAGAAGAGCCTAGGCTTTCAGAACAAAGACCAAAAGTCACCACAGAGGAAATGACTTGTCCATCTCTGTCTTTTATTGACAAATGAGAAGGTCTCAATTCAGCCGTTTGAATAGAATACAAATGATATAGTATATATTGAATAGTAATACAAATGCTAAAACTTCCTGGGTAAAAGGATGACTTACACTGAAAATAACTGATGCTTTTGAATAATCTCTCATGTCATCGCAGGAGTCTTTTAAATTCTTCAAAAAAGAACGGTCTGGAATTCATAGTCATTTAATAATAGCACATACAGTCATAAAACTTGGGTGTGAATTCCTAGGACTAGGGAGGAGGAATGCATAAGATCACAGGACCCTCCATCAGAAGTCTGCATTTGCCTACATCAATAACAGATGTTACTTTGGTAATAGTCTCCAAGTATTGTGGCATGACAAGATAGGAGGCAAAAGAACATCGCTTTTTGCCAGAAATAAATGTAACAGCCATGTTGGGATGACTCCTATAGAGTAAAATCAAATGAAAATTGGTGCAAAAGTCATTTGGACCATGTCAACACTGCTGTAATTAATAGGATTTTTTGAAACAAGTGTGTTGGTCCCACTTCCAAAGTTTTCTGACCTCCCTAGTTAATGAGAATATGTCATCTCTGAGGAATATCTACTTACAACTAATAATGTTTCAGTGCCACAGCTGCAACCTTGAAGAGGAGATAATGACGGCAAAACAACATTCAAGATAGAGATATGAACACCCCATACCACGATTTAAAGCCTCGGGCAATATGATTATTAGATATCAAAGATCGCACAACCTCTCCCAGCAAGATATTGTCTCAATATCACAAACCTTTGCAGTCACCTCGGAGTGAACTCCAGGAACACACAGTCTGTTTCAAATCAGCCACTTCAGATATGAAAAGATGAGGAGGGGGGTGTTCAAAGGACTTGAGTTTTTAGCTGTGGGAGGAGGCGGACAAAGTTAACATAAGGTGAGGAACTTTTATGAGGAGTGGGCAATTTGTAGACGAAAGAAGAATGGACAAGTACAGGCACAATTCTTTTGTCTGCCTGTGCAACTGACACTAATACACACCTTTGCTCTCTATAACAATGTCCCTGAACGAGGCTGGCTCACCTGCAAGCTTTCATGAATGGTGAGAAGGCTGCAATTTTAACGTAGCAAATCACAAGCAATTACCTTTAGGCGGGCCTGTGCGAGCAGCATCAGCCATTAGAGACAAGTGAAATAAAGATTCTTTCATTAGTTCTAACTAGAGCTGCACGATTAATCGTAAATGTATAATTATCGGTTCTCAATTCAAACAATGCATCTCATTCTTAAATCCTCATTCCAAAGGATTTGGCCATGTCTATTAAAACTACAAAAAACACAGTTTAGCCACGTTGTACAATACAGGCCTTGATGATCGCTGCTGTAATCGCTTCGTTTGGTGTCCACCAAGACATCATTCGCCACCTTTGCTTTTTCAATGACATATGATTCGCATTGACAGGAATATTAAATGAAATGAGGCATCTATGTAGCGCTGTTTGTATATTACATGGCAGAAGCAAATGCACATATTTTATCAAATGCACATATTTAATCTTTCTAAGTTTCCAAATAATTCTTAGGGCCCCTGAAGTTTGTTAACGTGAAGTACGTGGAATTGTCCAGGTGACGCAATGCTATGAATGACAGTTTGCATAGCTGTATTCAGAGGTGTTTGACGTGTACCATCTTCCAGAAGCCTGAGTAAACATTGCAGACGTAAGAAGGTGCAGTGAAAGACGTACTCTGTGATTCTGTTGAAGTGCACACAGTGAAGCCTTCTTTGGAATGTGTATGTAATGGAATATTCTATGGAAAAAAATATAGATGGAGGCCTGATTCACAAATTCACCTGCAATAAGCAAGAGGCAGTTTCCAAATAATGAAAACCCCCATTGCTCCAGGCTTCCATAACAAAATGATTACATCGGTGGCAAGAGTTTATGAGGGGTCACAAAAACAAGGGATCTGAAAAACAAGTGAAACATCAGAAGTGTACAAATAGAGCCTTATTTTGTTGATGCCTTTGGATCAGTTCAAAATCACATGCTTACGGGTATTTCAAGTTGAACACAGGCAAAACAAATCATATTTATAGCCACTCATCGCAAGGCAAATAAGCCAAATTTAACGGTGTAGACAACTTTGTCAAATTTAAGGACAGCTCCAAAGAGCAAGGCTATTTTCCGATAAATCTGCTAATAAATTATTGTTGAGACTTGATCCATACATAGATGTGTGAATCTTCACATGACACAATTCAATTTTGCCAAATTATATTACAATGAGCTTTACAAAATGATAATTATAAACACATTCCATGTTAAGAGTTGTGTATCCATCAAAATGTTTCATACGTTTCCAAACAGCTCAAGGCATGTGAGTCAACTGATGAGTGATCTGAGCCAATCCCACTTTTTCGTTAGGCTTGTTGCCACACGATCGACATGACGTTATTTGCAAACCCTCATGACACATGAGAAGCTTCCGATTTTATTAAAAAAAGTTTATTTAAATGTCAATAGTGCATAAAGTATGTAACGCCTTACAAAAAAAGCTTCGGGCCAAAGGAGTTCCGAAAGATAAACACAATTTTCCATGCATCTGGAGTGTGCCTGATTACACCTGCTGTGCAGATAGTGAGCTTTACCTGAACAGGAAGCCCTAAAGAGATCTGCTGCCATGGGAACAAAGTCACCAGGTGATTAACAGCAATGATCATCATTCATCAGTGCCACTGCAGTTACTGTAGTTCTTCATTACCAGCTGTTAACTCTGATCAACATGATACAGTGTGGCATTTCCAAACGTAAGTGAGTCAAGCCCAACGTGACCTTACCAACCAGTGGAAAGACCAGGTTTACGTGTCAAAACTTAAGGATATGTGATTAGGCATACACTCACTGCACTCTTTGTGCTGTATACTTGCTGACCTTTGCGGAAGTGGTGCAAACAGCCAGCTGTGGACTGAATCAGCTCGTGTGCTGACAGTCAATGGGAAGTTTGAGGCTCGTAACGTGGTTAAACTGATAGCAGAGCAACCTCCATTGAAAGCATACTTCCTACAGGATGTGACTCATGATTGTGAGAATGTTTGAGGTGCAGTTACAGATTCACATCCGGTGGGTTGAGCAAACAACACTCTCAAAAAATGTGCAAATCTTTCAAAGAATCTCGGGCAAAAGATCTTGTTTAGCCTAATTTGTTGACAATCAAACCCAGTTGACATCCAAATCAATGTTAAGTCAAATTGAACTGACCATGACTGAGTGTTTCTGGGACAGGATGCAACAGGTAATGTTTGTTGTCACTCTTAAACATGGCCACTCCTCCCTCCTTCTGATCCCATGAGTAACTCTTCAGCTGTATCCGAAATCACTCCCGATTACCTATATAGTGCACTATATGGGGTGCCACATTTTGTAGTGTCATCCGAATTCTGAGTGAACATATGTCCTTTTTGAATTCATGTTTAATCATAACAATCAACTTAACTCCTATCGTTTTACCATCCATGAATCTACAAAGCTGGCAAAGTATGCATCTACAGTATAAAGTAAAATTTTCCTTTAAAATTATTAATTTGTTCACTTTTATACATCCCATATTACACGCCATACAGGAAATGGTGAATGATGCAATATTTGGCTTTGTGTAGTGACTTTGATTAGGATAAAGATTTCACCTGAGAATGAGAGCAGCTGTGACCGCATAACAGAGGTAAGCAGGAAATAGCAACTGGAATACAGCAGATTGCCAATGAAAAAAATCCTTTACAAAGCAACAATGATTGCATTGATTATGTATTACATTCATTTCAGTTTTAGAGTAAACGTTTTAAAGACTTAACTTAACGTTTTTAAGACTTGACTATAAACTCCATAGACATTACGAAGAGGTTTAATTAGTGTAATTTGTGACATTGGGAAATTTGAGACTTTCGAGAAGTCGTCAAAATATGCAAACACTGATGTCAACCAGTAGTTCAAGCAGCTCACAAAAAAATATCATTCAAAGAAATAAACTTTTGGCATTCCATTTGGGCTGAAAAGAGTAAAGGCCATTTGGCTGAAGCAGGATGTGAAACCCCATGGGGTTCCCTGACCAGACCTTCTGTTGTCCTTTGCCTATCCATAGACATTTAGGCCTAACTCAGGGCTGACGCCACAAGCAACCTGATAGGCCCCAAATCCAAATACTTTCTACCCCTCACCCACATGTTCAATCAGTCAAGGCAATATGCCATGCAAATACATATGGTGCTGGTTATAGTAGGGCAACCCCAAGGGATGGGGGCAACAAAGGTATCAAGCTCCTGACTAGTCACCCCTGACTAGCGTGTTGAACTGTAGCTTTAATGCACAATGATCTCCCAAGAAAGGTTAGAGAGAAGAAAACACATGTGGTTACAAGTTACTAGTGTGTGATGGCTTTTATTAAATGCAATCCCTGGCAGGATTCTCTTACACAGAGAAAAAAAAGACCCTTTCTAGGTGATCTGCATTCCACTAATCTTCTCCATCTCGAGAGAGGGTTTTACATAGTCAAAGCACGCATTGGAGTGGTTTTAGTTATATATTCATCTCTATGTAAAAAGGTTCTGTTAAGAGTCTCACATTTTCTGGAGAAAGAATAATGACTGCAGTGATCTGACCAGCTCTCCTACTGTGCCTTTTATTGGAAGATTCAGTGGTAGGAGCCAGTAAGTTTAAGAAGCCCATTCTTTTTGGAGTGATTTGAAGATTACAGCCTGTGTGTTTAGGGCTGAACTCAAAGGAAAGGGTTTCTGAGATTATGGTCTGCATTTGTAATTGCGCTCGGTGTGGTGTGATAGGCTCCAGTGGTCCAGTTTTGCGCCAGCCTATAGTTTAGCTGTCAGGACTGACCCTCAAAAGCACAAGTAATAACTTCATTACTCAGACAGAATATAGATGAACAAAGATGAACACATGTCAAGATACAAAAAACACAATAAAATTGAAGCTCGCAACTTGTGCCTTATATTACAAGTCATATAAAGCCATACATGCATTCAATTAAGGCCCTGTTTACACGAGAACGCTCGCGGGTGAAAACGTAAAAAATATTTTATCGGATGTGCCTTTCGTTTACACGGCGACGGCATTTTTGGGGCTTAAGATACGCAAAAAAGTGAACCCACCCTCCAGAGTGGAAATCTTAAAACACTCCACCGCCGTGTTACTGTTGTAAAAACGCAGGTCAGCTAGACATTGAAGGTTGTACGCAGGCGCGCGGACTTGGTGTTGTGTGGCAGTGCTTCACGCTTGCCACCTAGCTGCCTGGAGTGCATACTACATTAAATTTTACACTCTTTTGCGCCACCATATGCACGCGGTTTTCCCACCCAAAACGCTTGTCTAAACGCAGAATAAAAAGTGATATTCGCAACGCCACTTTACGCAACGCCACTTTTGCGTTTTCTCTTCAGAATCGTTTCCCTGTAAACATAGCCTAATGCTCTCAAATTTCACTTGCTCACTAGGAAATGGCATACTGAAATTGCACCTATTTTGTGAAAAATCTTTTTTTGCATTTTTTTTAAATAATAAAGCAAGCAAGGAAATAAATATTCTATCAACAATGAAGGCTTGTTTATCAAGGTTAGCAAAGATGGTTGTGATACATTAGTAATAAGCAGGCAGCTGCAGAGGATGCTGACCATGTGTATCACAGAGCACATTGTTAACACGTTATGTTAACCAACAATTTGAATGTCTATAAATCATTCGCAGGGAGGTCTACCCAGATGTTTCCCAGCAGTACACATTTTACATTGAGGGAACAGACCATAATAGTTATTGGATTACCTATGCTGTATTATATCTTTGCAGGAGAGCTTGTTCTCCAATCTGAACAATGGGACTGTTGTGACTCAACTCTAACATGCTCACGAGATGGAGAACTTCACCTCTCGGGAATACAGAGGGCAGCACATTTCCATCAACAGTGGAGTAAATTACACAGAAGAGGACGACCTCCGCAGCGATATGACACATCAGATATAAACACATGCAAATAATCCGGAATCATTTGAACTACATTCCTCAACTAGAAAAAAGCAAATGACAATTATGAGAAAATATAAAACGGGTGGTGCGGTGACAGCTGTGGTGGAGGACAAGTGGGGAGGGGTGGAGTGAAGCAGACAGGTTGGAGAGGGCTCAAGTTTCAGTCTCTCTGATTAGATGACCGGCATCCAAAAGGGGCTACTTCAGGAGAGACCCCTCAACTGGGGTGAGGTGTGTGTTGATGCAAGCAGCAGGTTTAATGTGACAACCCAGCATTCCTAACGGCCACACAAGATACATATTGCTCAGCAAAGGGCCCAGATGAACAAAGTTCAGGCATCTGTCTGACAGCCATGTTGTGGATCACTTCATCTCTTGGGCACTGGATCTAAACTGATGACAAGTGTGTGACCGCATGAAAGTCAATATACAGTGTTGATTCCTTTGATGAGAAAAGCAATCCATGGGAGAGAAAAGCAAGTCTGTGAACCATATCCAAAAACATGAATGCTAATAAAATAATTTGTATAAACGATAACAATTCTGGTGATTATATAAGCGATGATTCAAATTGATGTCTGTTGCATCATGGGAAGTGCAGAGTCAATAATTAAGATGGCTACATTTAATTCCAGTTGGAAGGCATTCTCTGACAGAGTGACTTAAATGTGTATATTCATAATCCTTAAGATCACACGAAGGAATTGGTGAAAATCTGCTGCCCTTTGACAAGTCTCAGTAATCTCCTTAGATCCTTTTCATGTAATGACAGCTTTCCAACACAGTTGGGTCGAGTCAATGGCAAGGCAGAAGACTAACATCTTCAGTTAAAGAATTGTAGTTTTTTTGCAAATAGACAAGTTGATCCATTTTATCTTAGCTGTAAAAACTTACAAATAACCAAGCGCCCAAGCTAGCCTTTCTCTTTGCAAGGCACATCAAGGTGGTTGCATAAGTGAGTATTGTCAATGCACGGTCCTTCTGCACACACATAGCGTGGGTTTTTTGTTGACCTGACATTAACTCCGTACTCAAAGGGCTGATAGAGTTTAACTGTCTGTGCCAGTAAACTATAAATATTATAGTTTGCTATAAATGTTTTCACTTTAGCTAATTCCTCATACAGTCACAACACCATGACAGTAGTTTCTCTGAAAAAGAAAAATGTCGGTAAAAATACCTCTCACAGATTATCTCCCTGGACTGGAGAGAATGCAGGAGAAAGGGTAAGAGTGGAGAGAAAAGAGAGTATTTTGGATTTCTGCCCGGAGTTAGCACCCATTGCCCAGGGTGTTTATTGAGGCCCTGTAAAGGGAAAGCACCACTGAGCACTCAGCAGAGCGGAGCACTGTTCAGGAGAGGTAAATAAGTGCCGCTCAAAATGTAAATCACGCGCTGCTGACACCTTTGTCCCACATGAAAGCTATTTATAGGAATGGCAGAAAGAGTTAGCAAAAGATACAGGGAAATAGTCAGGGATTGAGATTAGGGATGCACCGATATGAAAATTTTGGCCGATACCGATAGCCGATAATTCTTTATATTTTAAAGCCGATAATCCGATACATCGGCCGATAAACTTAAATCCAAATTTTTATCTAATTTTAAGAGCCTGATTACAAAAACAAAAGTCTCACAATTAAATCCATGTCCCAAGTGCACAATTCTAATGATGTTCTCATTATAGTGTTGTATAGCTGATATGACAGATTTGTGCTGCACATGTTGAACCGAAGAGATTTCAATCATATTTCAAGAAATTCAAAAACATAAACAGTGCTCAACAAGCACCTCAGCTGAAGAAAATAATACATTATTTATCGGCTTTAATATATCGGCCACATTTTCTAACCAGGCCGATAACGATAACATTAAAAATGAACATATACCGGCCGATACCGATATGCTGGACGATATATCGTGGATCCCTAATTGAGATGCTCAATTTTCCATGAGATGTCTGTAAAATTAAATATTACAGAGTAAAGCATTGGGTAGACATCAGTTCCCTCTTTATCCTTGAACAGGAACACTGATAACCAATGGCTCCTTCAAAGAACTTAAGATAAGCATGCTGCACGGATGATTGCAGATGGGATGAACCTGCGACTTTTGGCCAGCACGCTTGGGTTTGGATATTGTCTTTATCCTCTGCCTTCCACTCTCTGTAAGGAGCGTGAGTGTAGAACAGAAACAAAGCAAGTACAGTATCAGTCAGTGACTAATACAGCTTAAATAAATTTATCTTGATGTGCAGAAAACGACCAGCAGACCGGAATTTGCTACACCGCATTCACGTACACTCAGAGGCGACAAACTCTCCGGTCATGAATTGCAAGCCAAGACACGGCAGGTGTAGG
The DNA here is from genome assembly GCA_030378365.1 of Hybognathus amarus. Lineage (NCBI taxonomy): Eukaryota > Metazoa > Chordata > Actinopteri > Cypriniformes > Leuciscidae > Hybognathus > Hybognathus amarus. The sequence goes on from JAQIUQ010007089.1 coordinate 84,014, forward strand.
TGAGTCACAGTATTAAGCAGCTCTCATGAACACCTGTCTGCCGTCTGGATGAATCAGGCCTTTTATCAGTCTAACTTTCTCAAGAGGCTCCAAAGCACAACTCAACCAAATCCTCTCCAAAGTCCTCTCAAACTGAGTCACTATTTAGTCTACAGATACCAGTAGAACGGAGCACTAAAGTTTATTATATGTTCCCGACACAATCCTGCCCGTCGGCGTCACCTGAAGGGTTCTCCATGCTAAAAGACCAAAGAGTTGGAGCCTTATCCCTCGCCGATTGTTCTCTTTGTTTACACAAAGACATACTATGCAGGTAGACAACACAAAGAAAAGAACAGTTTACTGTGATTTGTTTTAAACCCAGGTGGTAACATGCTAATAGGTCACCGTTTTAAAAGGGAAAAGGCCAGATGCAATAACCAGCTAATTTAGCCTCTTTAGTAGTCTTGTAATGCGTTAGTACTTAGGCTAAACATACAACATTGCAAAGTGCGAGCACCCTGATGCACTTGTTCAACAACTTTACATTTTATGCTCTCAAGGGTCACAGCTTTTTCTATGTAGCTGAAGGAAGGGTGCTTAAGCTTCTGGCAACACATCACTTGCATTTGAAAATGACACTCTTCAAAGTATGCTAGTCATATGACCTGTTATTAAAATTAGCAATTGAGGCACCCTGAATTACATAGACGGTTGTGTCAAACAGAGTTCAAATACACATAATGGGATTCAGACTACCTTTAGAGTGTAGTTCGTATGATACACCTCCTGAATACAGTAGGACAGTGTAGTCGAGAAGAAACACCAACTAAAAACCAAGTGCAACATTGCGAACTCCAACAATTCGATTTCTGTCAGTCCTTTTATCCAAGTTCAATTGTGCACCTAAGTGAAATTGAATTTGTGGTATGGACATCAAGCTTGAAAGCAAAGCAGAACAAGGAAGCAAGCTTGACCCATCTAAGGTAAAAGCCATGGTGTTTACGAGTATTAACAGCAAGAGTGAGCTTCCTCATCAGATGTGTTACACACAGGAATCTGTAAGCTTTATTTTCCTTTTTGATCATACAAATGCAAAGAACATAAGACAGAGCAAGAGGTATAGAGAAAAAAGGAGATACTTTGTCAACTGAGGACCAAGTTCTTCAAAGTAGCACAGTTGGTCTATTAAAAGGCAAGCCGTTGATGGTGCAGAACTCTGATAACGTAAAATTTGTAGTATACTATATATATATGATACGTAACCGACAAGAATGAATAGGGCAACAGGGCTTTTAGTCTCTGACATAACAAGCTTTATGGTGCACAGGATGTTCACTGATCATCTGGCTGTATCAGGGCTCTCTCAAATCCATTAAGCCTGAAAAGAGGGGTGAATAAGTTTGTTCTTGCAATCACAAGCCACAGAATGAAGTGGGTCAGATTAGGGCATCAGACTTGCATTCCTTCAACTCGGGGAATCACATGTGGAACATCAAGGCACTGCCATTCTGACCGGCTCTGTCTGGAGATGAACCCGCAGCGATTAGGATGGGCCAACAAGGTCAAGAGAGCAGGGATTCCTCGTTATACTATCCAGCAACTTGCATTCAATTTGTCTCTTGGTGTCTGTTCCAAAGGCTAACAGTCAATAATGAGAGCAGAGAGCATGTTATATGGACAAGAGCCTAGGAAGATTATTTTAGACAAAAGATTTTAGATAACAGCACAGCTTTAGCAAGTTTTTGCTTTTTAAAGCTGCTTCCTGTACAGAGTGAGCATTTTGAGCACTACTGTACGTATTCCAATATTTATGACGACTGAAAATGCACTGAATGTTTTAGACTGCTCATCTTTACATTTATACATCGAATTAACCAAGAGTAAAATAATGCACATATATGGTTTGGTTTGGAATATAAATTAAATCAGACGGACAGCCACCAGTGCTTAGTCTCTCCTTTAACCCCAGTAATCTATGCAGGGTCATATTCAGGTCACCGTCATGTGGAAACGTCCAGTAAGGCTGGAACCAGCCACCTGATTGTCACATTCCACATAGGATAGGCAGAAAAACTGCTGCAAGGAAAGGAATGTTAAAGGGTCATTGGAAACTTAGTAGGAAGTAGATTTACAAGGAAAAGGATTCCCTTGTTTTTCAATTTCAGGTGAAATACAGAATAACCATATTTACTAAACAGCAATTACTATCTGTTCACAGTAAGAATCAAGTGGAGGTGTGTGACAGTCAGTCTAACTGATTTCGACAGAATTTCACTGAATACCTAGATTTCTCAATTACATGAATCAGAACGAAAAACAAAGCAAAATACAGTTTTGCTTGTGGATATCTAGAATATCAGCTACTACATACCTCACATTAAAAAAAGATTTCATACCACCAACCTGGCAAATTCAGGTATTAGTTAGTCCCATTCTACTCCCAAAAGTTGTGTAAAACCAACCAATCAGATTAGATCTTGCCAGAAAGTCTTTGTGCAAAATTCACAAACTGTGGCCATGCCATTTGAAATTAGGTGTACAGTCAGTGTCACCATGACTGAAATGAAGATGATGAACGTACAGTTGGTACAGCAGAGCTGAGACGGCACCACAGTTCTGGAATTTCATTCCTGAAGCTCATGTGAAAGCTAAAACATTCCTCGGGCCAACTCTGTCCCACGTCATTACCCAAAACTGTCTGCTCCAATTCTGACCATGGAGTGGAACGACAGCGGCAGATGAGGTGTTGCTATTTATAGCTTGTAAACCGGGGGTAAGAAAACAGAAATTATTGAATAAACTAATCCTTTTTTTAAGCACAGAAGTATTTGGCTAAGGGCCCCAGCCCACAAAGGTAACAAAAATGATGTGTACTACTGCATAGGATGAGCCAAGCTTGTTTCAGCATCCTAAATTAAGTCAAACTCTGGCAAGAGAGGACGTCCTACTTTCGTACCCACTACAGGGAGTTGAAAAGCCTTGGAATGACGTAACAGACCCTGACAGCCCAATAAATACCAGCTCTTGTTGATACAACTCAGGCTACACCTCAGGCATTGCATTTACATAGGTGTAACAGCGCTAAAACATCCCTGACATTTAGCAGAAACAGCCTGCTGTAGCTCCAATTAAACAAGACGCATACCTTCGGATTCAGTCGAAGGCTATCACATACTTGAGTTTTGGAAAGATGCAGAAAGATGGAAAGATGAGATTTTTTTGTTAACCAGCACTTCTTAAAAGCCAAATAATCTTGCATTCAGATTGGTATTCAGGGCTTTCAGCTTGGTTTTTGGTTGGATGAGGCAGACAATACCAGAGAGAGAGTCCGCTTTCAATCGAATGCCCCCCTCCTTTACGTTTTTTTTTGTCCTCTTTTAAAGCTGACGTTCTGCCACAGGAATTCAGAGAATGCAAACGCGAAACAGCCACTGAAATCTGGGAGGAGATGCGGGTCCAACCAGCCCACTCTGCAAAAAGCAACTTAAAGGATACACGTTTCACGCTTCCAAATGTAGGATCTTCTACGTCACTGGATCCTTCTAAAAACTTAATGAAATTACAGAGTGAAAAACTAAACCCAGACTTAGTCTATAGTAAAAATCAAAAGGTATTTAATTAATAATTAGCATCTCATGTACTTAATTTGACTAATAGAAGTTTTAATTAATTAGCATCCCCATTAGAAGGATCTGCGCTAACTGATCATGAAGCACAATAAACAACAAAAGAGAACAATTGGGGTCAGTAGGGTGAAGGTAATAGAGGGAGAGACTGAACGGTAAAAGTACTGTGTGTGTGTGTGTAAACAGCATCTTAAGAGACTTAGTGAATAAAATGAGAAGGCAGTTAAGACAAGGGGCTGAGGTGAGCAGTGAAACGTGAGGAATTTACTGCCTTCCCAATGTGACCTTTAACACACTTTTGCTACCTACAAAACCATAGAAACAGAGAGGCAATGATAAAAAAGAAAGACTGAAAGAGATCAAACTTGATTTTCCTCATAAGCTACAGTCTTGACACTTGAATCACATCAGGACCTCAAAGAGGAGATGAGCACAATATCACAGGAGTGTGTTCCAACAAGCCTCGGCAGGCAAAAAAACTCTGTAGATGGATGAGCAACTGTATGCAATTGCACATTCTTTTGAAAACAGTGCTACCTGTGAAGCATTTTCAGTGAACCTGCGCTTTAACGAGTTCAAAGTACCATGTAGGTAAATGCTAATTAGGTACTTGGGATGCACTACTCATTAGAGCTGTCACTTTTGAGAAAAATTTAATTCGAATTTGAATGGATATCAAATATCAAGCAATGTATTTGAATATCTGTGCGAATTTCAGTTCTGTGTGTTATCTTTTCCTTTTTCAAAACAGGGTGGCTATTGTTGGCTATTATTCGCTTGATTTGGTCATGGGTTGTCCTACCAATGCGCGCAAATGATACGCGCGACACCACTGAAAAGACGCGCGTCAGTATTGAGTTCTCTTTCGGGCTTGAACAAACCCTAACACACACAAATTATGCCAAAATGTCAGTTTTGTTGAGTGTCCCCTTAAGAGCAGTCTTAAATGATTTAAATAAAGTCTTTTATTAAATTAACGTAGAGATTAATCCCCAGTTGACGGTAGCCATTAGTCTAATTTCAATAGTAGGAAAATAAAAATAAAATACTACAGAGGGTTACAGTCAATTCACTGGTTGTCAACATTCTTTGTGTAACATATGTGTTCAACAGAAGAAACAAACTCATACAGAAGTGATGACAATTACAATTTGTGGGTGAACTATCCCTTTAATCTAATCATTATTCATTCAACAGTGTAAAGAATGCACTATTCGGTGCGAGAAAATTCTTATAAGCGTAAAAAAAAAGAAAAAACTAAAAAAAGGACCCAATGTCAAGTTGGAGGAACTGGAGTTATTGAGGGGAACTGACAGAGACTCAGTTGGGGGAAGTAGATTTATCATGAATCTAGTGAGAAGTGAAACCACGACTCAAGTCAGCCTCCGCACAGAGGGGAAAGCAAGAAAGACAAATTAATCTCTTAAAGGAAAGATCTGACAGTATGTGTTATGCACACATTTTCTGCTTTGCATACACTTTTGTGTCATTGTGCAACTGTCGAGGATTAAAAAAAATCAGATGTCAGATTCACAATAAGTGGAGATAAAAACAACACAAGTGAAACCTACTGCCAATCAGATAGCATCTCACAATGGCAAAGCCCTCAGTATATTTCCATTTATGATGACATCTTTTTTCCCCTTCCAGCCCATGTAAGACACACAATGGATGGCACACTTATGGCCAGAACTGTAAATGAGGAAGGAGATCAGTGCTTGCAAATGAAGGAAGCGCAGCTCCTGTCTTTGTCTTTCTTACTCCTTTGGAAAAAAAATGGATTTCAACAATGAAAAAGGGAAACGGGTATGGCTGGGATCCATGGGATTGGATTTCTTCCTCAACTGTTCCCCTCACATCCTCTGCATTATTCACAGATGACGACACTTCTCTGGGGCATGTCTCTATTAAACCGGTTCGGCGTTAAGGCACCTCCCGCAAATTCCAGCACTGTGACATCTCACAGTTAACATATGCTGATAAGGCTGATGGCACGACAGCCGTAGGGTTTTAAATAGTTTAGGGTCAACAACTTGCATATAGTTCAGAGTTTACATTAGTGAAGGGAGTCAGCATATGGACACAAGAGCCTGTGCAAGTATGTGTGCACATAGGTTTTATAAAACTAATTGCAAGTGGTTTCCATTTCTCATATCTGCTGGAAAAGCTCATGAAGAAAAGAGTGTGTGATGTGTGAAGAAGTGCATGCAAACCAGCTTACACACCATTAGGTGACTAAAATCACATTAGAACCACACACAATTTCTCACAAAAATGACTGGGATTCAGAATGCTAGAGTGAAGATGAGAGAGTGAACAAGAATGTGAGTTGTTGGGAGGCCAATGAAGTCACTTGGACAATTTTAACAATGTCTTTAATAACTTTTCAAGCCCAGCAAGTTTCAATTCCTCAAGAATCCTATGGACTAGTATGCAGGAGTGATCCAGCTCTCAGATTTAGCAAAAATATCTTCATTTGTGTTCCGAAGACGGATACGGGTCTGAAGGGGTTGCACCAACATTTTTGGATGAACTAACCCTTTAATACTTAGGGTCAGAGGGTATGTTAACCAAGTGTGAGTAATACTACATGGTGCTTCTTAAGTTTAGATTAACATCACATCTAAAATGCTGTGACTGCACCCTGCTTTGTTCCACCCTGTTAACATGTGAAATTTTGGGAAAATATTTGGCAAAGAGTTAAATGGGAATGGAGTGAAAAAGACAGAGGGGGACTGAATTCTTCACAGCACATTTAGCTCTTGCTCGCCCTTTCATGTCTTTACTATTATAATTCAGCTGAATAGAAAAACAAAAGAGTTAAGGGATGCCTCTGCTCCCATTAAAAGAGCCCTCGCTTGGATCTCCCTGAAAACATGAAGAATGGATTGTGGGGGGATGTCAGCATTTGTCATCCCACTAGCTCATCTATGATTCAACACATACCAAGGCGATGAGGACAAAACACAACATCCAATTTTTAATCCAATAAAAGTATTCAGAATAATAGGGAGTAAAATTTACTGATGCATACCGGGTAACCAAAGCCACTATTCAAACAACTGATAGTGTAACTAAATTGTTACTAACTTAATGGAAGAACAAGAGAACATTAGAACTTCAGACAAACATCTGAGTCAATCCATGGAAAGAAACTCGTTCCCAAGTGATCTCAAATGGGAGAAAAATAAAAGCTCTTCAAATGAATCAGCTCTGGGAGAAAAGCAGTTTAGATGGCCCATTAACAAAGCTGACGAGATAATCATCTTTCCTCTTCTACATCCAGGAATGGTCTCTTTTACTGATGTCCAGTAAGACTTTAAATACTTTACAACTACAAAAGCATCCTGAAAACTAAGGAGAGATAGCAAAGAGAGAGAGAACGGCGGGCAAACACAAAGCAACCCTCCCTGATGTCCTTGCATTGCTCACCCCTCTTCTCCTTGCTCGCCCTCCCTTTGTTAAAGCAATCTGAGAGTTTCCAGTGGCCAGACCTCTGCTCCTGCAAGCCCTCTGACCCCTAAATTACTTAGAGGTACTCTAAAGGCCTTAATCCATCTATAAACACACTGCACATCCCCCGTTTTAGCAAGTGTCCACACACCTCATAATGCTACTTCGCTTTCACCAACACACATCAGTATAAATCCCCTCATTCCGGCAGCGTGGACATGATGTCACTGGCACCATCCGCTCTTACATTCCAGTCACCACACAGCATATTTTGCACACTTTCATCCGTATAGTTCTTTGACATGTTTATGTAACGGTTTAAATCTATGAGTGCTTAGGAGGAATTACTAAAGTCTGACTGGTGTGTATAACTGTTCAGTTTGTACAGAAGGATCTTCACCAGGCAACTAACAACAACCCATCTTTATGTGTGCAGTTATAATTTCTCCAGGACGAACAGAGAGGGTCTTGTGATATTGAGGAAACAAGTATTGAGGTCCAACTGAGTTTCAAAGACCCAATTTGTTAGATTTCAAGGTGTTATTAAAAAAGGCAACTCTGGATTAATGTAACTCAACTCTGGTTTGACACTGAAAAAACTCGGACAAGAGAGCAACAGACTAATCAATGCAAATGTAGATTTGAACAGATTCAAGCCTTTGACCAACATACCGTCTGGTTGAATACACTTAACTTATCTAGAATTGGCTTGGAAGTAACAAACCTTAAAAAAAAAAATGTCAAGGTGCCATTAAATCAGAAGTACCATATTAACGTTAGCTAACTTGCTCAGCAACAGAGTTGCTCCGCCATGACATTAGTTACAATAACAAACACACTAATATTGTGGTTCTTAACAGGGAGGCCACAGGATGAATTAAAACAATTTAAATTAACAACTTATTTTTAATATAATTCATACAAATATAAATAATAGTATTATAAATAGGGATGTCCCTAACCAATCTCAAGGATCGGTATTGGGGGAGATGGAGGTCTGTTCCAGCGCCTCACTCACACGTATTCAAGCTTCCGTGTTTAGCATGTTTGATGTGCACTTTTGTAACGATTACTTCTAAAGTCATTTACTGTTTGTTTTATCTGCCATCAGACTATCTGAGACATCGTTGCTATAGGTTCTGACAGACTGCCGTTCTGAGCTGCATGCTTTCTAACTTTTCTCCCCATTTTTTTTCTTTTTGTTACAATTATTCTGCTTATTGTACATATAAAATATGTATTTTTAATCAGTAATAGATGTGATAGATGCCTCTATTTTCATTTGAGCCCCTAAGAAACTCTGCACATACCTGTATTTTAATAACTTTAACATACTTTGGGACTCGGTTTGGCAGGTACTCAATATTCGAATGACTCGAGTTGTATTGGGGGCACAAAAAAACCCCATAAAACTTGTATAAATTATTATAGTTCTTAAATGCAGCTCTTAAAACTTCTAGTATGTGGATATTGAGTGGTTTATTGCAAATACTACAGTGCCCCTGGTGGCAGTGCTGAGAATGCAACATGTAGATGCAATCCATTATAAAATTGCAGTATGACACATTTTGGAATGCATTGCAACAATGAAATGAACGTGAAATCAAGCTAGCATTACATCTACATCCAAGAAAAAAAAGTGAAATGCAAACACTTCTAGATTTGCAAGCTTAATTTTATCATGAAAGGAATTCATAATTATGCAACACAAGCATGTTTTGCATACTCAGCATTGCTGCAAGGGACTATAGAAGCAGTTGGTTATAACACAACAGCATTTTATGATTAACAACATAACAGACATTTGAGAAAATAAGAACACTAGAACAAGACAACGCATCATATACAGTGTGTTTTGGGCCTAATCTGCAACTTTACCAAAGATCTTCAACAGCCACATCCTGTAGGGGCACCATAAGGACCATGACCACAAAAGTGCACAAACAAGTTGCACCAACATGATTTCCTGTTGTAAGTTTGGCACTTTTTTTTAAATAGATCTTTTACTGCTGTGTTTCGCAAGGCACTTTTAAAGCTTTTGGTCAAAATAATAATAATGTTCACATTATACAACACAAGCATCTGCAACAACTGATAAAGGCTGAACATGAATACCATGGTAGATAGTTTCTTACCTGAAGTTCACACCACGCTACCTCCACCGTTGTCTCCGATGTTCAAGCCCTTGTAGACGGTTTTGAATGAGCCCACGTCCAGTATCTCCAATATCAAATTCTGAGGAGACGGCCATCGGGTGAGGTGCCCACAGCTTTGGTCTCCACTTCTTCTATATGTCATCCTGGACCTTTCTCATCAGCCTCCCTCTGCTCAGCTTCAGCACGGGCCTTCGCCACACTCTCTCTTCCTCCTCACGTTTGTCTGTTTACTCCGATCTCCTGCTCCTTGTCGCCCACATCGCTGGCCACCGTCTCTGCCGTACCCAAGGGCCTCAGCCTGCCTCGCACCCACATCCAGCACAGATGGGCTCTGTACCTCTACAATCCCATCAACCCCTGCACCTCTTCCATCCTCTGCATGTTCATCCACTTCTCATACCCGAAATCTCGATCGTGTGTCAATGGATACATCAGGGGCCAAACTAAGCACCACAGGCACAGCACAAACTGCTCGCAGTCTGGGATGCGAAGGTGCAGGCTTTGCTGGGCAAGTCGAGGGCTGTGGCATTGGAGTCACAGATGACGCTACGCCTAAAAAATCTGTGCTCAGCCGCTCTTCAGATCTTTATCCATGGTGTGGCGTCCGCTTCTGACCTCTGTGTCTAGCTTCTCAGCCACCAGTGAGTGCGGAACCGGAGCCATTCACATTCTTTGGAGGTGGAGGTGCCAAGAAGGTCACCACCTTGTTAGGATTTTCTGACGACATCACTCCAGGAAAAAAAAAAACTTAAATGTATAAATAAATTATTATGAAAAAACTTGTAAACTTTGACTTTTGCAAAAATGTCCTCTTCCTGTTTTAACTGTGCACAAAAAGCCTATGAAAAAAAGCTTCACATGAATCAGAGAGTTTGCAGGAAGGCCCCCTCCGTGAGGTATTCCTTACTAACAGTTACTCTTTACAGTGTAAAGGGCCAGAGCACCAGGAGAGGAGGTGTTCTTTTATAAACGTAAAAGAACAAGACACAGTCACTGAGAGGCAAGCACTGATGGTGACAGACAAAAACTGTCAAATCCACTTCATCCATCCTGCAGTGACCCCGGAGACAGCCGTCATTGGGCATAAGGGACCACAAGAGGGAAAAGGGCAAGAGCCTTGATGTTCTTCAGACCTTTGGCAGCGCAGGAAACCTGGCTTCGAAACCAAAAACCAGGTCCAAATTTACTGCAGGAGACATACAGAAGAATATATTAATTACACATCCAAAAATTTCCAACAGAATAAGCATTTGAATATGATTAATTATTGAAGACTGAACACAATTAAATCAGAGGCTTACTATTATCCTATGTTACAACTTAAGGCACTTTTTACTCGATACTCAATTTACAAGTGCAAACTACTTAACGTTATTCGACCCAGATTATTTTATTGTACTTGTTGTTTCTCAGAAGCCTTTTGCTACAGTTACTCGGCTCTCTCCAACGATTCCCCTGGGGTTATTCTCTATACGGAGTCAGACATGTTTTAGTTTCAATCGTAGAAGTATGATAAAATAAAATACTGTGTGTGCCTCAAAAAAATGTCAACAAAACAAAACCATGTGACGGTAGATCTAACACGTCAACTGCGCACGCGGGAGTCTCGAGGCGGGTCGCCCTGGTTACGGTGGGTGGCCAGCTGAGATTTGGGGGATTTTTTTTTAATTCTCCAGGAAAGACAAGCACAAAACTCCAAACAATTCTGGCGTATTTAACATTTGTGGAGCAGGTAAATTATCTAAAGTTGTCTGAGAGAATTTAAGATACAGCTTTTCAAAAGTTTTCATGTAACGGCCACCGTTGGTGCTCCAGGTCTCGAGCTCGCTCTTAAAATATTGCCGCGCGCGTTTAATAGCATATATTGAACAGGAAGCGCGTGGAAATACACTGACACAATATACGACAACACAACAGTCTATATAATATACAGATAGTATGTTTTTAATACCGAATACCTGTCAGTTCATAATGCTTATAACGAGGTATATAACATTTCTACTGCAATGGGAGGCTGGCCAGCGATTACCTTTCGTATCGTATCCATTCCCCTCTGATGTAGACAAAGCGACAGCTGCAGTTGGCCGAGCGAATAATTTAAGAGCGGCAATAGCCAAATAATTGTAGTAGAGACAAAAAAAATCCAGGCTATAAAACCGAATGGTCATGAATTTATAAATCCCATAGATTTAGCACAGCTAACGTTACGCGTTCATCGTACTGTTGGCTCGACAGGCCAAGTTCAACACGGGCTGTTGAACCCAACGCGATGCAATGACTCTAATGAAATCGGTATCCAGCGTAACGATGTATCCCGTGATAAAACATCATGACAAATCACAAACAGAGTCCGGTTCCGGTCGACTGCACGCGGGATCCGCTGCAAACCAACGATTTTCTTCCTTTCACGTGAACAATGCAACAACATCCACTGCGGTTTGCGTTCGCTGCTGTCTGAGCCGGTTGAATCGCTCTCCTTATGCAGCAGTCGACAAATGACAACTGGTAGTCTCCATATACAGTATTAGGGTTTCTGTAGCTGCTGCTCTTGGTTCGGGTGGTGTTATTAGGACTCCAGTCTGTCACGTTGGTTTTAGCTCCGAGGCTGCTGCTGTCTAACTTACCCTCCCACTGAATACTGACAGCAGAGAGACGCCACCAGCATGCAGTGGCTTAGAAAGGCCTGAAGAGGTCGCTGTTTCCTCTCTGAGTTTATTTAGAAGTAAATGGAAATAGCATTACAATGCTAAATCAGTTGATTCCCTTCCTCACTACACAATAGCAGGTCAAAATGAATGCAAATCCTCAAGTAAATCTGATTCTTATTTGTCCCAAAATTCTCAATGTCAGTACATCCTGACCTGTGTTTTTGGACAGGCGGTGCTCTGCGATGCATGTCAGTTGCACACCCTCTTATCTAAGTGCTTATTAAGAGCTTGCTTCACATTGTACCACAGCTCAGATGCCAATAATAGCTATATATTGTTTGCCCTGGCATGAAAATCTGGCTCTTCTGTCATGCTGTTAATTAAAGGGGGATTTGTGTGCATTGATCTGGCCATTAAAATGTGCTTTTATATTCTATAAACAAAGGCCTGGTTTCACAGACAGGGTTTAGATTAAACCAGGATTAGGTCTAAGTTCAATTAAGTAGCTTTTATAAACGTGCCTTAGAAAAGAAAAAGAAAAAAATTTGTGTGCATCTTGAGAACAAACATATTTTAAGATATTTCAGTGCAAGTTGCTTTCAGTTAAAACAGCTCAAACATACATTTTAGTCTGGGACTAGGCTCTGAAACCGGGGAAAGAGAGAATACAATGTTTTCCTATGTAATGCAATTTATTACAGATGATGAATATTAAATAGCCTAATAATCTATCTTTTAAAATATATCAGAAAATTATAAGTAATATTAATCATGAAGCAAAATTAACCCCGGGTTTCACAAACCAGGCTTAAGACTAGTCCCAATACTGTATGTCAGTCCCATTTTGTTTCAAGATGCACTCTAATGTTTTCTTTTTTTAAGGCACGTTTATAAAAGCTGCATAAAATGAACTAAAGACTAATCTTGGCTTAATCTAAGCCCTGTCTGTGAAACAGGCCTAAACTTCAAAGATAGTACTGTAGCACAGACCAAAATTGTATTTTTACTGTATAGGTGCTTTAATAAAAAAAGAAAAATGAGGAAGCATATACAGACATGACAAGCAACATTTCTGTGGTCATATTGCTACAATTAAATTATGCATATTGCAGGTACACACTATCTCAGTCTGTGTTAAATTTTGCAAAATAGCACCTTCAGTTTTATAAATAAAATAATACTACTGGCTAATACAAATACAAATTAATACAAATTATGTTGTATTTTCATTTAGCAGAAACTGATTCACGCAATATATGCATGGAAAGTGTCAATTAAAATACAAAAGACATTACCGTGCTCATATATATATTTTTTGTCCTCTCATGTGAGTCTCTTTTTCTGTGGCCAGATACTGATTTCTCTTTATGTGAAGCCCTTATACTCAACATTTGTTTTTCTTGTTTGCATTCCAGATGGCACACACGAGTAGGATCTTTGCTAACATCACAGCTTCTCTATGGGGGCCCTACTGCTACATAAAACCACCTGTGGGGTCCAGCGAGGCAACACAAGCATGTGCAGGATGTGCATAACCAAGTAAGACGGTAAGGTGTCGAGATCACAGTATGCGTCTCTGCCTGCCTGTTGTGGATGCATTGACTGAGATGGGTACACTTTGTTCCCCTGCCCAAACGAAGGCCGTGATTGAGTTCTGTTGACATATGGGTCAACTGAAAGCATGTGGAAATTTAACACTGCTACAATGACAAAAGAAGATGGCCTTAACAACCCTTTCATTATTTGACTCATTGATTAGTGCAAACATCTTTCTTTGTAGATTTAGGTGAGTTTAAGATTTCTGAAACGGATTATTTAGGGGAATAACAACTGAAGAAGAGGACACATGTCATATGTATAGCTTCAGTACATCAGTTTATCCACTTGGCGGAGGTAATGAGGGAGTGAGAAAACAGGCCTTTCTTAGGACCGCACCGTACTCTGCATTTGATTATTCATTATGAAAACTATCATTTGTATATTTTTTAACATTATGGAGGGTCTCCTCACTGTGCATTACTGTGTTTAAACTAGTCTTTAAGATTAGTGCAACACTCCCGGAAGGCAAATATTTACTCTGAGATTGAAACAGATGCACCAGCTAATTCTAAAGTGTGAGCGGGCCACCATGTCAAATGCCTGCTGGAAAGTAACATTCCATTGTAAAGAGCCTCTGGACGTCACGTGTTAATCTTTCAGCACACTTGTATGCAAAGTCAGGTGACATATAAATGAGAAATACAGGCCCACCATATTCAAATTCCAGCTCACGTACCAGGAAATATTTCAGATCATAACTACAGGGAAATGACCTGTATGTGGTCGTTAAATCTTCATCACACTGTTAACAATATTTCTCAGAAGAGTTTTTTTTCATATGGTGTATACCTGGGTCAATGAGGTTTTTGCTTTAGAGTAAATTAGATTTTGAATGTACTTATATGATATATGATTATGAGAAATATATATATATATATATATATATATATATATATATATATATATATATATATATATATGATTTATAAGAAACACTTATGCTGTTCTTTTGAACATCATCAAAGAATCCTAATAAAATGTATCATGGTTTCCACAAAAATATTAAGCAGCAACTGTTTTTAACATTGTAAGGCTGTCAGAAGATGAACTGTGATTAATTGCATCCAAAATAAAAGTTTGTGTTTACATAATATATGTGTGTGTGCTGTGTATAATTATTTTGTATATATAAATACATATGCATGCATGTATAAATTTAAGAATTATTTGCACGTAAATACTGTATATGAATAAATACATAATATTTATATATATATAAATATAAATATTTTAGATATGAATAACACATTTTCTTAAATATATGTATTAGGGCTGTCAAACGATTAATCATCGATTAATCAGAACCAAAATAAAAGATGGTGTTTACATAATATATGTGGGTGAACTGTGTATAATTATATTTAATAAAAAAATATAATTTATAAATAAAATATTTCTATTTAAATAAAATATAATTTATATATAAATCTATATACAGTATATACATAAAAATATTTCTTAAATTTATACCATAAGCACGTTATATGCTTAAATATAGCATAAGCATGTGTGTGTATTTATGTGTATAAAATAATTATACACAGTTCACCCACATATATTATGTAGACACATACTTTTATTTTGGATGCGATTAATCACGATTAATCGTTTGACAGCCCTAATATGCATTTGTGTGTAATTATATATACAAAATAATTATACACAGCACACACAAATACATTATGTAAACACAAACTTTTATTTTGGATGCGATTAATCACAATTAATCTTTGCACAGCCCTATAACATTGATAATAATGTTTTTGAACCCCAAATCAGGAACATGTGACACTGAATACTGGAGTAATGATGCTGAAAATTCAGCTTGGAAAACAGGAATAAATGACATTTTACAATTTTATATAATTTATATAATATATTGTAAAATATAAAACAGTCATTTTAAGTTTTAATAATATTGCTGTATTTTTGAACAAATAAACGCAGTCATGGAGAGCACAGAGACTTCTTTCACAAACTTTTTACTGACTGTATAATGTATAGCACATTACAGTAGCTCACACACTGCATTGGCCACTTGGACCAGAAGTTAATTTTAATTCGGTCTATTTTAGGCCTCAAAGTGGTCATCTGCTCTGGCTTCAGCGCTTGAGGTTACATGTGTTGGGCACTAGCGGAGCACAAAGGACCACAAAGGCCACGTGTCCACCACTATTGCAGCTGCAATGGCACTCAGCCCATGCACTATGTCAGTGACTGTAGCTGCTAATGTCTCATTGTGTATTTCAGCAGAGTAACGAGTGAGTGACCAGCACGAACTGTCACTGTGGGAACGGTTGAAGTCCTTCACAGTTGAAGCTTCATTTCGGAGGGCAAAAACATCAAAAACAAATGCTTTTGGTAGTATTTTTGTCTTGTTTTCAGTCCAAATATCCAAAAAAGGCTGAAAGCAAGTCAAAATAGAAAAACAGTTTTGCAGGGCATCCATCTATCACCTTCTCATGAGTCATTCTCTCTCTCTGGCTTTTTATTAGTGGGGCCCAGAACCCTCAGCAAACATGGCATGTTTAACATACCTGCATCGGGACACTGCAGTTGAAAGGACCTTCTGTCAACCAACCCGCACCCTTAAAGGAGGCTGCGCTTCAGCTCTTTACCTTTTAGAAAAATCTGCTTCATTTGATGCCTTTAGCTGATCCTCTCTGTGTCTGTAATTACAGCTATTATTCTCCCTTGTGACTTCGCTAGTCAAATCACTATTGTGACCGGCATAATGGGACGTTATGTGCCTCGCTTGGATAATTGCTAACAAGAAAACAAGCAGGTCACTGTCGTCTTGGATGAAAATATCTATTTCATGGTTTAATACCGAACACGCTTTATCCAAATGCTCACTGTTATCTAATATGTGGGAGCATGCCCAAGGCCACATTGTAAGAAGAAAGTGTCTTGTAACAGTTGACTCTGAATAATGTGTGTCAACGCTGCAGTGGCTTGCTGGTTTGTGTGTGATGGCTTGAAATGCAATATGCGTAATATTGTGTTCGTTTTAATCACACAATATGTGGCAACACCTAAAAGTCTGCTGCACTGTGAAACCGGTGGTCATAATAGATTTCGGAAAAGCCACGAGAGAAAAATTCATTTTTCATTGAATCGCAAAAACATTATCTAATGATTTATTTAGAAATTAGACTGTTTAAAGAAGTAGTTCACTTAAAAGAACGAACTTTTGCTGATAATTTACTGCATGTCATCCCAATGTCATCCAAGATATTAATGTCATTCCTTTCTTCGGCTTCGAAAGAAATTAAGGTTTTCTGATGAAAACATTTCAGGATTTTCTCCATATAATGAACTTCAATGGGAACCAAAGGTCCAAATGACAGCTTCAGTGCAGCTTCAAAGGGCTTTCAACAATTTCAGACGATTAATAAGGGTCTTATCAAGCAAAATGATCGCTCATTTAATAATAAATAACAAAGTTTAAGTTTTATAAGCTCAAATGTTCTCCTTGCTCTGTTCTTGTGACTAATGTTCGAACTCGTTCATCAAAATAAACAAATCTTTTCCAGAGTTAACTCATCAACCACTGGATCGAATTCGTTCATTTTGATAAACGAGTTTGAACAGGAGAGTCACCATTTGAGCTTATAAAACTTAAACTTTGTTATTTTTATTTATTTTTATTAAATGAGCGATCGTTTTGCTTGATAAGACCCTTATTCATCGTCTGGAATCGTTTAAAGCCCTTTGAGCAGTTTGCACTGAAAGTGTCTTTGGACCTTGAACCGTTTGGTTCCCATTGAAGTCCATTATATGGAGAAAAATGCTGGAATGTTTTCATCAAAAACCTTAATTTCTTTTCGACTGAAGAAAGAAAGACATGTTCATCTTGGATTTAACCCCTAGTTGCTCCAAAAGAGGCATGCGACCGCTGACATATATAGCAATTTGCTTTGGATAAAAGCGTCAGCTAAATGAATAAATGTAATGTAATGTTAATGCAAATGGGTGGAGTGTCACTTTAAAGAGGAATGACTTTGTACAACTAATTGTAGTAAAAAGACAACTGTTTCCAACATATTTCCTGTAAAAACTGTAATTTCATTGTCCAGCCAAACAGGTATTTTTCTAGTCCAAACTCATGCCATTGGATGAGCCAGAAGTTGACACTCAAACAAATAGAGCGATATTGAAATAGCAGTGTTTACACATAAATAATATGAGAAAGTATATTTGAACTTGAAATATTTGAAATTTTAGACTCATCAGTGAAATGTCCCCAACACATTTCTTTGTGTGTTCTTTATTAAAACACTAACCACATATTGGCCACACATTTATAAAAATATCAAAATGTTGCAGTTTGTGTGAATGAGCAGTGAATATAGCCTTTGACTGGATTGGGGGAATTTGAGTCTAATTGAGTCCAAGACTGGGCACTTGAACAAGAAACTGAGAAATCTTGTCTTTCTCCACTCCGCAGACTGGGATGACACTGGATATATTTGACTGGTTTACTGTTTACAAATGAGTGCTCAGTTTTGTTGTAAACCCAGTCCAGTGGGTTGGAGTGGCGCTGGACTTTAAAAAAAAGGAAAGAAGTGAATAACACACTTGTTTGTCTGGACTGCTGTCCTTGCTGTGTGCCATGAATTTCTTCAAAAGCTTACTATACATTTCCCCTTCTAAGGAACTCCGATCATATCTCGACTACGATTCCTCTGCACAGGGCACATCGACGACGGTCATCCGGACTCGCCATGTCAGCAGCAAGAGGACGCACAGATCGACCACAGGTATGCTGAGACGTCTAGAAGACATTGGTATTTCTTTGGGGTCTGCGACATGACATTCCTGATTTTCTTTCTCCTGATCTCTGTCCTTCTCGACGTTCGGGGTGCAGAATGTTCTGTGTATTTAGAGGAAGGTGATCATGTAGTTCTCTCTCTCTTCTGAGGCTGAGCATCACTCAAAGAATCCATCAAATATCAATTAGTGATGGACTGCAAAGACAGGCTCAACATTTAATGTACCTGAAGATCAACAAAACATGCACTTACCAAACTATCACTGGGCTCAGGAGGATTGTCACAAACCTATGACAACCAAAGCTTCCCAGGGAGAGAATTACAACACTCGGCTGTATATGTCCAGTTAAAAAAAAGAGCAATTCTGGTCAAGTCAATATCAAATAACTGTTTTATACTTACATTTATTTTAAAATGTAATTTATTCCTGTGGCCAAAGCTGAATTTTCTGCATCATGATCCTTCAGAAATCATTCAAGAAACATTTTTCATTATTATCAGTGTTGAAAACAGGTTGTGCTGCTTAAATATTTTTGTGGAAGTTTTTAAAGCTACACTGTGTGATTTTTACCCCCATCTAGATGGTGAAAAGGTATATGACCATCCAGTGAATATTAGTTTCTGTTCCTCTCAATTCCGATTCCGTTTTAAGTCCAAGATTAACATGGCTTCCAGTTCGACCTCGTCTATGAGTGTTAACTCAAACGTAAACGCGAAAGGCGAAGCTCTGAATTAACGGGTATGTCCCTCTTTGGCTAATGTACTTTCAAGATGGAGGGACAACATGGCGACCGACATTAGAACCCCTTACCCGTATGTATTTTCAATGGCATATTATACACTCACGAGAATACTTTATTACTTGAACGAACTAAATATACATTAATGAGCACATATATTTTTTAAAGAACTAAGTGTTTTTAGCTAAGAATAAACTAAAAGAGTTAGCTTTAGGATTCTTTGACGAGTAAAAAAGTTTAAAAGAACAGCATTTATTTGAGATAGAAATCTTTTGTAACATGTCTTCGCTGTTACTTTTGACAATTTAATGCGTCCTGCTTACTGAATAAAAGTATGACCCAAACATTTAAACAGTATATTTAGCATTTTTATGCATTTTCTTTTTATGGTGAACTTTCCCTTTAAGGTTTTATTCAATGACCTTTCCGACATGCTTCTATTATTAGTGGCATATATTAAATTCCACTTCCTAGGGACAAATTCCTGCAGGATTTGTTTGTCATTGGACTATCTGCCAAGCATGTCCCAGTCAATGTCCAAATGTCATATCTGCAGACTTGTTAAGTTTATAACAACATTATATTATTATGTTTAATAACACTTGCCCATGGCCTGAGCAGCGAAGGCAAATTAGTTATGAAACAAAGGTCTCAGTCCGGTCACTTACAGCAGAACGACACACCATCTGTCTGAGAAGCGTGGATCGGCGGGTCTCCACACTAATCCACGGTCATGACAGTAAACTTGGGATCCCATTTCCTCTGGATTACACAGGCAGGGTACTATATGATATTACAGAACACACTGATCCCTGTGGAAAAGATTGCCAGATAATACGCTGATTATAACGACTATGGCCAAATCTGAACTTGGAAATGTGCATTTAGGTATGCGGTAGCATATATTAGTAGGGATCTTTTGACATTTAAAAGATTTGTGCTTATCTAAGCTATTTTTGTATTATTTTTTGTATTGTCTGCTGAAACGTTTGGAGTGTTTTTGTGAAGTACAGGATGATGACTAGCATTTCTGGGAATTGGCTACTACTCTTTGACCTTTGATGGCACGTTGGTGCCACTTGGACCGGGCTCTATAGTGGGCAGTAGCACCCGATCTGGCATCTCTCACACTAGTGGGACACGTTTGAAAGCAACACAGCCATGTGTTGAATGCATTTCCTTCAGCTTCGTGTCATTTTCCCCTGCTTTTTTACTTGGGAGTTTCATATTGAATTTCCGTGGAAATCCAAGCAACGCATAGATCTGTCTGGATCATGTCCCGTGATTGCAGTAACAATAATACCAAATACTCTAATGTACCATGGAATTCTGGGAGAAATAACAGTTTCCAGATGTGGGATGAAATACACATTTGCACAATTATGTTGTCATCTATGAAGGGGTCCTCCTGTAAAGCAGTCACATGGGGTGAGATACAGTGCATTTTGTAGCACCATTTTTTTATTATAATAAAACAAACATGCAATTTTTTAAGTTTAATACGTGATTTGATGATTTTAAAACTTCATATAAGAGTGATGCAGTCATAAGGTTACACTGAAAGCCAGTGAAGGTTAAACAGGGTTATTGTTAATTAGGTTTGTTTGATAATAATAACTCTGGTTAATGTTTAACTCTCCTACCTCTGATTACAGCCGTCTGTCTGCTAGATGTTTGGTCACCACAGTGACATTTGGACACAGATGCTCTATCGTTCATGTGTAGATCAACACAGAATGACCACTAACTTGATGAAGACATCTTCTCAAAGTCACAACCAGAAATAGGAGATCCTGATTTTATAAGCGTTTACAAGCTTTACTAAAAAGGTAAGCTTTAAATAATAATTTACTGTATAGTGACAAGCAAAATGGGTCTCCTAAAGTGAAAAATATTTTTATATATAATTTGTTTATAAAATGGACTGTAAAAGTGTTAAGTTAATTCTCTCTGGACATTGTCAAACTCATTTTTAAACACACTTACTCATAGGCCACGTTCACACAGCAATACAATACGGTTGTCAATCCTGTATTTGAGTCCATAATTCGGTTACGTTCACACACAGTTCAGTTACTTTCATGAGTGACAACTAACTGAACTCACACCCGGTACATTTTTAGGAATCACAACTGCTTTCTTGGAAAACCCTGGAAAAGAATCGGACTGGACAACTATTGTCTATCATGTGTGGTTTTGGTAACTTACATCTATGGAGATATGAGCTGTGTGTCATCTGAATGTTTTACTTTTCCAAAAACTCACAGAGTGAATGTAGCCATAAAAAGTCTGTGAAGGTTTATCCGGCTTAAAGTCGTCACGAAACAGACGTTGCAATAGTCTCTTCCCTGATGTATTGTGATATATATCCAAGTAAAATGGCTTCTCGGACAAGAAAAACATAGAGGCGGGACTTGATTTTATCCATTGGAAATTGAGTGGTTGCTATTTGTCTGTCTCATATGAGTGACAGGTTACTCCGCCCTCTCGCCAGCGTTTTTCATCTCTAAAACATATCACACAGGTCTGGGAGTTTTTGTTGTATGTCACTGAGGTGATGCATGTGCAATAGGGACACTGTGGACTAGTAGGTCACGATGTGCACTGGATTTAAGCCTGATGGGGTCCTCAAGGGTCAAAGCTATCAGAATGAGATATGTGAAGTGCATATTCCCTCACCTGTGGGAAGGGGTAAAGGGGCCTCTTGGTGAGAGATCTCACAGAGGACATGTTGCTCCAGCCTGTGAACACATCCGTGACCACCCCGCAGACACGATAAGCTCTTTGATAGAATGGTTAAAAAGTAACAACTGAAAAGAAAATTAAAACTGGCACAGTTCTGCTGTTGCCGTGTCTCTAGAGAATGTTTGTTAAAGATATCGACTGACACTACAACCAGATTTGAATGAATAGGTTGCGATTGTGTCACGTCTGTGATGAAACACCTTGATCTTCTTGATTTAGTGTCCTGGTGACAATATGATTATTGCTTTGTGGGTTTGACATGATTCATCGGATGTTTGCGTTATAAGCACAGTGAAGAATTATATATATTAATGCAATATTTAAAATAAATGCAATTTTTTAATGCAATATTTAAAATAAATGCAAATTTAAAATATCAGATCAAAAATCTGAACTTTTCACAAATATTAAAGTAATTAATATTTGTAATTTAAATAATTTACTCACATAATTTTTCTCACCCCTATGTCATCCAAGATGTCCATGTCTTTCTTGCTTCAATTGAAAAGAAATTAAGGTTTTTGATGAAAACATTCCAGCATTTTCTCCATATAATGGACCTCAATGGGAACCAAACGGTTCAAGGTCCAAAAGACAGTTTCAGTGCAAACTGTAAACTGTTCAAAGGACTTTAAACAATTCCAGATGATGAATAAGGGTGAAACAATTGAAACAATCGAATCAAGCGAAACAATCGCTTATTTTTAAAAAAAAAAAGTTTACGTTTTATAAGCTCAAATGATTGCCTTGTTCTGTTCTGTGATGCGCATTCGCGACTCTCCTGTTCAAACTTGTTCATCAAAATGAACAAATCTTTTTCTGAGTCAATTCGTTCCATTCGATTTGAGCTTATAAAACTTAAACTTTGTTATTTATTTTTTAAATGAGCGATCGTTTCGCTTGATGAGACCCTTATTCATCGTTCGGAATCGTTTAAAGCCCTTTGAACATTTTGCAGTTTGTACTGAAAGTGTCTTTTGGACCTTGAACCGTTTGGCTCCCATTGAGGTCCATTATATGGAGAAAAATGCTGGAATGTTTTCATCAAAAACCTTAATTTCTTTTCGACTGAGGGGGACATGGGTGAGTAAATTATCAGCAAAAGTTTTTTACAAAAGTGAACTACTCCTTTAAGCAGCAACTGTTTTCAACATTGATAATCATAAGAAATGTTTCTTGAGGACCAAATCAGCATAATAAGCCCTGTTGACACTTAGCACTAAGAAGCGTTTTCATCAATTTGACGCTGAAATTGTTGTAAAAGGGGGTCAAAAATATTTTGAGCTTGTCCTCTTTCGAATCACTTCCATTTTAAAACACATTAGACCGGATTGCTTTCGAAATGTAAACACTCATGTGGCCGAATGTATGTGAACAGTCACAAAATACTGACCTAAACATTGTGGGAGTCATGCTAGGATTTAAACTTTGTAAAGTTTAGTTTGAAGATGAAAAAAGTAGGAAAAAGTTAGGAAAACATATAATGTGATGAACTACACCTGTGAACTTTTTAAACGCCAAACGCTATAAAGTTCAGACAACTGTAAGCGTAGCTTAAGTGTCCAAATAGTTTTATGACTACTATAGATCAAAACATTAGCAGTCACACCTTGGTCTGGTTGTTTTCATATAACTGACATGTGTTGCTCTTCTTTATCAGGATTTACTGTTAAAGGACACACACATGGCTGCAGAGTGTTTGAACATGGCTTGTCAATGACAGCATGATTGATCGTTCATGGGTCAGTTGTCAGTTTCTAGTTACTTTATCCAGTCACATCTGTCTGCGTTTCTTCCTCGACAGCACTTCTCAGAGAGAAGAAGGGAAGGAAACACAGCGTTCTTTAGTGGTCCAAACCAGTGGGTGCTCCGACTGAAAGGCAGGAAAGCCCTGGAGGAAAGTCTCATGCTGAGATGTCACATGTGGAAGCAAAACATGTGGGGTTTTCTGGGGTCATGCCTTCTGCTTCCAAATTAGATTCTTTGGGAACCATATGTATGCAAACACACACATATTAAGACTTTTTCCATAGACTAAGCAGAATCATTATGTTGCCTTCTAGTCAAGTCAAGTCACCTTCATAGCACTTTATTGAATGCTTCACAAATATGAGACAAATTTAAACTCGTGACACATTGCATGTTGGCTTTGTCTGAAAGCGTAGGCGTCTGACTTGCTGCCCAATCAGGCAATGACTTTTGCGCACGAAGGTACCCCACAACTCTGATTTCAGACAGACATCTAACGGTTTAATGATCTACAGTAAATAGAGAAAGGTTTAGTGAAAACTAAGCGAATATTTAACTACTAATAGTAATTTTAGACATCAAAGGTGGAAAACATTGCTCAAAAATGTACATTTACACACAAACTGACCATCAACCATCTTTTTTAGCTTAAATTTTAAGTTAGTAAAATTTAAGCTAAATTTAAGCTTTATTGAATGGAACACAAAGGATTGTGGGACATCAAAGGCAGCGGAGGATACATGTATGCTTCCTTATAATTTAAAACTTGATCAGATGAAGGTATTTCATGAGAAGTTAACATCGGAATTCGGACGTGCCTTGATGCTTTCGGGTGCAGCCGTAATCTTCAAAGAGAATGCAATACCAGAATGCATTGCAAAAGTCGTGGGTCTTTCCGTGGGTCTATTAATAACTTGAATTTCAGTCTCACATATCTGCCATGTTTGTTTTACACTTTTTATTTGTGTTTGTAGTTCTGATCGAATGGGTTGTGTGTAATATTAGCCATTATAGTGTGTGTGAATCTGCACTTCAGATTCAGAAACCATCCAAGGTGTCTTTGGAATACTCATTTGAACATACTAAGATTTGGGACACTAATTACAATTTAATTATTATAAAATAATTAGGAGGTATAGTTTGCGAATTGGGATGCAGCAATGGACTTGAATATGGACTACCAAGAATTTGTGTTATATATTTGTATTTGCTTATTTGCTAAGAAGCCTGTTCATTAGATTTGGGAACAGAGCAGAATTAAACACTTCCAATAAAATATATATATTTTAATGAACAGAAATATATAATAACCATACTTTCACATTATATAAAAAGCATAGTGTATGTGTGAGATTATATAACTATTTCCTGTTATATAACCTTTCCCTCTGCCTCTTATTCATAGACTCTTGGCCGATGTGTTTTTACCATGCTAGGCTGTGCATTAACCTGTGTCCTTTAGCCACAAAGAGTAACTTATACTATGAGAGGCATGTCTGTTAAACATGGTGTTGGGCTGTTCCACACTTTAATATGGACTTAGTCCCATACAACGCTGAGAGCGATCCAGGAGCCGTTCGTCTAAAGAGTGCAGCTGCTTTAATGGCACACTGATTGAAAACATGTTTGAGTATCAGGAACAGTGAGTCGTTTGTGGGTTTTAAAGCAGTGACAAAGGTGTCAAATATTTTTTATTGAAGATGTGTTGTGGTCAACAGGCGGTGCTTGGATAGCTAGTATTTAGACCCTCAAAGCAATGCTTTGTAAACTTTTTCATGCTGCAGCCCAATGCTGCGGGGGCCAAGAAATGGCATGACCTTGGGTTTCCATGCCCTTCATCCCACTGAAATTAATTTTCCAGACGAATACACAAACAAACGTGAAATTCAGAAGCTTGTTTAATAAGAGGCAGTCATACATGTGTTTGTGTCTGTTTGGCATCCGTCCATCCTGATGTCAGCAGAGACGCTTGATGTATTCTGAGATTATTTATGTTGCCTGTTTGACTCATACAGATTCCTTCCTGTCCCTGGGAACACATGCTCTCTGATTGATGTAAACACGCAAATGCACAAAAACATGTCTATTTTTCTGTTTCGTTTGAACTTAGTTCTTCTGTTTTTGACTTTCACAAAGGTTTTGCTGCATTGTTGTATTTTAGATAAATAGAATGGAATTTTCATGGCAGCCAAGAATCACAATCGTTGACATTTTAACATAAAAAATATGTATTTAAAATAAATAATATGGCAAAAATCATAATATTTAAAAAACAATACATATTAATATTCTGTGTGCAATTTTTTCCATTTATTCCACATGTTCTTAAGTTCTTCAAATTTAATAGTTTTTAGAGAATAATATATAAACACACACACACACACACACACACATATAGCTCTTAATATACAGGCTTGAAAAATTATCATTCTAGAAGAAATTTCAAATGGCACTATAGAGGCTTTTGCATCTGAACTCTTCATATATAGTTTTGTGTTTAAAATGAATATGCCAAATTACAGTATATACTCTAAAAAATGCTAACCCAACATTTGGGTTTGTCCATATTTTACCCAAATTTGGGTTGAAACAACCCAGCATTTTTTAGAGTGTAACAATAAAAAATAACAATAGCCTACTTGTTTTTTTTTCTTAAAAAAAAAAAAAAAACATTTTTAATTTTTAGAGCACTAAATAGTATAAAAAATAGGCTATAACATCTAAAGAAACATCTGGAACTAAAATAATACTTTATTTAAACAATTCTAAAAAGATATTGTGCTCCGCTTGGTTTAGTTCATTTTTTGAGCTTCTTGTTCCCCTGCAGGTCAATGTTGGTAATGCATGAGACCTGTGAACACCCCAGTAGAAGTATCTTAGACACTATATGGCCTTCAGAGCTGGATGAGTCATCACAGCCCCATAAATCTGAAGTCAGTGTGCCCGAGAGATTGTTCTCAGCACAGACACAGGCAGATAATAAAGCCTAATGTGTTTCTCAGGCACTCCAGCAGTCATTTGACAAACTGGACGCTCCACTATAATATGACACCAGAGCTTTGAGATGCTTCTACACACAGACACACACACAGAGGGTCATGAAAGGCCTGTCTCCCTCTAGCTGTTTGTCAACTCATTGACCAGAGCATTTGTGCTCACATTTCTAGCTGGTTCAACTGTATTATCCAGTATGAAAGACATTCCAGCCCATGTGACTACAGCAGCCATGACTAAAGCAGTCAGCCGTTTCGGTGCTTTCCAGAGCCGCTGCTGCCCAATCCAGGCCATTTCGCCTTTTTGATGCCCTGCCATACCAACACATACCAACACAACCACACCCCTCCATAGACACACATATTCACACATACTCTAACTTTAGAGTGTGTTAACCTAAAGAGACAATTAAAGAGCACTGGTATAATGATATAGCATAGTGTATAAATCTGAATAACTCCGAGGTCAGTCTGACAGGGCAAAATGCCTGCAGTATAATCATCTATCATTTTGAATGTGCTATAAAAAAAATTATCTGGTGCCCTCTTTTATGATTACAGGCCAGTGATGATAATGAGAGAATCGTGGAAATTGTTAACAAGTGGGGAAAATAAGCTGTTCCCACTGCAAATGTGCACTTTTATCATATAGCTTGTTGCTAGGATGGCAATACAAATATATGCCATTGGATACTGTTAAAACCAGCATGGTAATAAAAAAATACAGGTTTATCATAATTTTTTTTATAAAACACAATACAAAAGCTTTATATTGGATGATATATTTAAATATATTCAAATAAATCTGAGTTATTGTACATTACGTTTACCGAAAAAAAGAGAAAAATTCAAATTTCTCTTTTACATGCCAGTTTGTTACAATGTAAAAATATTATCGGTGGTTTTAACTTTAAAAAGTGAGGGAAAATCGTTGCCTTAAAATTATTAAGTAAATAACTTGTGAAGTTGACACATAACTTATTTTTTTTTCAATTACGCATGAAGTTTATTTACTTAGTAATTCCCAAATGGATTTTCTCACTTTTTATACAAACAAAAAAGCTATTTTATTTTATATATATATATATATATATATATATATATATATATATATATATATATATATATATATATATATATATATATATATATATATATATATATATATATATATATTATGTAAACATTTATATATATATATATATATATATATATATATATATATATATGTTTACATTTAATAATAAACAAAAATAAATGAAACCTTCTAATATCTCTTTTTACTTTCTAAGCTAATATCCAAGCTAATATGTGTTTTCTACACATATCCATACTTTACAGTCAGTAATGTGAAATAAAACAAAAAAGAAAATAAATTGGATAATAGGAATTGGATGAGAGGATAAAAATATATTTAATTATAATGAAATGGCATTTTTACATTTATTTTTTAAATTTTATTTCATTTTACTTTAAAAAATTAAACCTTTTTTCCACTCTCCGTGCCACAAGGCCAAACTTTGTAAAACACTTATGTCACATCATAACACAGATTTGGTCTGAGGTCATCATGTTTTCATAGGGAGGGACAACACAGGGAGCTCAGGGGAGATAGAGAAAAAGCAAGGGAGGAATGGAGAAAGAGAGAAAAAACAGGTTGATAAGATGGTGCTGGAAAACTGAACTGACAAACAAAGACCTCCGCCCTGAGCTCAGGAACCTGCGCTTACATTTACATTTACATCTCTCCTTTTCTCTCTTTATTATTGTTTCCAGGACAGATGGGGACAGAGAGAGCCCTGAGCCGAGTGCTGCAGATAAACTGCTTATCAAAGGACAGAGGAGGACAGTGTGTGTGTGTGTGTATGTGTGTGTGTCGTTGCTGGACTCGTCTTGGGTTAATGTGAATCATGACCCATTTTATAGCAGTGACATCCAGTTGTCCAGCTCTGTATCCCAAAAAAACCCAGAACACACTCACACACATTTGTAAATGAGGACAAACTTGTATTGTTTTTATAAATATATAAAGCTTCTATAATCATAATGACAAACTGTATAAAGTTATTCTTTAGTGTTAAAGGAAAAAATGAATACGTAAAAAAAGTGTTTATGTTTGAGGGCGTCCTCAAAGGGACGTTTGGTCAGATTTAGCTCACTTTCGAGGACAATTTTGTCTCCTAGCTATAGTACACACATTCCCAATCTGCTCACGTCAGTGTGGTTACTTCAATGACAACCCACTAAGGCACTGTATATCTCATCATTTACTCGTCCTCTGTGTCACTACAGGAAATATAAAGGATGTTTGGTGGGTTCATGGGAAAGAGAAGGAATTTTATCCTGAGGTGTAAAGAGTAAAGTAAACATTTCCTGTCCTATAACCACTTTCTAACGGAGTGTATGCCAAGCAGACCAGGGTCAGGGATGATATTAGCATCAGTTCTTTAAGAGGAGTGTCTCCCTTGGGCTCCATTATGATTTTACACTTATACTCTGCCAAACAGGGTGTGTGTGTGTGTGTTTTATGACACCCAGAAGATGATTATAATGCTCAGAGGTTGGCTTTTCCATCTCACTGAGGTCTCATTTATACCTTTGCTTCAAATGTATCTTCTAAAAGCAAAATAAAATAGACACACTTGAAACAAATGTTAATATGTCACAATACGCGCATTAAAAGACCATTGAACGAATTCTGAGAAACACTGTTGATATTTGACATCAACCCAAACAAACACACCCCTCCCTTTATTGCTCCACCCCCAAAAAGGGACATAAGAATTCAATACAATTTCTCCATTGACATTTAAGATATAAGCCATTAAAACGTAACCATACATGGTACACTTATAACCAGCTACGGCTGTACTAAGCGATTGTATATGCTCACATAAACGGCAAAAGATCATGGGGCACTATATGTTTTACGATAAATGCCTTTAATTCGCGATGTCTTGGATAAGTACTTCATTACCCAGAATCCTGAGCAAATCCCACAGTAATGCATCTGATTGGTGGAAGTCGTGTAACGTGTTCTAAAACCACGTGAAGACTGAAGATCGCGTAATGACGTAAGGCTAATTCACTGGTCGCAACTCTAAAGACGCCCCGCGCCATTGGATGTGCAATGGGAGAAATTAATGGGAAATTTGCTTTCGGCAACGCCCAGTGGGCGGGACTGTGATGCTCTATACACAAAGTGGATGTCTCCTTATAGCTAAAGTGAAGCAAAATAATGCATAAAAAATAATGTAAAGATGATGAAACGAATGAGAATGAAGAATACAGTTGACAAGAGTAGATATAGTACAAGTGAGATTTGATTGGTCGCCAGCAGCTCCAGACACACAATGACGCTCAAAGATGGCCTGTTATTAACTAACATTACGACAGCATATCTTGGTTCTGTGAATCCTGGCATATCAATATACAGAGCAAGATACAACACAACCTTTATTGAAAACTTTATTATTTGGTTCCTAAAGCTCTTGCCTGATCATGCAGTTTCCAATGATATTCCTCTTTTCTCTTTAATGTCTCTCAGCCATTTCTCTTTCTACAGTCTTTCTTCAAATCTCACTCTCTCTCCTTATAAGTGTGTTGACATATTGAAGACTCAATCAAATGCTTTCTAGAATGAGAATTTCCCTCCCCCTTGTACCAACTACATCTGACCATATAAAGTAGCAAATCATTTTCATGTCTGTAATGTAAATCTGTTAGCATGTCCTTCCCAGTCAAACTTCCTGTTTTGGAAAGTTCTTTTCTCCTATGGGTTCAATTATTATTACTTTAATTATTATTTTTTATGACAGCAAGAAGAAGGGCATCACCGAAGGTTTATGAGTGAAAACACACAGAAACACATTTCCAACCTTTTAAACTGCCTGCAAAAGTGAATTCTGGGAAGTGAAAATGGTCTAGTCAGTAGGAGTCAGACAGAAAGAGTGAGGGGTGTTGTGGGGCAATAAACCTTTAAGTTTGCCTTCAGATGTGTGTGATTGTTTAGAAAGTGAGAAAAGAAACTGGGTTTAACCGTGGCGTCTGCACGTTGCAGCTGCTTTGTATTTGGTGAGCTACGACCTCAAAAGAAGAACCGACACTTTTTCTACGTCACCATTTCTGCACCTAAATTGTCTTTTTCTCAGCCTCTATTTAGCCACATCCGCATGACAAATTCAAATGAAGTCAACCACAGTTAATATACGAACCCTTCCTCTGTCCATGTGAAAACAACACACATGTTCCCAACCTCCCATACAAACACAATAGCAGCAGAAGTGACACACTGAAGAGTCACAGTGGCAGGAAGTCAAGTGCAGGTGAGCAAGTGACTCAACAACTTTTTAATAGTTTTAATAGTTACGTTTTCTATCTATCTGTCTATCTATCTATCTATCTATCTATCTATCTATCTATCTATCTATCTATCTATCCATCCATCTATCCATCTGTCTGTCTAAATCACCATATCATCATTTATACTTTTCATTTTTGTGCTTATGTGAATGTGGAGTCATGAGGTCGTGCAGTTCTTCAGGTGTGACAGCTGCC
This sequence comes from Hybognathus amarus, assembly GCA_030378365.1. Lineage (NCBI taxonomy): Eukaryota > Metazoa > Chordata > Actinopteri > Cypriniformes > Leuciscidae > Hybognathus > Hybognathus amarus. Next base: position 115,037 of record JAQIUQ010007089.1, read on the forward strand.
GCAGGCTCAGTGGGCGGGAAGGGGCCTGTCCCATGATCACACCCTCTCTGCCTCCACTTTCCCCGTGTTTAATGTGAAGTTAAGATGTTCCAGTGTTTATAGCAACTGTCATTATAAACATAGCGTGACCCTCTACCAATCTAAACAGCCTACAATACGCCCACGAATAACTTCACTTAGACGTAGAAAGCAATCTGTTATAGCACAAATGCAGACATGCTGTCAGTGATAAAAGGCCCGGTTTTATTGGTTTATACAGAGTAAAACTGTCCATGTGAAGTTTGTTAAACACACTCTCAAAAGCACTTATTTTCTCAGTGAGGGAATAAGCAACAGTTTGACATCAGATTTATACTTTACTTAAAGCTGTAACTCTTTTAGTTTATTCTTAGTTCACTTTGAAAAACTTTTGCTGATAATTTTCTCACCATGTCATCCAAGATGTCCATGTCTTCTTTCCTAGTCGAAAAGAAATTAAGGTTTTTGATGAAAACATTCCAGGATTTTTCTCCATATAATGGACTTCCATGGGAACCAGACAGTCCAAGCTCCAAAAGATCGTTAATAACAGTTTCAGATGCAGCTTCAAATGTCTTTAAACGACACCAGACGATGAATAAGGGTCTTTTCATGCGAAACGATGGGTTATTTCAAACTTATTCCAAAAATGTAACT
>JAQIUQ010007090.1:0-19119 GCA_030378365.1 Hybognathus amarus
TCATTCATGAAACATTCATAAATATACGAGTAAATATGAGAGTGATTTGCGCGTAAAGAGATCTTCCGAAAACTCTTCTCCTGATTCACAAATACTTCGTAAACGTCAGATGTGATAGTGAAATGTGTGTGTGTGTGTTAGTGAATTCCAACCAGTCGTAAATGGGATGCGCGTGCACGTTCATTCTCAATTACCATAAATCCCGCCCATTATTCGACTGACATCTATATAAAGGCATATAATAACATGAATGCGAATGAAAAAGAAAGATTTCTCGGATGCAGAAATTGAAGTTTTATTATCAGAAGTTCATTCAAAAACGGCAATTTTATTTTCAAGTCGTACATAGTGGCCTATCAGGTCCTAAAAAAGGAAGCTTGGCAGCATTTTACAGATGCAGTTAATGGAGTTTCATCTGTTAATCGAACAGTCCCAGAAGTGAGAGAGAAAATGGTTCGACAGTAAGCTTGACAGCAAAAAACAAATGAGTTCACTTTGAAAAATCGTATTCAAACTGGAGAAGGACCACCATCGATCATCAGATCTGCTATTAGCCTACTTATGGAAGCTTGTTTCCGCCATAGAATGAAACATAAAAAAGGTAATTGCGACTGTTTATCTGAACATAGTATTTATAGGCCTTGGGCATGATTGATTTAATTGAACACAAGCCACAGCACGTCAGCCAATTGGTATGTGGGTATTTGACAGCCATCTTATTTTTAGCCTTTCTCAGAGGACTTAGAGAGAGGCACTGACATGGCAGGTATTGTCCATCGCTACCACCGTTTTGGTGGAAGAGAATACCGCCAAAGGGTGTATGTTGAACGTGCACAATCACTGGAGCAATACACTACTGAAGAACTGTATGCTTGCTTTCCCTTTGGTAAGGCTGAGATTAAGTGCATTTGCAGACCTTGTCAGGCCAAAACTTCAACGGAGAACCCGAAGGAGTCACAGTCTGTCTATGGAAGAAAAGGTCCTCATTGGTCTGCGCTTCTATGCATCTGGGACTTTCTTTGTCAATTGCATTGGCCAGCCTGGTCAATCAGTTTGTTTCACTTCCAAAGGATGTCCAGATTGCCCAGACCAAGAACATGCCCAATATTGTTGTGGTTATTGACTGCATGCATGTGCATATCCAAGCACCTCATGAGAGGGATTGGGAGTACATCGACGAACAAAAGGGGAGGCGCAGCATCAATATCCAACTTGTGGGCGATGCTAACCTCTCATTATCACAAACTGTGTCGTGGCCTGGGTCTGTTCATGATGCACATATCCTAGAGAGAGTGCTTTATACAGATAGCTCCAGAACAAACCAACCAGATGGAATAATATTGGGAGACAGTACCTATCTGAATCCTACCATGGCTGATGACTCCTTTTCTTACAGCAACCACACCTGCGTCAGGCACACTTCAACACTGCACACTGCAAAACAAGATGAGCAACTGAGCATTTAAAATAATAATTTATTACATTTATATGGCGCTTTTCTCGGCACTCAAAGCACTTTACAGTGGAAGGGGGAATCTCCTCAACCAGCAATGTGCAGCATCCACCTCGAATGATGGGACGGCAGGCATAGTGCGCCAGAACGTCTCATCCAAAGGACAGTGCTCTTTGACAGTATAGTGTCCCCATTACTATACTGGGGTGTTAGGACCCACACAGACCACAGGGATAGCGCCCCTGCTGGCCTCCTCAATAACACCTCTTCCAGCAGTAACCTGTTTTCTCAGGTCTCCCATCCAGGTACTAACCTGGCTCAGCCCTGCATAGCTTCATGTGGGCAACCAGTCTTGGGCTACAGGTGATATGACTGCTGGCATAGAGTTCTGAAGAGACACTATGCATACCTTTACTTGCGAGTGGAACCACAGGAAGCATGCAACATAATACTTGCATGTATCATCCTGCAAAACATCGCTACCAAGCACAATGTCCCTTTTCTGTGATAATGTTTATGATGCACCTGAGCCTGTTGAAGAACCATACCTCTGGCGGGTTTGAGTTTTGAGTGCGTTTTGAGATTTGTTTGGAGGAGATTCAAGCTGTGCTGCTTTTGTGTGTGATTGGTTTACTGACACGAGGTAATTAACAAAATGGCAGAAAAGAGATGAGCACCCAGAGCGTATTCAGAAAGCTACGTAATGATGGATATAAAACTTAAAAATAGACGTTTGTTATCAGTGGACATTGACCTGAGATGAATGGGACAAACACGCGCCAGAGCAGGCAGAGAGAACAAGTGGTAGAACCAATCAGCATGTTCAGCGCACAAGTCCCACCCAGAAAGCATTTTAAAGTGTATATAATTCTATGTATAACCAGTCATTTACATTGTATCATTTCCAGGGCCTGTTATAGACATTTGCTCAATGTCTTTGACTTTGAATACAAACGTCCTTGCTTTTACTTCTCACTGAATGAAATAATGACTATTGCATTTTAAAGTGTATATAATTCTATGTATAACCCGTCATTTACATTGTATCATTTCCAGGGCCGGTTATAGACATTTGCTCAATGTCTTTGACTTTGAATACAAACTTCCTTACTTTTACTTCAGTGTTTTGCTAGTCAGCTCTCTGATGCGATGCCATTCTCTGTATGTGCAAATTCCAAGTGTGTGCTGACTGCGCTCACACCATTTTAAACTCTTAATAAACCAATAAAAGATCCTGATCGACAGAATAAGCTTATTTTTAGAATGCATAACTCCAAAAGAGCAACATGACATCATGACTTTTGCATAAACATACACGCCACTTTCAAGTCAAGTGGCGTGTTATCTATACGCATTTTGAGCCATTCGTGTGTATGCGTGTATGTCTACGCCATTAATGACCGAGTGATGCAAAATGAAGCAAAATGTAGATCTACATCTGGGGAGCCAGATTTTTTTCCTAGGATGGTAGGGGAAGACTCATAAATGCTGTTAACCCCAGTGACGGGTAGGTTTAGGGACGGGGTTGGGGTAGGTCATATATTTATATATACAGTAATGTAACGTTAAGTCAACGGCGTTCATAAACACCGCTGAAAAGCGAATATGCGTGTTGATAGCACCCCAAAAATGGAAATACGAATTGGCGTGTCATACTACACACGCAATTTCATGAGATCAGTCTGAAAGAGACAACTTTTTGGTTTCATTACAGGTCACAATTCAAAGTACATGCATTAAACTTTCCAAGTAATGCACGAATCACAATGCGTTCCAATCGGGAGCAGCTGGCTAGTACAAATCATAGATCAACTACAATCCCTATAACTTCAGTTGCGGCATGAGTGTAGCCTAAATGTTCTAGAGACAAGTTGAACACTTCCCACAAAATTAACAAAAATGGGGTCTAATGTTTTTATTACACTGATCAAAAGTGTGAATCAAGGTTTACTTTACATGGAAAACTCTTTCCACACTAATCACCTGTGAAAGGCTTCTCTCCAGTGTGAATTCTCATGTGTTTTTAAGGTTTCCATTTACAGTGAAACTCTTTCCACACTGTTGGCAGGTGTAAGGCTTCTCCCCAGTGTGAACTCTCATGTGAGTATTAAAAGTTGTTTTTTGTCTAAAATTCCTTCCACATGTAAGGCAGGTGTAAGGCTGCTGTTGGCAGGTCAAATAACTTCCATTTGCTTCTTTCCGTGAAGTATATTCAGTCTGTGAGCAACTAAATGACTTTTCTTCAGTAATAAGATCCTTCTGTTTGTCACACTGGTCTTTCTCTTCCAATTTCGTTCAGTTCTTGACCCTCCTCTTTTAGTGCCATTGGGTCTAAGACAAAAAAAGAGAAATACAAATTAAGCCCATTTTAATGGTACAAAGCAACACACATCAAAATCAACAGAATCAAAGCAACAATATGTTAGATACTATATGCATATAAGCTACTAAGATAGGTGTCACATGCAATCTCAAAACCTCTTCACAATATTGTTAACTCTTAACCCTCAGGTGCTCTTCGTTTCGGAGTCACACTTGTTATTTCCCTGGTCAAAAGTGACCGTACACCTAAAATGTAACTTCCTCCATCCCAGTAAAACCAATGCAATTTATTTTTGTTCTATAATATTTATTCTTTGTAATTTAATATTTTGAGACAATTTGGTTGAATTTATTAATATTTATGCAATATTTATGGTCTATTTTTGCCATGGAAAATATATATATTTTTCTATATATATTATTTTTTTCAAAAAATTAATGCAGTATTTTAGTTTAATATAGAGTCTAGGCCTTCAGAAAAAAAAATTTTTTTTGAAGAAAATTAGCACCATCTGGTTACAGTATAGAGAAAAAGCGTAGAATCATGGTGTAACCACTAGATGAGCATGTACAGCTCTCTGTGGAGAAGCATATGAATTCCCCAGATGTTTATGAACACATTTTAAATTTTTTTTTGGTGGATTTAAATATATAGTTGAAACAATCTCAAAAACGATTTTTTATTAAAAAAATGAAATAAATAAATAAATAAAAATTAGTGAATTTTTGTGTTTGTCAATTTCCCATTCATTTCCTATGGGGGTCATTTTTGACCAAAGACCACAAGTGTGACTATTTTTTTGAAGACCACTTAGCATGCTCAGATCATGACCTCAATTTTTTTGTGTTCACATACATAATGCCATAAAAGTCACCAAGTTTTGTAACATTTCGATGAAGCTGTGATTTTTAAAAATTCAAAACATACTTTTTGTAATCAAAATTTATTGGTGTGTATGTGTGTGTGGGTTTGTCTGTTTTACACCTGGCCACTTCATGCGTTTTCTCAGATCAGATAGCTATCTGATTTATCAAAATTATTCCATTTACACCTGGTCACATAAATGTGTTTTTGCAAAACGGATATAAATCCAATCTTCAATTCCCGCGCTATATGCGGATTTAATGAAGTGCACGTGCCACCGAAAGCAATGAGCTGCATTTTATTGATCATCGGCTAATTTCAAAATCTGCAAAGACGGCGTTAAGAGAGAGCGTCAACAGAACTGGTAAGATCATTTTGTTTCTTTACTTTTAATGAAGATGGTAGTGTTAATCATCTGCGACTTAACATTACTTTCACTTTGATTTGCGATAGATTGCGGCTCGCTGGCTTGATAGGTGCTCAGCTGCTCATCTGAGGTGATGCGTGTTCGCAGTAGTGTCGTCATATCTGACTAAAATAGCATGACATACAGCCTATAACACACTCTCACGCGTTTATTTTTTTTAGCATTTTTGGGAGTAGTTACATTTACATATGTGGTTTCACGAACCAGATGCATTTACACTTGTCCAGTTTCGTCTGGAATGCGGCCCAGACCACCTCCTGAAGTGGTTTGAGCGATCCGATTCAAATCCGTCTCGAATGCGTTTCGGGGGGGCATTTACACCTGGTCTTTTCACGATCGTATAGCTATCCAATCACAGAAAACGCATGAAGTGGCCAGGTGTAAACGGCCCAAGATTGTTGAGTGTCACCCCTTTCCTGCGGTGTACTTATTTTAGAATTGTGGCTGATTTGTAGATTGCACGTACAAAAATTCAGAGAATTTATTTATTTTTTGTCAATTTCCCATTCATTTCCTATGGGTTGGTAATTTTTGACCGAAGAGCACAAGTGTGACTATTTTTTTACGACCACTAACCTCTCGAATCCACTGGATCCGTCTACGGCGCGTAACGGCAAAAATGAAGAAGTCACCAACGCTCCGCTGCTGAAACACGTCAAATGCTTCCAGTGGACTTTGACACCGAGCTAGGGACGCATCAAAAACGGTGGCGCTGACGTTGCGCGCCGTAGACGGATCCAGTGGATTCGAGGGGTTAGCCTGCTCGGATCATGACCTCATTTTTTTGAGTGTCCACATACCCAATGCCATAAAAGTCACCAAGCTTTGTAACATTCCAATGAAGCTGTGATTTTTAAAATTTCAAAACAGAAAATGTTTCGGTCAGAAATGACTGAAGAGCACCTGAGGGTTAACTAAAAATGTTCAAACTGTCAGTTATAAAAAAAAAAAATGCCATAGAACTAAAATATTATAAAATACAATTATGGAGTACCACAGGGCTCAGTATTGGTTCTATGCTTTTGTCCCTGCATTGTAGTGTCCCTGAGGAAAATTGACATTCATTCATTGCTATAGGAGAGGAAGACTTGTCGAAACCCTTTAACCCTAAAACCGTATTCTGGACAAATGTGGGCAAAATAGTTTTGATCTATTTTTAAAAATACTTCCCTTGATCTGAAGCGGTACAAGACTTGGCTACTTTTCCTAAGTTTGCCTCCTGAACACACACAATTTTTTTTACTCAATTTTACAATGTTAAGTGGGTGAAGAAAAACAACTCCTTAATCTTGTATTTGGGTCAAAAATGGGCACCCATAGAAAATGATTGGGAAAAACTGTAATTTAGAGCATTCTAAAATAAGCCAAAATAAGACACCAGGTGACAGCAAAGTCACTTCATCTTTAGGTTTTAGCTCTTAGAACTTATTGGAATGATATTTAAATGTAGTTAAAAAATTAAAAAAATAAAACTACATAGTAGTTCATTTACATTTACAAATAAATTCAAAAATACCCCCAAAATAAAAAAACACCATAAATGGATAGACAAAGCTTTATCAAAGATAGTGATATAACATTAATAATAAATAAAAATTAGGATCACACCTGAGTCCTCTGTGCCCACATTTGTCCACAATTACAGGATTAAGAGCTATAAAGTGAATACGGTTTGAGGGCTACATCATCAAAATCAACATGTCAGACCCTATACCAACTAAGCTACTGAAAAAGATGCTTCCAGAGGTCATATAACCGCTTTAAAAGGTAAAATATGCAAGATTTTTTTAAATAAAATTTTCAAAAACCACTTGTACTTGTGATATATTTCCTGCAGTTGTGCTTACATTATCCCAAAAGTTCCCATGGATTTGTAAATAATGGCTTTTCCCTCATCGTTGTTGCATATCAGTGACATAATATCAGCTGGTTCTCAGACTTACTGAACTCTACTGAACACTAACCAGTCTCCAGAGGTGGGTAGAAACACAGTACATTTTTTGGAAAAGTAGATTTAAATGTGGATACTTTTACTTTAACTCAAGTAATGAAAAAAAACCTGTACTTTTTCTTTGTTACATTGGGTGACGTTCCTCTCGTTACTTTATTTTAATGCAATACATGTTGTTAAATGCATAGTTTATTCCAAGCGCACTGTATCTTTTTGGTTACACTTTATTTTCGATAGTCACTTTAGACGTTCTACTAATTATAAGTAACTTTTCAAATACATGCCAACTAACTCTCATTAGAGTATTAGTATATTATAGTAGACTGTCAGTAGACTGTTAGGTTATGGTTTAGGTGTGGCTTTGGCAAATAGGTTTACTTGTAGTCGCCAAGTTACTTATAGTCAGTTGAATGTCTGTTAGGGGACCAACAAAATAAAGTGTTAGCAGACATTAAGCGGACAGTCTACTAATACTCTAATGACAGTTAGTTGACATGTAGTTGAAAAGTTACTTATAATTAGTAGAATGTCTAAAGTGGACTATCGAAATAAAGTGTTACCATCTTTTTTCTAGGGCATGACCGATGCTCAATTCAGAAATTAATCACTCCTGTGAATCGATTCTGTTTCAAAAACTTCATCAAACAAGTTGGCAGATATGTCTAAACTGGTTCACAAATCCGTTTGAATGATTCCCTGAACGCACTGAATCGTCTGATGCAGTTTCACACTCGTGAACAGGAAGGTTTAAGAACATCAAGAGTGTTGGATAAAGTGGCCGTGGACCTACAGTCTAGTGATACCAAATCTGCAAATGCATCATATTGTTGGCCAGTGATGAAGATCTAGTTGAACATCTTTGTATGCTGTCTGTGAATGAATGATTCCACAGGACGATTCATTCGATTTCATCTCATTCAGTTAATACAGTTTACAACTAAACAGATTATTACGCCACGATAGCAATAATACAAAAGTATGACATTACCCGTTTTTTGGGGAAATATATCCCTAATTTATACATTACATAAGATACCACTGTTCAAAGTTTATGAAATGAAGACTCGCCATCCTGCGGTAATTTGTGTGTATTGCGCAGTGGCGTGCAAACTCGTCTTAAAAAGAATGCCCTTTCCTTCCTTAGTTTACCAGTTAAACATGCTGCAAAAATATACATTTGATTACAATTTGGAGAACAGTCGGAAGAAGATCCATTAATGTGCATTTGATCGTTGTTTGTGTTCAGATGTTCAGTAGTGGTTATGAGCGTGAGCACATGTGAAGATTTTTAACTCTTTCTCCTCTGTATCAATGGTTCCCTGCCTTTAAATGCCTTTGAATGCGAAACTCTGCAGAGTAACTTTATTTCGACATTGTCTAATAATCCGAATGTAGTTGTATAAGTTACTATTATACAAACCGAAGGATAGGCAATGATTTTTGGGCTACAGATGGCAGAAATAATGCTTGTCTCTTCTGTTTTTGTTGCAATATGATCCAAAGTAACTAGTAACTAGCTACTTGAGTAGTTTTTTCATAGAATACTTTTTACTCTTACCGCAAACAACTATTAAGATTATTACTTTTACTTTGAGGAAATATTTCTATAAGTATTGTACTTTTAGTTGAGTGCAGTTTTTGGATACTCAGTTTTTGGAGGCGCTAATGAGGGATCTATCTATATATAAAAACCCACAGAGGCAAGCAGGCTTTGGGAGAAAGAGAGAAATAAAACAAGGATCAATGGTGTTTTCAGGATGGAGAGAGCTTCGCGACAATCTTGGATTTGACAGATACTCAGTGTGAAATAGTGTAATCAAACGTACAGGTAATAAAATTATGCAATAATCTCCACGAAGCAGTGTTTTACAGTGGATTTAGAAGGGGCGCTGTTAGGCACGTACGCGGAGCAAAACCCCCTTAAGCTGTTCTAAATCCACTCTTAAACACGGCCTCAAGGGACTTATTCGTTTTATAAAAAAATATTTTAATATTTATTTTATTCATAAAATAAACACCAGCAACAAAAAATATGTTATGTAGTTCCGAAGAGGTTGCCAAGCAAAACATGCAGAAACAAAGAATCACAAACGACAGTTGCGCAGTAATACTAATGCGCTCTCAGGTGTATGTTTGTTGAGTCATTAACAACAGCTTGGCTCAACCAATCAGAATCAAGGACTGGAGCTATCCGTCTTTTAAAACTAATTTAATAGCTGATATATAATTTATATTCATTTATCGTTCTACTCTCCTTCATAGCGCCATCAAGCTTCGTCTTTGTTATTGTTTTGATAATGTGACCTCTGGCTGCGAAAAATTACATATTGTACATTTAAATGTCAATAATTTATCTTTTTCATTAGGATACCTGCAAACTTAAAGGGTCATACAATGCCATTTTGCACAAGTCAATATGAATGTGTAGGGTCTAAATTAAAACTTTGTAATATACTTTTATTTAAAATTCTCATTACTATTTTAAGAAAACACTCATTTTACCTGGTCAAAATCAGCTCTGTTTTCAGTACGCCGTTTCAGTGCATATGCCTTTAAATAACAAACTCCGCCCCTCTGTTCTGGCGCTTAGACACAGCGCACGTAGAGTGTTGCCTTGACAACAGTTTGAATCGAAGTCGGACCCGGAACAAGACGACGGCCCCGAAGAAAGTCCGACAATAAGGCTTCGAACAGGACGTTTCTGAATGGTTGGTTAACGTAATGTCACTTTGATCTATCTTTGTACTGACACGGTAGAGTAGTGAGATACGAACGCTGTGTTTACTGATGTATACCTTAGTTCACTAACAGATTGACGTTACAACTAATTGTCATGAAAAACTTTTGCAAAGATTAATACAAAGGTTAATACAATTTTACACTCCCTTCTTCTGGAGGTGGGGAGGGAACATAAATTGTTGGTACTGATTATTTTTTCAGGAGCAGCTTCTTAGCAAAACCAGCTGTATACTGACCCTTGTTTATAAAAGAATTCTACGCTAAATTATTTGCGCAAACATGACAGTATTGACGTTGATTGTGGGGAATATTTCCACCGTAAACAAAACTCAGCCACTGCGTTTTCAGCGGTTCAAATTTAGGAACATCGGAATGATTCAACACAATCGCTTAGATGCCATTCTGATCCAGCGTATCAACGACGGACTATGATGACAGCTCGCTCAGGGCGGGTCTGTGTTGAAACACTGCTGTCAATCAACAACCGTGGGAAGGGTGTCGCGCCGTGTGACGTCACACGATCGAACGGCTCTATTCTGAGACAGGGGAATACAAATAAGGAGATTAAAACAAAAACACTGGATGGATTTTTATCATTAAATGATGGTTGTTTACAGGCACTGACAACACACACTGCAGCACAATCAACTTGTAAAAAACTGCATGTACCATTATATGACCCCTTTAAGCTAAGTTGTCTATTATTAAACATCTTATTAAAAAATGCAACTTGATCCTAAAGAATGTCAATGTCAAGAAGTCCGATCCTAAATCTACCTTTTCAGTCAATTATGCTAGAAAAGGCAATCTCCTCACAACTTTATATCTTTTTACCAAAAAAAAAATAAACATTAATGGTATCTGCGAGGAGTACCAGTCAGGATTTAGACAGTATCACAGTACTGAGACAGCTCTCATTAGAGTCACAAATGAATTTCTCTTATCATCCGATCGTGGTTGTATCGCTCTATCAGTGTTACTCGATCTTAGTGCTGCATTTGAGAAACACATTCATTTGAATAGATTTTATTATTATGAGTATGATGATGATGATGTTGGCATTAGTAGAATTAAATTTGCATGGTTCAAATCATATTTATACGATTGTTTTCAATTTGTAGCAGTAAATGAAGAGATGTCTTATCGATCACATGTTCAGTATGGTGTACCACAAGGCTCAGTAATAGGACCGTTGCATTTTCGCACTGTACATGCTACCATTAGGAGATATCATTAATAATCATGCACAGATAATCGTGGCATTAGTTTTCATTGCTATGCTGATGATATGCAGCTCTATATTTCTTCATGCTCTGAAAAAAACTTACCTATTACTTAACTTTTTTTATAGCCCTATTCAGACAGGACTAATTTAACATGGAGAGGTGGGTAAAGTAATAATTAGCAGATCTTCTCAGTGATTTTAGTCCCGTCCGAATGTGCATCTCAGTAAACATTACGGACAATGTCAGTAAAGACTACAGCGACTTTTACCTTCTGTAAAAAAGTCCTGAAAAATTACCTCAGGTAATACTAGTCCTGTGCGAATAGACCCGCTGTAAAAGATTTCTGTGATACATAAGATTTCATTCAACATGTTATGGAATAGAATTTAAATTTACTCTTAGTGATTCATCAAAAATATCATTCATTTCTGTAGAGCTGGACTTTTCAATAAGGATCAAATGACTGAGTTCAGCTTTGAGAATGAAACCAGCCTGTGTGTTCCTCTGTCTCTTCATGTTTGACTTTAAATGTTTCTTCAATTTTCACTTCTTCACTCTCCTCTTTAACAAATGCCATCTTTATGTCTTCACTCTCCTCTTTAATAAACACCATCTTAATGTCTTCACTCTCCTCTTTAATAAATGCCATCTTTATAATAGTGTCACATGGATCTCTGTCGCTTCATCAGGAGTTTTTCTGTGTGTTCTGTCCTGTTTTAGATGAGAAAAATAAAAGTAAGAAAAATAAATGCAAACTAAATCTCTCAATCAGATCTAGTTCAGTAGTTCAATTCACTGGTAAGAGAGTCAGAGAGAGAGAGAGAGTTAATGGACTTAATTCACCTAATTACACTAAAAACACTTAAAACTAGCACTACAAAAACTACAAATTAAGAACATAAAATATACAAAATATTTGTTACGTTATTCTTTATATTATTGAATTTTGTACATTACATGTAATACATTACACATTTTAAATGTTGCACCATTTTATCATAACTGCTACATAGGAACAGCTCGTGCAAATTTTAATTACACTTTTGGCGCGCACTGGTGAACGTGCCTTATGCCTGGTTAGCCACTACGATAGCCACTGTGTCAGATTACGCGATTTTGAATCCTAAAATCTTGTCGTGTTCGTGGACAAAACACATGTCAGACTACACGTTGCTTCCTGACCAGTCATCGCGTGCCTTTTAACTGCGCGTGATGTCATCGAGAAGGCGAAACTAGTAGCGAGTGAATTCCAGAAACGAACGTAAACAAACAATGGATGAAGCGGTGAGTGTTGTATTGGCTGTCCTGTGTTCAGAAAAAAGTTAAAAAAAAAAAAAGAAAAAAAAGAAAGAAAACCCGACAATGGACAAACCCGTTCCTGGATTGCTCGGCATTGCCTTTTCAGCATGAGAAATACACGGTGTGGCGTCTGGACTGGTTGAATTGCGTGTGTCTTATGGCCATTGCGTGAGACTTGAGAACCCTGCTCGAAGGGGACAGTATGGGCTGTCAATCCTCCAAAGAGAACTTGAGGTAAACTATTGTTTTCATATATATTTTTACTTTTAACGTTAGCACCATAGTCTCTCTTTCGTTTCGCCATTTTTGAAAGTTGTGTACGGAAAAGCTTGTGCTCCTATTGGTCAACCTCATACATGTGACGGAACCTTCGTGGACGACCGTTAAAAAAATTAAACATGCTAGTCTTTGTGTCGTGATGTCGAGAAGTATCGCAGACTCGCGATGTAGGTTGTCGCCCACTATGACACACTATACGAGATGATACGATCGAATCTTGCGTCCCGATGCCCGTTGTCGTTTACGAATCCCCACGACACCCTACGTCAAACAGATCGTGCCAAAATCGGGCTAAAATCGTGTAATCTGAACCAGGCATTACAGGGATTCATCCGCCACTCTTACAAAATTAAACGATTGGGCTTCAGTCAGTCATATTGCGCAGATCAATGATCCGTTCAGTTCATACAGCTTATAAAAGCTTGGAACATGTGATGTACAATTAATTAACAGCCTGATCCTATGTTTTGGTTGGCCTCAGAGTACCGGTGTAGCAGTCGATTATGTTCCCTTCAGGAATTTGTGTTCCCCTCAAAGAGGCATGTCTGCGCATGATGTAGCAGGTGCATCAAAGCACAACTGGAAGTATCGGAAGCGAAAAAGGCCAAAAAATATTGGCGCAAATTCAATTGTCAGCATAATAAAATGGTTCTCACACACATAAATCTTTCTGTCCAAACAAACAAACTCAATGCCTCATATTATTGTCTTTATATTATTATGTCTGTATTATTTATAAAGATTGCAAAACGTCAGAGATGACAGGTTTATGAAATACAACTTTGTAAACAGTATACAAAATGTATTAATATTTTAAATGTCACCAAAATACACAAAAGAGTTCATCATATTATTGTCAAAAGGTAAACACATTTTCAGGTGACACTTTTTATGTTCCCTGTATGAAAATGAATAAATATGAATAAAACCATATTGCTATTTTTCTTTAATATTTTTCACATGCAAGATACATGGGTGCAACAAAACATTCTAGTAATTAAATAACAATTGCTGAGGGCACTAATTAGCTTTAATTAATCAAGTTAATCAGTGGTGTTATAAATTGGGAGATGATCACACAACATTGTCACCTGAATTTCTATTCTTGCTGGCACATTCCAACAACAATGGATTCAAAAATGTATGAGGAGATCATGAGCTATAAAACGCAAGGCACATATCCATTTGGTATTAAAAAAGAACATAAATATGTGATTCGCAGACGTTGCTCCAATTTCCAAATTCATGGTAAGTAATCTACTCTAAGTTCTAATTATTTTTGAAAGTGAAGATACATAACTCCACACACAGGAGTGAGGTATAGTAATACACCAAGACTTGATAGAAAAAAAAAGATAAAAAAAACCTAATAGTCCATGGACTATAGCCTTCTTGGCAAATATATTTGACATAAAAAAGTACCTATCCTGCAATTTCAGTTTAAAATATCCTATTTCTTTCATTAGGCATTCAGAACCTCCGTGCAGGTTATTGTTTAGACTTTACTAACAATAAAGCTATTTCAATAGATGGTCAACTTTACTACATCTCCTCAAAAAAATGTATGGGTTTGAGGAAAAAGTGGTCGTTGGACAAAAAGAGGCCAACCAAATTTTCACCGAATTCCATGCCACGCCCTATGGAGCACACTGTGGAACAGAAAAAAACAAGCTTGCCATTTCAGCTACTGGCCTGGAATGGGGGTGGACATTGATAAATGGGTAAATATTAAATTATTCCTTTCTAACTTTGTGAAACATACAAATGTATTATGTTTTGGAATGCATTTCTCATGTGCTTATTTCTGAATATCAGGTTTTGCAGTGTGCCCAGTGCCAATTTAGTAGACTGTGCATCAAGCAGGAGCCCAAGTACATCCCAATTTGTGTAAGCTTGTCCACAGTAGGGATGTTAACCGATGACCGTTTTACCGATGGTTGACCGTATCAACGTTAACCGATCAAAGTTGTCAGTAGTCGGTTAAAAAAAACAAAAAAAACATTTGACGCGAGGTCACAGCATTTGGGTTCGCGTGCTCATAATATTTGCGAAAACATTCTAGAGGTTAGAACGAGGGCAGACGACAGGATGAAGCGTGCAAAGAAAATAGTGTGTAGGACTATTTCACCTAAAAGAATGACACAGATGTAAGTTGCTGGGCTTAGATTTGGAAATACATTACATTTACATTTCAGTGGTAACAGATAGAGTGATCAATGATCATCATTTTTCTTTATTATTGTTAGCACTAACGTTACCTCAAACTAAAGCGGCGTCTCCTCGGAGCTGTCATTTTCTTAACTAAGCCACGGCAATGTTTCAAAAGAGCTTCTAACGCTACTAACGCCTTTATTTTCAACGCGATCACATTGTACCCAAACCATTTAAAAAAAACTAAAAAGGAGCCTCCGATTACATACAAGCGCCTTGGCGTCGCGTTTGTGGGGGTCGCGCACACCGGAGTGACCGGATGAGAAGCGCTGCGCCGCGCCACGTCGGACAACAGGTATCCCACACCGGACGCGCACTGTACAATTAAATACAATCGTTGCTGAGTCTGCAGTCTGAAAACTTTACCTCAGAGCATCCGTTAACTGAATGAATTGAGAATCTCAGCTGAAAATCCAATAACATCAGCGATTGTCATTCAAGCAGCTGATTTCTGAAAATTAATGCAAAACTACATGTATATTGCAGCATAGGGCGAAGTCAGGATCCATTAGCAACGATTTGAGACAAAAATAATTTACATTTTATATAAAACTATGTAAATGGCGATCTGTGGCGCAGCAGGATTTTGAACACGGCCCTGAGCCGTTGCTGGGCGCCGCGGACAGATGCCGAATCTCGTTCGGTGTGTACACTTATAGAGAATAATGTGTTAAAGATGTGGCGCTGAGCTTCTCGTCCGGTGTGCGACCCCTGGACTCGTGTTTCACGCTGTATTGGGATTTTAAAAAGTGACGGCACTGTGGCTGTGTGTATGTGTGTGTGCGCATATTTTAAACCAATCGGTTAACCGGTTTTAACCGGCTAATGAGGCTCGGTGGTCGGTCAAGAAAATTTTTAGTTTTCGCCATCCCTAGTCCACAGATGAGCATGGGATTTGAGACTGGTATTTCATGATTGCACATCATTTAAATGTATTTATTTAAATTTTAAGGTGGATAAGCCTCTGGAACTGCTAGGCATGGATTTAGTGGGGAAAGTCACCAAAACGAACCAGGGAAATGAATACATTTGTGTCCTCGTTGACTACTACACAAAATGGTCCGAGGCATATCCAATCCCAAATAAATCTGCAGCAGTTGTCTCGCGCTGCATTATAAACTTTTTCTACAGGTTTGGGGCTCCAAAGAGAATTCTAACTGACCAAGGGACTGAGTTTGTAAACCAGGTTTGTAGTTTGTTAAATGAACCAAATTCAATATTCATAAGAATTTAATGTTTTCACGCATTTGTTTTTGTTTATGTAGTTGAATGTTAATGTACGTTTTGGAAACAGATCAATGAAGAGCTCTGTAGCTTCCTCAATGTGGAGAGAAGCCTCTGTGCTCCATACCATCCACAAACGAACGGGCTCATGGAAAAATTAAATGGAACCATTCAGAGGTGAACCTTCATTTATCTATGGGTTGCTTTATGGAAATGCAATATTCAGGGAAAGATTTGTCTTTGATAATTGGTTACTCATAATTTAACTCATTTTTTTCATGACTCCAGAGCCTTGTGCAAACTGGTGGATACAAGACCAGAAAAATGGGATGAGTACCTTGATGCAGTAATGTTTGGTCTTGGAACCAAGACCCAGCTGACCACTAGGTTCTCACCATTCTTTTTAATGTTCGGTATGGAAGCACGATACCCTTGTGAGGTGCCGGAGACATATGAGGTACAGTATGTGATTATTTACATTGTTCCATATTAATATAATGCATCAATTTAGTGACATAATTTCAATCTTCAATGTTTCTAAAGGTCAACAGCACAGTGGAATCTGTAATAGCAGAGGACAACATCTCAAAGGCCATTTCTCTAAAGGAGAAAATGGACAACATTGTGAAAAACAATGTAAGAAAAAAACAGGACAGGAGACGGTGTGGCTGCGGTGGTAAATCAGGCACCACTTTTTTAGGCCAGAAGGTCTTAAGAAAAAACATACGGGCCCAACAGAGGAAAGGGGGCAAGCTTGAGCGCAGTTGGTTGGGACCATATGAAGTTGTGCATTTGCAAGAAAAAAGATTTGAGGGATGAAAATGGCAAGATATTCCCCAAAATCAACACTGACCACCTCAAACCCTTTAAAGAAGACACACCCCGGATACCCCATAGAATTACCGAAGAACCACGACATAAAAGAGCACATCAAGATGCGTCACGCCCTTCACTCGCACCTGTAGACCTCACCCTCACCAAATCACATGAAGACCAGCCCCCACCACCATCACCTCCATCCTCACCAATTGACTTGTCTACTAAATCTACAAGATCCTCTCCCCTGTCTCCGTTGAATTCTTCAACCACAATGCCACTTTCCTCTCCTGTGTCCCACACCCCTACAATGATTTCAGAGGTACCAGCCGATACCACAGACGCAGTGCATCGCTGTAAGTATTGATGCACAGTCAGATCTCATAATAGATCAATATTAGTCTGATTTGTAATATATTTGTGAGGTGGTAAGTGCACTGCTTTTTTTTTGGTTCTCCTCTGTAGATATCAAAAGTGCTTGGGCTGGTAACGACAGTTATGTACGGCTATCCAGAGTGGGACCCTATAAATTGTTTTACAAAGACTTGAGGATCGGCCCTGGAAGGGAGTTGGAGAGTGAGGTACACATTTCATTGGTTTTGACAGATAAGCCTTTCATCTGCTATGCTAATATTTTGCATTAATGTTTGTCAAGGTTATAAATGCATATCTGTCTCTGAAAGTGAGGGAGTGCAATTTAACTTCACCAGGCAAGGCATTCCACATGGACACATTTGCCATGACCGATATGTGGAAAGGAAAACATGGAAGGCTCAAGGTGTCCTGCAAAAGTGCAAAAAATTTACTTTTTTTTTTTACTTGTGCTAATTTTTTATTTATTTATTTCTAGTTGGACCCAGCAAACTATGAGGTCATAGTGGGTATTGTAAATGAAGGCCACCACTGGTTCCTAGTATTTGTGGTATAGAACAGTTTTTCACTTAAGTTTTCCCTTAATCCTGATTAGCAATTATATACCCCTATCAAGTTGTCTTTTTGCATGTTACTTAGGCTATATACCCATCCCAACAAAAAAACATTCTGCTTGTTTCAATTGGAGAGTCAGATATCAAGAAGAAAAAGTGTTTGGAGACAACAAGGTATTTTTCATGCACCATATTTAGTGTTATTGTGTAATACTGTATGCTTGAAATAATACTATCTTGTTTGTAGAGCCCTGATGATGGCAAAGGGTATTTCTGTTTCAAACTGGGTGTGTGAAACCTTGCCTCACCCACTTCAGAGGGATGCCATATCAGGTGGTGTGTTTGCTTTGAAGGTGTGTGATTTATAGTATTGTAGCAAATGTTAAGTGTTCATAAAATGGTATAATGCTTAAGTTCATATTTCTTGTTACTTCCTCAGTTTGCAGAGCACATTCTGCAAAATACCACAATAAACTTCTCCAGTGATCTACAATATTTAACACTAATTCCAAATGGAGATTTCTTTAACTCTGCTCCGCCAATCTGGTATGGCTTTATAAACTCATGAATGGTATTGATGTGGTTTTTGATGTGCATAACTTTCATCAGTGTTGTACCTCATAGATGACCTAAGTGACCTGTGCCATTTTGTGCAGAGGCAGAAACATTGACTACATATGCAGATGTTCTTTGGGTAAATTTTGGTTGGTGAAGCATACTCAAAATATTCATGAATGGACTAATGCTTTAAAACCCCCCTTTAAAAAAAGAAAAAAAAGAAAAAAAAAGGTTAATCTTATATTTTTATTTTATTTTTTTATAGATTGCCTGTGATGACTGGGCGATGTTTGCACTTAAAGTGTGTTGGCAATCCATCCACGGAAGATTAATACAAATGTGCTTCTTGCAATAAATAACTAAATATGAAGAGCTATGTTTTTGGAGTTGTTAATTTTTTTTCCCTTTGGTTAAACCTACTCTGAAAATAAGTCTTTCAAAATAAATAGGCTATTATTTATTTTATAAAATGTGACATTAAATTGTGAAGTGATTGTGGTTAAAATTGTCTTTTGCTACACAAGTATAGGCTACTAATCAAAGCCTAAATAAAGATTACATTGTATCACTATCCAACTTGGTTTAAATTAGAAAAAAAATTTTTTTAGCTAGATTGAAATGACAGAGCAGGAATAACTCCCTTATAATAACCTTTTTTTTATTTAAAAATCAATAAATAAATACTTTTTTAACCCTTTGGCTTCCCGTACATCCAGTTGTGTTTGTCGTATTCCGTTCGGATGGTACGTATGCGTAACCTGATGGTAAAGTGGCAACTACGCACGATTTGTAGTATGTATTGCGTAAAGGGAACAGGAATTCC
>JAQIUQ010007091.1:0-150000 GCA_030378365.1 Hybognathus amarus
TATGCAGCAAGTTTGAACTTCTACAAGAACCAATGAAGTTAATTCTCGTGTTACGCAACACGTTTGAGCTTCTGCAAGAACCAATGAAGTTAATTCTCGTTTTACGCAGCAAGTTTGAGCTTCTGCAAGAACCAATGAAGTTAATTCTCGTTTTACGCAGCAAGTTTGAACTTCTACAAGAACCAATGAAGTTAATTCTCGTTTCACGCAGCAAGTTTGAACTTCTACAAGAACCAATGAAGTTAATTCTCGTTTTACGCAGCAAGTTTGAGCTTCTACAAGAACCAATGAAGTTAATTCTCGTGTTACGCAACACGTTTGAGCTTCTACAAGAACCAATGAAGTTAATTCTCGTTTTACGCAGCAAGTTTGAACTTCTACAAGAACCAATGAAGTTCATTCTCGTGTTACGCAACACGTTTGAGCTTCTGCAAGAACCAATGAAGTTAATTCTCGTTTTACGCAGCAAGTTTGAACTTCTACAAGAACCAATGAAGTTAATTCTCGTGTTACGCAGCAAGTTTGAACTTCTACAAGAACCAATGAAGTTAATTCTCGTTTTACGCAGCAAGTTTGAGCTTCTACAAGAACCAATGAAGTTAATTCTCGTGTTACGCAACACGTTTGAGCTTCTACAAGAACAAGTGAAGTTCATTTTCGTGTTACGCAACACGTTTGAGCTTCTGCAAGAACCAATGAAGTTAATTTCGTTTTATGCAGCAAGTTTGAACTTCTACAAGAACCAATGAAGTTAATTCTCGTGTTACGCAACACGTTTGAGCTTCTGCAAGAACCAATGAAGTTCATTCTCGTGTTACGCAACACGTTTGAGCTTCTGCAAGAACCAATGAAGTTAATTCTCGTTTTACGCAGCAAGTTTGAACTTCTACAAGAACCAATGAAGTTAATTCTCGTGTTACGCAACACGTTTGAGCTTCTGCAAGAACCAATGAAGTTAATTCTCGTGTTACGCAGCAAGTTTGAGCTTCTGCAAGAACCAATGAAGTTAATTCTCGTTTTACGCAGCAAGTTTGAACTTCTACAAGAACCAATGAAGTTAATTCTCGTTTTACGCAGCAAGTTTGAACTTCTACAAGAACCAATGAAGTTAATTCTCGTTTTACGCAGCAAGTTTGAGCTTCTACAAGAACCAATGAAGTTAATTCTCGTGTTGCGCAACACGTTTGAGCTTCTACAAGAACCAATGAAGTTAATTCTCGTTTTATGCAGCAAGTTTGAACTTCTACAAGAACCAATGAAGTTCATTCTCGTGTTACACAACACGTTTGAGCTTCTGCAAGAACCAATGAAGTTAATTCTCATTTTACGCAGCAAGTTTGAACTTCTACAAGAACCAATGAAGTTAATTCTCATTTTACGCAGCAAGTTTGAACTTCTACAAGAACCAATGAAGTTAATTCTCGTTTTACGCAGCAAGTTTGAGCTTCTACAAGAACCAATGAAGTTAATTCTCGTGTTACGCAACACGTTTGAGTTTCTACAAGAACCAGTGAAGTTCATTTTCGTGTTACGCAACACGTTTGAGCTTCTTCAAGAACCAATGAAGTTAATTCTCGTTTTACGCAGCAAGTTTGAACTTCTACAAGAACCAATGAAGTTAATTCTCGTGTTACGCAACACATTTGAGCTTCTGCAAGAACCAATGAAGTTAATTCTCGTGTTACGCAACACGTTTGCGCTTCTGCAAGAACCAATGAAGTTAATTCTCGTGTTACGCAACACGTTTGAGCTTCTGCAAGAACCAATGAAGTTCATTCTCGTGTTACGCAACACGTTTGAGCTTCTGCAAGAACCAATGAAGTTAATTCTCGTGTTACGCAGCACGTTTGAGCTTCTACAAGAACCAATGAAGTTAATTCTTGTGTTACGCAACACGTTTGAGCTTCTGCAAGAACCAATGAGGTTCATTCTCGTGTTACGCAGCAAGTTTGAGCTTCCACAATAGGTTTGTTCTGCGCACCAAGCAGTGAGAACTGGCTGAGCTTCGGTTCGCTGATCAATGTTTATATGTGAATAAAATACTAAATTAAATCTGATCATCATATGAAGCGATCAAGTAACTTAAAATTCTTTGGACTAAACCATTCAATTCATACAGATTGGTTTTACATTCTTTAAATTAACTTTTGAAGCCTCAAAGTGGTAGTTGCGTAGCTGTCAATGGAGGGACAGAAAGCTCTCAGATTTCATCAAAATATCTTCATTTGCGTTTCGAAGATAAAGAACGTCTTACAAGTTTGAAACGGCATGAGAGAGAGTAACTTATTATTATTATTAATTTATTAAGAATTAATAAGAACTAACCCTCTAATGAATCAGACATTGTTACTTATCTCATGAACAGACACATTTACAAAAGTGAAGAAAAGCCTCATCATGACCATATTGTTTATGTGCCAGTCTGTATGTGAAAAGTAGTGTACTTAATTTGATGTGCACTTGTAGTGTACTTCAATTATTAAAAGTATATTATAAAAAACTGTACTTGCAGATAATATAATACTACTGAAATAAAAGGTCACTAAAGTGAGAGGACAATTTTATGACTGTTTCTTAAAACACTCTGTAAAGTGCACTTTGTAATAATGTCTTTAAATCACATTTTAAATCATTACGTTTTAATAGTCTTTTGTCATCCTTAAAAAAGCTTATTGTGATTTGTTGACTAACATACTAAAGCACATGTAAAGTACTTGCTTATATTTATATTTGAACTGCAGTTTGTTATACAATATTATTACATTTAATATACTGTACTGTATATAGATATATTAACATAAAACTTGTATATTAAGATGTACTTAAGTCCTACTTAAGTAGGTTCAGTGAGAACTTCATTCTTTTAAAGTGTATTATTTCAGTAATATTTATTCTTTTTAAAAGTATGCTAAACTGTACTTCTTTTTCACACGGGTACTAACTGATACTACAACATACAGACCCCCACATTCATGCACAGAGGGCAGGGGTTGCATTTTTACACCACATGGTGTCCAAGAGGATTACTGGCTGTCTGACGTTACCATGTTTACCGTCGTTTTACTTTTCTAAGAGACAACTGAGCAAACACAAGGCTGAATTGTAAAGGACAGATTGCCAATATTTATCTTTAAAGTCTTAAACTTAGAAATATGAGTAAAGATTTGTTTCAAACTATGTTGTAAACCCTCGTATATAGAGAGCAAACAGATCTTGTTGCATCAGCATGGGGATAATAAAGAAGTTGCACAACTTGAAGACTCACTGACAAATATTGACTGCTAACAATCTGGCCTTTGGTTGTGAATCAACAAAAACGTAAACTGATCTGCTGCACAGAATAAAGATAGATGTGACTAGTCCTCTCATGCTAACTTAAAAGGAGTAAGTTTGAACGGATGGATGGATGTATTATTGTGCAATATTTGATTTGTATATGTACATTTCTGAAATACAACTTGGATGCAGTCACCTCTGATAATAAATCACTCAAATCTGTCTACAAATTGTAATGTAGACACATGCATTTTCTGTAATGCTGCTTTGAAACGAAATGTGTGTGCTATGCAAAGCGCTATAGAAATAAATGTGTGAATTGAATTGAAAGTATTAAAAACAAAGCAAACATTACAATGCAACACATACAATGTATGAATAGTGTTCTCAAAACTCTTCCTCTCTCTGCTTTTGTC
Source organism: Hybognathus amarus (assembly GCA_030378365.1). Classification (NCBI taxonomy): domain Eukaryota; kingdom Metazoa; phylum Chordata; class Actinopteri; order Cypriniformes; family Leuciscidae; genus Hybognathus; species Hybognathus amarus. Next base: position 3,693 of record JAQIUQ010007091.1, read on the forward strand.
AACTCTATCAAACTCATCTGGAGATTTGAAATATATTTAAATAAAATCTGCAGATGCTTTTTTTGTTCCATTACATGGAACTCTCTTTAATCTAGCCGCACTGAAAAAGCTATTCAAACATCTTACATAAATTATGCTCTCAGTATTAAAATCAAAGGCCAACGCCACTCAGTCCCAGGGCTGTGTGAGAAAACTTTTGATGGACAGAAGGAGAGAAAGACACAAACTTACTGAAAAGCATATGTCATTTTTTTCTGCCTTTCAAAAGATTTTAGGCACCCTAGATTTGTACTACAATACAGTGCAGTATTATTGATCCACTTAAATCTGGCCTAAGAAAAAATAAAACATAATTGTTAAACATAAGTGTTAAACATAATTCTCAGTTGAACGCAGGAATAAATTGCATATTAAAATATGAAAACAGTTATTTTAATTTGTAATAATATTGACATATTTCCCAATATTCATCTTTTATTATATTTGTAATCTAACAAGGCTGCATTTATTTGATTTTTATTACAACTTACTACAACAAAACATAATGAGCTATAATATATAATGTGTCACTAAATGTTTGATTGACATTGTTCATTTGACTGTATAAACAAGAGTCAGTTTGTCTGAAGATTAACTTTAAAGGGGTGGTTGACTGCGTTTTGTCTTTGCATGATTGCGTTTATGGGATGCAATATAACATGTATCCGTGATTTTACTTTTTTAAAAGTCTTATTTTTCATAAATTTCACCTTTATTGTCAGCCGCGCTCTCCCCTGTCCCCTGAACGAGCGGTTCACTTCCTGAGTCTATGAAAACACTCCCTCAGAAACACGTGGCGGGCTCAGATTGGTTCGTTTGGGCCGGTGTGTTGTGATTGGCTAAACTGTTGCTCACGTTGTCGGAAGGTTAACGCCCATTACCTTTACCGGCGATACGGGCATGCCAAAGGTGGATAACATAGACCGTGGTTACACGTAAATAATGATGTGGAGACTGCAGTATCAGTGAGGCAGAATCAGACCGAGAAAGCCGCGATGAATCGAGTCAAGCAGAACCTCACCACACACGGCTCTTAATAAAGGTTTCTGAATGATAATTTGCTAAATTTTTTAACTTTATACACGTTTATTTTACACAATAGCATCTGACTGGCAACGATAGCAACTGACTGGCTAGTAATGTTAAACACAAACAGCGTTGGCAAGTTTACGTTCTTGATACAAATCGAAAATAAAGTCATAAAGCATATATACATGAAAAATACATTTACAACATTAGTATTTATACAAAATTCAGGTCCATAATGTTTGTACGCGTTTGTCGTAGACACAAAATAGTAGGGGTGGGGAAAAAATCGATTATCGATGTAGTAGCGATGCGTACGTGCACGATCCTGAAATCGATTCACAAATATCCCAAAAATTCGATTTACCAAAAAAAAAAAAAAAAAAATTATATATATATTTATAAAAACGTAATATTGACGGAACGCGAAAGACGGAAGTGCAGTGACCGGACCGTCTGACGCGTGCACATAACAAAGACGCGATGGCGCGCAAGATCCAAACACCCTCCTTGTTAGGTTAAAAGCTGACGTGTGGAAATATTTTGGCTTCTGAAGTTGAAGAGGGAAAGGAACTGGGCAAGAGCCACGCTAGTTGTAAGCTTTGTAGAATAAAACTAACGACGGAAACACGACAAATATGACAAGCCATATGATGCGTTTCCAGCCAGAGGAGGAAAAACACTCGGCTGTACCGGTCATTATAATATTAATTTACTACAAGTAAGTTAAAGTTATGCTCCTAGTTCAGGCACACGTTTATTTTCCTGTTGGTTCTTTGGAATGCTAATAAAATATATTGTACGTTAATTCTTTATGGGTCATTACTTTGTACATTTAAAGGAAAGTATTTATAGTCACACACACAAAAGATTCAGATAATCGATTTGTAACATTATAAATGTCTTCACTGTAACTTTTGATCAACTTAATTTAATTTATCCTTGATGAATAAAAGTATAGATTTCTTTTTTCTTTCTCCCAAAAAATGTAAGAAAAATTCTTACCAACTCCAAACTTTTAAACTGTATTATTTAATGTTACAAAAGCTTTCTATTTCAGATAAATGCTGTTCTTTTGAATTTCTGGGTGATTCTCTGGAATCGAGTACCTTCAAGCCCCACAAACTTGCTTCAAAGATTTTCAATTGAAGGAAATCACAAAATGCATTTTAATGCTGTCAATTAATAGAACCAGGTGCCTTTGCATTATAATGCAACACAATTGTTCAAAAAATTATTTAAAGATAATGGTTTGCCTAAGTAGTAGACAACAAGCATGTTTGCATGTCTTCACTAACCATCATTACATTTTCATTGAATTTCAAACAAATAAAAAGTGCAATTAATACCAAAATGATGCTGCTGCTAATATAATCATATGTTGGTCTAGTGTATTTTTGTTTACTGTTGTAAAATGGAAAATCAATAATCGCTAATCGAGAATCTGTTAATAATCGAAAATCAACTGTAATCGGAATCGGGACTTAGATAATCGGAAATCGGAATCGAACTCGGGAAATGAGACAGATTAACCACCCCTACAAATAGCTGACTATTAGCCCATAAAGCCTACAAAGCCAGCGCTGGCATTTGAAAAAAAAAAAAATTAAGCACAACGCTACGTCGGGAATTATTCATGCAAATACATTTAAAATGATGAAGTCTTAGCCTACTTACAGATTGTGGCCCAACAACTGCTGCCTCTGGTTTTAAAGTTGGAACTGCTTCATGTTTTAGAAACAGTTTCTTGTTGAATCTGACATTGAATTCGTGGAGATTCTGGAAGCTGTCTTCCGTAAAATGCGCAGCACAGAGAGCTAGATTACGATCGTCACTTTCAGGAATATAATCAAACATAAATTGTATCCATTGTTGTCGAAAGCTACAGCGTCCGTGGGAAGCTCAAACACAGAAGACCTGACAGCTGGATGAACACAACTCACTCGACGTGCTGCAGAAATATGGTCATGCCCTTTCCTGCATATTCCGGAGGGAGGGGTTGATGCAATGTGTAGGTTAGTGACGTACCATAACCCAGCTGTAGTCCCAATCGAGTCGTTTTTGTAGGCAATTATACTTCCTGATTTTTAAAAGACGATATCTCTGCTTACACTGAACTTTCAGCGCTGCAACTTTGCAGATACTGTTCATGCACCAACAGCAACATTACACACTATTTAAAATGAAAAAAGTGAAATCGCAGTCAACCTCCCCTTTAACAGTTTTAGGCATCATTCTCTTAATGCTGATATCTCACAGTCTCAAGCTCCGATGTCCACCTTGTGGAGACCCCTGGTAAATCAGGCTTAAAATTAATCTAGTCCCAGGCTAAAATGCATGTTTTTTTAACTGAAAGTGACTTAAAATATGTCAGTGCCATTGTCTTGTCTCAATATGTATTGAGAATGAGGACATGCGTCCACGGTAGCTTGCAGTCACGTGACGAATTTGAGGCCGTCCACCATTTTGGGAGGACACGGCCATTGGTTGCCAGGGCAGCAACGCCTTCAGAACTTCACAGAGGCGTGACTAAATATGTCAGAAATAGCGAGAGAGAGAGAGAGAGAGAGAGAGAGAGAGAGAGAGAGAGAGAGAGAGAGAGAGAGAGAGAGAGAGAGAGAGAGAGAGAGAGAGAGAGAGAGAGAGAGAGAGAGAGAGAGAGAGAGAGAGAGAGAGAGAGAGAGACGAGAGAGAGAGAGAGAGAGAGAGAGAGAGAGAGAGAGAGAGAGAGAGAGAGAGAGAGAGAGAGAGAGAGAGAGAGAGAGAGAGAGAGAGAGAGAGAGAGAGAGAGAGAGAGAGAGAGAGAGAGAGAGAGAGAGAGAGAGAGAGAGAGAGAGAGAGAGAGAGAGAGAGAGAGAGAGAGAGAGAGAGAGAGAGAGAGAGAGAGAGAGAGAGAGAGAGAGAGAGAGAGAGAGAGAGAGAGTAGAGAGAGAGAGATGAGAGTAGAGAGAGAGAGAGAGAGAGAGTAGAGAGAGAGAGAGAGAGCAGAGAGAGAGAGAGAGAGAGAGAGAGAGAGAGAGAGAGAGAGAGAGAGAGAGAGAGAGAGAGTAGAGAGAGAGAGAGAGAGAGAGAGAGAGAGAGAGAGAGAGAGAGAGAGAGAGAGAGAGAGAGAGAGAGAGAGAGAGAGAGAGAGAGAGAGAGAGAGTAGAGAGAGAGAGAGAGAGAGAGAGAGAGAGAGAGAGAGAGAGAGAGAGAGAGAGAGAGAGAGAGAGAGAGAGAGAGAGAGAGAGAGAGAGAGAGAGAGAGAGAGAGAGAGAGAGAGAGAGAGAGAGAGAGAGAGAGAGAGAGAGAGAGAGAGAGAGAGAGAGAGAGAGAGAGAGAGAGAGAGAGAGTAGAGAGAGAGAGAGAGAGAGAGAGAGAAGAGAGAGAGAGAGAGAGAGAGAGTCAGAGAGAGTAGAGAGAGAGAGCACGAGAGAGAGAGAGTAGAGAGAGAGAGAAGAGAGAGAGAGAGAGAGAGAGAGAGAGAGAGAGAGAGAGAGAGAGAGAGAGAGAGAGAGAGAGAGAGAGAGAGAGAGAGAGAGAGAGAGAGAGAGAGAGAGAGAGAAGAGAGAGAGAGAGAGAGAGAGAGAGAGAGAGAGAGAGAGAGAGAGAGAGAGAGAGAGAGAGAGAGAGAGAGAGAGAGAGAGAGAGAGAGAGAGAGAGAGAGAGAGAGAGAGAGAGAGAGAGAGAGAGAGAGAGAGAGAGAGAGAGAGAGAGAGAGAGTAGAGAGAGAGAGAGAGAGAGAGAGAGAGAGAGAGAGAGAGAGAGAGAGAGAGAGAGAGAGAGAGAGAGAGAGAGAGAGAGAGAGAGAGAGAGAGAGAGAGAGAGAGAGAGAGAGAGAGAGAGAGAGAGAGAGAGAGTAGAGAGAGAGAGCACAGCGCAGTATTTGTTTACATTTTAGCGATACACACGGCAGTGTCTTTGGAAGATATGTAGAAGGACAGAGAAATGAAAGTGGTTCTATCGTGTTTATAACAAAATGCTAGCCAGCTTTATTTAGAGAAACTGCTTGTGGATAAACTGACGGCATCAACAGTGAGCAACGCATGATTTTAAAAGCAATACATTTCAGCACAGTTCGCCTTTTATTTAACACAAACAAATCGAAATGAATACTCTGTTATTCAACTAGAGTTGTTTAATTTGTTATAGATATAGCCTATCTGTACCGCGAAATGTTTTAAAAAGACACCTTTTTAATGACGTACGATTCGCATTGACAGGGTAATGTCCTATCTGTCCGCTTGACGTTGCATGGCAGGTGCAAATGCACGTATCTGATTTCATTTCCACATATAAATGAAGCCTGAAATATTGAGTTTGACTGAATTCTCGCAGTTTAACGTTACATGTTTGGGTTTCCTTGCTTCCAGCCACAGCATAATTGTTCATAAGCTTCTAAAGTTAATGACTTAAATCTTCTGAACTCTTGCATTGTGTAGCAGTAACGTTAAGCACTTACCATAAACCAGGTGCTTGATTATTTCAGGGTGTGTGAAGGTGGCTAGTGCTTCGGGTCTTTCGTCCATTCTGTAGCAGGTCGTATGGGTCCACACTGTATGTTGATGTCAAGAAGTTTCTCTAAATAACGCTGCTTAGTGTTGTTATGTAGTTTCTCCCGATAGAGACCCTTTCCTTTTGCTTCATTTATTCCCAAGAAAGTGTGCCTTATCGCAAAAATACAAATAAATATCAAGCTGCACTACTTCTCTGACAGCTATTTCTCTCAGTCTCATGGTCGAAGTAACCATGACAACGGATAGCGTGTCCCCAAAATGGCGGGATCCTTCCACAATGCACCGCGGCAGTTAAACGCGTGCTACGTCACCTCCTCATTCTCAATACTATAAATGTTTTTAATTACATTATGATACACAACATGTGAGTACATTTAGTAATAGGCTATTCGTTGTCTATAGTTATTGAGTGGCATTATTTAAAGCCAATTCGAATCAACAAATTACTTTTTAAGTCATACTACATAAAAATAATATCTAATATTATATTTATTAAATTAATATTTATTATTCACATCTAATTCCTTCTAGAAACTGCCTGGCATGCCAGACCTACATTAAGATGTTAGGCCTGGGAACTCTTCATTGACAGGGCTCAATCGGAGGGGCGGGATAAACGGTTGTCTTTCATATTCTCTCTGCACGCAATTGGATAATCGCTACAACCAATCAGAGTAATGAAGAAGGTGATGGCTGAATCCCATGCATTTTCCCACCAGCGGAGCAAGTTGATATATTAAACTTTTACCGTATCCAATCGGCAAAACTCCGAGCACATCTTTTTAAATGACTCAAGTGCCGTTCTTAGTTCTGGTTTCAAAGAAAAGCTTAAGTTCAAAGAGTAGTGGTCAAAGCCGAATCGAAAGACAGCTTTTCGGCAGCAACACCCATTCTTTGTTTTTAAGCATAGACAAATACACTGGACGTCACCTGTGGGTTCTAAGCATGCTTCAAAACCGCCGCCATCTTGGTCTTGTCATAGGAAGTATCTGAGGTAATGCTGCTATCTCTGCCTTTACTTCGAATTCATTGATGGTGGTGGACTTTTGTGCAGCGTATGATGATCACGGATGAAATCTGAACTAGGAAGAATGTTTTTATTTTTTTATTTTTTTCTGGAATCAATGATAAATACATGTCTGACCGTTGGAACAACCCAAAAAACGAGAAAAATCTCATTCATGATGATTTATGGTGATTTTATTTCCGTTCACCTGTTTCTACATTGACACTGATGCATTAAAGTGGAGGGTCTCCCCTGATTCAAGATGGCAGCTCTATTTACGCATTCGTTCCAATGAACTGCTGTAGCCAAGGCGACATCTAGGCCCCGTCCACACGAAAGACGCGTTTCGCTGGATCCATATACATTTTATTCGTATTGGCATTTCGTCCACACGCATCCGGCGTTTTGGGAGAGTGAAACCGCTATTTTTTGAAACCGGGTCCCAAGGTGGATAAATCTGAAAACGACACCCTTGCGTTTTCGTGTGTATGGCCAATCCGTATATTTTGTGAAATCGATGCTGTCATCACCCCATGTGTCGACTTGTCAGAACAACAACTGCTTGTATACTAATAATATAGCCTAATATAATGCGGCAGAAACTTCTGAGCCTCTTGTATTCCTTTATTTATTATTTACTTGAATGTTTTTTTTAGGCCTATACTTTCTTTCGTATGCTGCTTTGTCTGTTGTCTGGTAAAGACATTTCATATTTTATAGGGATGGGGATTTAAAGCAAAAATAATATTTAACGATTCGATGGAAATTATTTGATTATTTTGGCTATTCAAAAAACGCACCCTAATTTTCCACTCTCGACATTACATTTCTCTGTAGGTTAGGCGTAGGCTACATGTTACATCCATTAAAGAATGTATTCAGTTTAATATGTTTAATATGTTATTATTTTATTGAATCTATGTTGATTATGAAAAGTGAACACGTGCATATGCGCCATAGGCTATCTTGGAGACCTAATTTTGACCACATTAAGTTTTGTTTTGTATAAAGCCCTTCTTTGAAGTGAATTTCATTTTTTTAACAATTTTATCTTTATTTTAATAAATGTTTCATCAACCAGTTACCTGGATTTAATAAATAAGAAGCAAATATAGCAGACAATAGCCATAATCAGGACGTGGACGCCCCGGCTCGAAAAACTTGCATTGCTCGTGAACTGGAGCTCGTCTCATAAATAAACCGAAAACTCAGAAATATAGGCTATAGAAATCTTGAAATGGCTACGTTTAAACAACATCGACAAACAACAATTAAAAACGAACAGAAACAGATAGGCTACTCTCTCTTATAGCCTAATCCGTATGAAGTGCATTAGCCTACGTTACTCCATAGGCGCGTTCACAAGTGAAGTGGCGAGTCAGCAGCATCATCAACTTCCTCTTTTCAGTCAAGAATGACACAGAAATTTTTTTTTCATTTGACACATTCGTTACTTTTGCCAGTCTTTGTGGCAAGCTTTCTGAGTCCGCTAACTAATCGAATATCTTGACTCCCTATTTTGTACCAGGCAATTTATGGTTGTTCAATAAAGTTCTTGGTAAAAAGAAAATAAGCAACTGTGCATAATATTTCATGCCTTAGCCTTTATTTTACTGACTACAGCGCGAAGGCTAATGGCATGCTCTCTTCTCGCATTTTTAGTGGATATCTATGGCAGAATTGCAGCGCCGCATACTGGTCTGGGATGTCTACTACATCGTTTTCAGTCGGTTTCAGTGGTTTCGTGTGGACGCAGATATTTTTCGAGACCCCGCCGTGTTTACGGACTTTATTTTTAGAACAAGGAAAAAAATATCGGATAGGGGAAGCTCTGGCTTCTCTTTATCTTGATGTGATTGGCCTGACCAGATGTTTGGTTTTTCCAACTAAAACGTCTATGGAGAGTTGCTAGACCACACTGGCTGCGAAATATTTTTTTGCTGCCGCTTGGGTGCGTCTAAATTTCTAGGCTATAAAAACATGATGAAACATAAATGTCTGTGTCTGTGCAGATGTAGAGATAAATGAGTCCAGCATGGGTCCATTAGTGTTACACTGATGCTAACAATGCCATACTTGTAGTTGTGTTGATTTGCACAGATCTAAAGCAAATTTGCATTGCAAAATCTATGTCAGATAAAGTAAAATATATTTTATTATTACTCTTTCAGTAGTTTCAGTAGTCACTCTAAGATGCAAAAAGTCTGGTTTCAAGTTAACAGACTCAACAATCTTCATTATCACAATACATCTACAAACTAATAGTATAATAGAGCAATAATCTGTTTGTGTTAGCTTCACCTTTGTCTTCATCTTCATCAGACTAAGCCTTGTTTTCACCGGAGGAACTTTCCCCAGGAACTAGGAACTTTGGGATGGTTCTGTGTGTTTTGACCACAGGAACCAGGGTCTAAATGAAGTTCCGGGTCAAAATTTCCCTCTCGGAAAGTCCCTGCTGGCGAGGTAGTACTTTTTCAAAGTTCAGGAACTTTCAAGGGTGGGACATGGGCACTGAACATATTGGTTGAGTTCATGTGTCGTATGGAATGATGATGCAGTCCCAGATGTTATGGCTGTTGTTCAGTGCCATCCATTGTTTGCAGTGGAAGTAAACAAACTGGTAGTCTGTAAAAGCCTGTAGACATCCAAAAAATGACACATTTCCAACATCTTCAATAGGTGGTTTGCAGTCACGTGATTGTGTTTATGCGCGGACTGCAAATGGAGGGCAAGGAGTGAAGAGCGCAATGGACGAGATGGGAGGAAAATCCGTACTGTACTACTTTAGACGCTATTACAAGAGAAATATATAAACAGAAAATCGAAACATATGTTGGACGTGATCCTTACGTTATGAAGAGGACCGATTTTCAACTGAATTGAGAGATTTGCCTGCCATCGAGGCTGTAGATATCAGCAACTAAAGCCCTATTCGCACGGGATTAGTATTACCTGGGGACCACATGTGAATTTGAAATTACCCACCCACATCTGAATTTCGTGTGGCGCATTCGCACGGGATAAGCGAAGCCTGTGATTTTACTCGAATTTACTGACTTATCTCCCGGATATGATGTCATTAGGCTATGGCTTTGAAATGTCTTGTGTCGTTATTATGTCTAGCTGTATATAATAAACAGAAGAACTGTCCTTCCGTATGCTGCTAAACATGTCATTCATCTCCATCTAATCGTTCTTTTTGTTTTTGCTCTTATGGTTTTCAGCTTTCTCTTTCTGCAAATTGTATAAGTTAGTTGTACTAGCGATATGACCCCGCACCCAAAATACTATCAAAACACTCCAACTCAGCCTCTATTCTTTGCGAAAGATGGATAAAAAGGCGCAGATGAAACAAAAACCTTGAAAAAATGATATACGATCCGGCCAAATCACAGAGATGTCGATTCGCACGGGACTAATATTATCACAGGACCTCGGTGTTTGCGAATATAGTAGGTAATTTGCGGGGGAATTATTACTTTACAAATTACAGACATGGCCTATTTGCATGGGATTAAGATAACAGACAATTTTAATTATTACAAATTACTGACATAGTGACCGATAAGCACTAATCCTCTGTGCGAATAAGGCTTTACAGACATGCTTTGACTTTACAAAGTTCGGAACTGGCACGTTACACAAACAGCCACATAAGTGTATTTAAACACCTGAATAATGTAATTATAAGCCACATAAATAATGTATTAACTCACATTTGACGAAGTGATCACTGCACACTGTACAAACACACGGGCATTTTCCCATTTCGGCTCTCTCGCTCGTAAGTTAGGTTTACAAGGCATTTTTTACCAGTGTTTTTCTGTCAATTTCTTGTATTTTCCCCCTTATGAACAACAACTTTTGGCACACAATAAAAAAATCTTTGTGGTTTGATCAATTTGAGCAACCATAAACGACGCAAAACATAGGCATTTGAGTGTGTTATAGTGCTTCCTAATATAGAAATTCACTTCCTGCCCTCCATCTGAGTTTCGCGCCATGGCAACGCAGTGGCGTGACGTCACGTGAAAACAAGCTATTGATAATGACAGGGAAGATGATTTTTCATCACACCACCAGCCCACCACCAAATTGGTCTTCATTATGAATACCAACCTGTGTGTTTTCTTTTATGGTAGATCAGTCCGCGGCTGCCATCACGACCCCCATCACCAGCCCCACAATCCCAAGAATTATCTTAGACCTCTCAGACTCGGATAGAGAAGGATCTGTAAAGTGAAAGAAAAATTCAGTTCAAATTGTCCAGTGAGATTCTTAACACTAAATGAGTCATAACTCTGTTCTTACCCCAGTGATAGATCATGGGTCTATGAGAGCTGGCGTGTCTCCACCACACAGGAGATCTTCTTCTCCGGGTTTGGGAAAGTATTCCAGGTGGGAGTGAATCTGGTAGTACCAGTCTCCATCAGCCAGCTCCTCAGTGGAGGTCACATCAGCTGTTACGGCTTTATCATCCCTCATCCACGTCAGTTTGATGGGTTTGGGATAGAAGTCATAGGCACTGCACACCAGAACAGCTTTCTGATATCCCAATAGCTTCCCTAGTCTGACTCGGATAATGACTTCTGGTTTTACTGTAAAATTGGATATCAAATACCAAAATACAAGGTTTTAAAAAAAACAATAACAAAATAAAATCTTACATCTTTAATTTAAGTTTGTGTTCTGAATAAAACGAAAATGTCTTTCACCTGTCATCCCTGCATTAGGGACAATTAACTTTCCAATTTCTTTGCAATCTTTAAGAGCAAATTCTGCTTGTGCGAGTAAAATCTTGTTTTTATTGTAGTCCTCTGCCCATTTCTTTCCAAATTCAGTGTAACCAATAACTATATCCTCAGTGCTGTTATATCTCAGATATTCTATCATGTTGTAGGTGACCGAGTAGATAAATTCAGTGTTTTGTTGAGAGTCAGCTTCGACAGAGAATTTGGACATATCCGTAATGTCCATGAACTGAAAATAACAGAACATAAAATACAAAGATTAGCTAATAGAAATAACCAAACTGTATGGAAATTGGGCATGTTTCAATTTTCATAAAAAGATATCAGAAGCAGTGTTAATGAATCAGAAGTGGGATTTTTGTTAAGTCAGAACCTTTGAATATTGCAGTAGTTAGGGGAAATTAATCAGGAATGATATAAATATTAAATTTGACAGTTGTGTTAACGAAAGATGATTATTGATGGTGATTTTAGACAAAAAAGTCTGCAATATTTAATTTTGAGAACTTAGGAGAAATTTGGTAAATGGATAATAAACCAACATAAAACATTTTTGTAAATAATAATAACATTTATTCTTACCTGTTTTAAATAAAGCAGTCAAAAACACGGTCAAATGTACCACAAGGTTGTACTGCATTTTTGAAGTCATGCCGCTGTGTGTAGTTGTCTTTGAATACAGTGTGTGGCATGGATCTAGAAGAGGAGAAACCAGTTCTCATATTACACTATATTTAGATTAGATTTCTCTTGCAAAATGTTAACCACACTGATATGGATTAACACCTTTTTGCAAAAGATTCTTACTTCATAATTTTCCACTTTAATGTATCTGAAACTTTTGCTAAGACATCTTTGTGTTTTTCCACAAAGTTACCATCTACAGAATTTTCGGTAACGCTTCCTTTTACAGTCCAGTTACCCATGTAAATACTATGTACTTATTTTAGTAAATACAATTACTGGGTAATAACTAGTACTAAACCTGAACCTACCCCTAAACCTAACCCTGTTCCATGTACTTACCTTATATTAGCCAGTACTTTCTAGGTAAGTACACTGTAAGTACCCTGTAAGTACTGTACTGTGAAAGGAAGCGTTACTGAATTTTCTTCCATGATCTAAATATTTAAATCAGGTAAAAAAAGTAGTAGTTGTTCATTTTTTGTACTTTGACTAATGTTGTTAAAGTATTGATTAATGCTGTTTAATCAGATTTTATCATTTCTTTTCTTTTACTACATGACTATTCTTCACAGTATGCAAAAAGTAAGCCTGGTTTTAAAAATATAAGATATCATACTGTAACTGTAAGCAGGTTAAGACGAGTGGTTATCATGCATGTGTAGAGATCTTCAATGAAGCAAAACTATCTAAATCCATAGGCTATAACAAGCAGAAGTCAAAGTACAAACGGGAAGCTTTGCTCCAATCCAGCAACCATCAATGAGATAAATGGAAACGCTAATAAGTAGCTTTCTCCAGGTAAATAACTATTAAAGTAACTTGCAGCCCTAAATCCAGTTCCACTGTGGTAAACAGACCCAAGACTGACTGAATGTCATGAGTGAGATTTTGAGTCAAAAATTCTGGTGATGGTGACCTCTGGTGGTTAAGTGGTTAAATTGAGCCAGATCTATCAATACCAGAAAATCATGTTCATGACTAACCACAGCACCATAGCTGTAGGATCCAAAACTGACTCACTTCTGTGAACAAACATGCTTGTATCATTTTACGGAGCATTTTTCATTGCCTATTTGCCATATACTGAAGGTCAAAGTAAGTAAAAGCTTTAGGACGAATTCTTAAACTTTGAATTAATAATGTGATTTCAAATGTGATTCATTAATGATAACTTTTGTCAATTTTCTGAATCAATATATGATAATCTTTCTTATATGCAACGAAGTCCAAAAATACTGCATTCACAATATTGACTATGATATGCCATTGTAATACTGCTAAAGCTTGAGTTATTATGTTTGATAACAAAAATACATGCACAAATTGTATTTTTTACTTTACTTGCAGTGCACATATATATATATATATATATATATATATATATATATATATATATATATATATATATATACTTAAATTATTTAATTTGTCCTGAAATAATAACAATATATATATATATATATATATATATAATTGTTATAATTTCAGGACAAATTAAATAATTTAAGTTAAACTACTAGAACTAAATATATTTTAGGTAATATGTAACATATCTTTTAAATTCTGAAATCTTTAGGTTATTATGAATATGGCCTGATTGAATCATGCAGTGGATCAGCTGGAAGAAATGAAATCATCTACACTTATGAGACTGAAGTGGCTGCATATGTGGATTTAGAAGAGGCAAAAATAGTTCTCTTGGTACCTGATGTTGTATATGGTATTGCTGGATTTGATAAATTACCCTTTAGACATGAATTATAACCCCACTGATATTAGATTGTTGTGCAAAGATGCTTATCTCAGGACACTCTCTCTTAATATATCCGAAACCTCTTGGTAAGATGTCTTTTTTACTCCATACTGTTTGAGAATTAGGATTATTGAACAAAACAGTGATACAATCTAAATATCTTTCAGAATCCCCACATACCTCAATTTACCCCAGAAACGAAGTGAAATTAAATGTCAAAAATACCCTTATTTGTCTGGTTTCTGGGATTCTTCCCTCCACCTGTCAAAGTTTCATGGACCAAGAACAATGTGAATGTGACAGATGGCATCAACTGTCAGCAGATACTATCCCAACAAAGATGGGACACTTAATGTATTTTCTCTGACTGAGCTTCATTCCAGAGGAAAGGAGATATTTACAGCTGTTCTGTGGAGCACAAAGCCCTTCAACAACCTCAAACCAGAACATGGGTAGATATTCGATTTATTATTCAGAAATATCCTTTTAGAATTGCATGATGAATGTCACAAATGTTTGTGTCTGTGCAGATGTAGAGATAACGGAGCCCAGCATCGGTCCATCAGTCTTCTGTGGAGTTGGGCTGTCTCTTGGGCTGCTGGGTTTGGTCATTGGAGTCTTTTCATTGCCAAAGAGAAAAAATGGATATAGTAGAGGGACTTTTGTTAGTTATTTTGTCATATACAGATGACATGCAAATTTGCAATGCAAAATCTGCTTTAGCTCAAATACACACTATATTTCCTGTTTCCTATAATCTACATCTGCGTCATCCATGAGAAATAATTTTAATAAATGTCTGATATCCTTCTGTTGTTTGAAAAAAGATAAATAAACTAGTGAAAATATGAAAAGGATATTTTAGAAGAATTTAGTTTCTAAAATTCCACAGGGCCAAAACTGTAATTGAAAAAAAAAACATCCATAACTGTACTCATCACAGCCCTCTGCCCTGACTCACATATTTTGTTTAATATAAAACATTGAACATATATTTTCATACAGTTGTCCTTTCATGGTCTAATTGATGAAATGTCGATGTCAGATTAGTAGTAGAATTGTTTGTCATCTTGGTTGATGCAATGCTATATGGTTATACGTCATTTACGACGTCTAAAGGGCCCTGAATAGTCGTATATCGACGAATGGTCAAAAGACGTCTCCAAAACGTCAGTTATATGACGAATTGGGATGAAGACTGCGCTGGGTTATCCTGCTGGTACATATGGTTATATGCTGTGGTTGATGCTATTCATACACAGAAGAAAGGTCTATACAGAACCTTAAAAGGTTCTATCAGCGCAATGCATTCTCATCCTAGGGCATCATTTAGCTGACACTTTTGACCATGCATCTAAATCCGACGCACATGGCAACCTTTAGCGTCAGTCAGATGACGCGGTAGGTTTAGGTCTGGGGTAGAGGTTAGGCTTAGACTTCTAGGAGGCGCTGTCTCATATTGACGCCATATGGTGCCATGTGCGTCGGATGTTGACGCACATGGTCAAAGCGTCAGTTAGATGACGCCCTTGGGGATGAGAACGGGCCTGCATCTGGAACCCCTAAAAGGTTCTCAAACAGAATCCTTTTAAAGGTTCAATTAAAGAACCCTTTAGGGTTCTTTGTAACCAGGAAGAAAACCTTTTGGAGTTCATTCGCGTCTTTTTTTTTTTGTCCTTTGCGGATTAACATATTTCACATTATTGACAAACATCAAGACCCTAGAATGTATTTGTGAATGCATGTGAATGATCACAAAATTCATGATATGGGGGTTACAAAATAAACATATTTATATAATTGTATGTGAGTTAATCAATATCACAGGAAGCGTGCCATTTCAGTTTTTTCTCCTCCAAAAATTAGCATGATTAAAAATGTGATAGGCTATTAAGTTACTACAACAGTTTAATAAACAATAATTTAATTACAACTACAAAATGTTGCAGAATAATGTAATGAATGAATAATAGCCTATAAAGAACATTTGTGCCAAAAAGGTTCTTTCTTGTCATTATAGAACCTTTTTAGCATAAAAGGTTATTTTGAGGTGTGTAAAGAAACCTACGCTTTCATGTATAGAACCCCATGATGAGCCTTTTTTTCTAAGAGTGTATATGAATCAAAGACATGAATAGCTGTAATTGCTGAGTCAAATATGGTTTTAATAAAATTTCTCTAATTTCTCAATATGTTGAAGATACATATTACATGCAGCATGTTGAGTGCCCTCACAAAAATTATTTTTTTGGCGCCCTCTACTAGTCAACTTATTTATAGATTTTTGTTTCTATAAAACATATCAATAATGGTCAAATTTAAAAAAAAAATTCTAAGATTCTGCAATTCAATATTTTGTTTGTATTTTTAAACATCTGGTAGCCTATTGGTATAGCTAATAAGTTCACAATTTTAATCAGAATAGTTTAAACAGGCTAATAGAGAGTTATTGTAGTTTTTGATCGGTAGATTTTAATCTGTCAGCTGTTCTGTCACAGGCCAAACATAATTGTTACATTCTAGTAATTGCACAATATTTGTCACATAACTATATATATATACTTTACATAATATTTAGCCTATAAAGATAAAGATAGGCCTATGGTCTAAAACTGATATGAACAAAAAAGTTGTTTGCTACAAAATCAGCCTTAAAATCTTCAAGTTTGTTGCCAACATAATGTGACTCTTCTCAGATGGTGTGTGTTGTGATCATTTAATAAACACACTAAAAAATAAAACAACTGGCATGTAGCCTTTATTCCCTATGAACTCCCTATTGTTCAACCCCTATATACAGCAGTCATCTGTATCTTTTATACCGCTGCCATCTACAGAACAATAATAAGAAAATAACAACTGATCACCACAGTGTGAAAGACAATTTTGGCAGGTTTTTTATATATAATATTTCATTTTTTACTTCCTTCGTTTTTGTTTTTGCTGAAAACAGTACATACCTCTGTATGCATTAACAGAGATTAGGAATTTATTCTGCCAAACTTCCTCATGCTTCTAGTATAATCTTGCCCATTCTATTGTGTCTATCAGATATTACTGTAATAATAAAAGCAACGTTTGACCTGAGATTAAGCTGACTCTTTCACCAGCCTCTCTGATAGACCATGTTACCATTCATAATATGGTTCATTCACATGGTCTATGATGGTGGCTCTCATTTCATCCGTGACAACAGCTCTTACCTTTGAACAGCTCCTTGCATTTTTACTCTGTAAAAAATATTTTCAAGATTTGTAATCACAACATTTTTTCTTTTGTCAAATCAACTTAAATAATTTATTTTGTTCAGATAACTTATTATTTTGAGTTTCTGATGATTAAATCAATCTTCTTCATTGAATTAACTCACTTTTTCACTCACTAAGGCAACCAGGTAACTTAATTTTTTAAGTTAAACCAACAATATTTTTTTTTTACTGTGTACCTCTCCTTCTCCCTTGTCCTGGTCTAACTAGTCCTCTCTCCTGGTCCAACTACCAGCCATTTTTGTCTTCCTTTTTTGCTCCTCTGTGTTGTTCTGTGTTTGAACAAAACCAATCCAAATACCTTTTTTATTGTGTATGTCCATGTAATGGAAATTCTTCAACAGCTATATCTCTGATTGAGATTGGAATCAGCTATTTCTTACTCTAATGAACTCTAATGAATTCATAATATATATGAACATATATTTTAAATATTTGTTTCAGTACTTTTGAGCTGATTTTGTTGCAGCAGTAGAGGCTTTATACTGTATCCATGGTTTGGAACAATAGGTCTTCATTCCTGCATGCTGTGTTTAAGCATTATGAAAAAAAAAACTATAAATATCCATGATTTTGGTATTGGGAATGCTTATATGTAAAGAAAATGTAGGCAATTTAGAAACATGTTAGTTGACTGCATTTTGTGTGAGAAAAACATGAATTTATGTTTATTGTAATGTTTGTAAAATTAAATGAAACCAAAACCCATTACCATTGTTGTCATCTTGCTGGTAAAGCATTGTTGCAAATAAAACAAAAATTCATAATATGTATTTATAATTTTTCTATATGAAAGTCAATAGGAGTCATCATCTTTCTTCTTCAGCTGTCATGTGTGGCTGCACCTTAAAAAAGATTTAGAATAGAACCACAAAATTATTAAATATAAAATCCAATCCATTTGTCAATGTATCTTCACTGAGATATTCATCCTCTGTAGAAGAAAAGGTTCTATATAGAACCTTAAAAAGGGTTCTATTAGCGCTACGTATTTGGTAATCCCCGGAAAACGTTCTAAGTGGAACCTTTTGGGTTCATTCGTTATCATTTGTCTTGTCCTTTCCGCGATTAAATATTTCATATTATTGACAAACATCAAGATCCTAAATGTATTTACTAATGCATGGAAATGATTGCAAAATTCAATATATGGCGGTTATAAACATATATATTTATACCATTTTATGAAAGCTTAGTCAATTTCACACGAAGAGTGCCATTTCAGTGTTTCTCCTCCAAATATCAGCATGATTAAAATGTGATATTAAGTCACTGACAAGAGTTTAATAAACAATAATTTAATTACAACTACAAAATGTTGCAGAACAATGTAAAATATGAATGAATAATAGCCTATAAAGTAACCATGCCAAAAGGGTTCTTTTGTGTCATTATAGAACCTTTTTAGCATAAAAGGTTCTTTGGAGTTGAGTAAAGAACCCTATGCTTCTTGTATACAACCCAATTAACCCTTTTTCTCTCAAGAGTGTAGGTTGTAGGCAATTAATCAATGTAAAACATTCATGGATGCATTTTGAATTAACCTTTGCAAAAACAAAAAGTGCAATTATAGAGCAAACTACATGAGAACGTCTCTTTGATCAATCAATAAAACAGTTGTGTAAACAGGCGTTGCAGTTGAACTGGTTGTGTTTGGTGCCTCTGAAGATCTTATGGAAGGTTTCAATGTCTTTAATAAGCTGATACACTATTACTCAGTGTTCACTCTGATGTGCCACTGGATCCTGCAGCGGTTCAGTGCATCTAATGTATTCACTTCTAGCTGATATGACGTGTGCTAGTAAATGAAGGAACATGAACATGAAATTGTTAGTATTTACAACGTAATTAAAATGGAGAAACCGTGATATTTATAATGCCTTATTATAATTTTGTTTTGAAAAATGTGAATATGAGTGTGTCTGCACACCAACCTGTGTGTTTTCTTTTGTAGAAGATCAGCCCTCCTGCTGCCATGATCACCCCCAAAACCAGTCCTGCAGCTCCAGTGATCATCTTATTCCTGTCAGACTCTGACAGAGATGAATCTGCAAAATAAAATAAAGTTGTTCTGAAATATTCTATGGTTTGAAAATGAAACGAACACTATTCGGTTACTTGATTTTCACTTTTTTTTAATCAAATAGGAATTATTTAAATGTTTTATTATATTTTATATTGTTTTTAGAGCTGTCAAAACATTCATTTGATTAATCGTATTCAAAATAAAAGTTTGTGTTTACATAATATACAGTATGTGGGTGCAATGTGTGTCAGATGCAAAAGCCTCTAAATGCCATTTGAAATTTTCTTCTAAAATGACCATTTTTATCAAGTTTGTATATTTAAGTTCAGTAATTTCACTTCAATGGCAATCAAGATCACCTATTAATTGCCATTTAAGTGAAATTACTGAACTTAAATATACAAACTTGATAAAAATGGTCATTTTAGAAGAAAATTTCAAATGGCATTTAGAGGCTTTTGCATATGAACTCTTCATATATATATATATATATATATATATATATATATATATATATATATTAGGGCTGGGAAAAGATTAATTACATTCAAAATAAAAGTTTGTGTTTACATAATATATGTGTGTGTAGTGTGTATAATTATTTTGTATATATAAATACACACATATGCATGTATATATTTAAGAAAAATGTGTTATTAATATATCAAATATTTATATTTATGTATAACATTAATTTTGTATAAATATATATAAAGTATATACATGCAAATATTTCTTAAATGTTTACATGCATGTGTGTGTATTTATATATATAAAATAATTATACACATTACACACACATATATTATGTAAACACAAACTTTTATTTTGAATGCGATTACATCGATTAACTCTTTCCCGGCCCTAATATATATATACACACACACACGTGCATGTATATTTAAGAAAAAAATATGATTTATATATAAAATATTTATATTTATACATAATATAAATCTATATACAGTATATACATCCAAATATTTCTTAAAGCATGTGTGTGTATTTATATAAAAATAAAATAATTATACACAGTGCACCCACATATATTGTGTAAACACAAACTTTTATTTTGGATGCGATTAATCGTTTGACAGCCCTAATTGTTTTATCATGATCTCTTTTATCATAATCATTTAGGAATCCTATACTAAGATTAAGTTCAAAAGACTTTCAAAACAGAGGCATTGAAAAACAACAACCTGAGAACCACTGAACTATAATAACAGTGATGCTGGTCTGAACAAAAGTCCTCTGTGGTTGGTTAAATTGTTTAGGCTATGAATCAAACAAAACAGTTTTGTATCAGATGAAAACAATAAGGGAACAAGTAGACGTAGTAGAAACTACAGTTTGGTTTTTGTGGTCATTAGTTTCGTTGCATCTTACCCCAGTGATAGACCATGGGTCTATGAGAGCTGGCATGCTCCACCACACAAGAGATCCTTTCTCCAGGTTTGGGAAAATATTCCAGGTGGGAGTGAATCTGGTAGTACCAGTCTCCATCAGCCAGCTCCTCAGTGGAGGTCACATCAGCTTCCATCGCTTTATCATCCCTCATCCACGTAAGTTTGATGGGTTTGAGGGTAGAAGTCATAGGCACTGCAGATCAACATGGCTGGACTTTTACCACTGGCCTGCCTTACTGACCTGACGATGACTTCTGGTTTTACTGTAGACATGATACGGTTAATTTTCTGTTCGTGATTCATGTGGGGTTTCAAAAAGTTTTTAGTGTTCAATGCATCTCACCTGTTTTTTCGAACATAGTGAGGATTTGTCCATAGAGCTTGCAATCGGCAATGGCTTTCTCTGCCTCCTTATGTAGCCACTCAGGTTTTTTATTAAAATCATCCGCCCATTTCATCACATATTCAGTGTAACCAACAACTTTATTTTCAGTACTGTTAAATCTCAGCAATTCAGTTTTGTCAAAATATAGTGAGTAGATGAGCTCAACATTTTGTAGAGAACCAAGTACACGGCAGAGATATAGGACGAATCCATAATGTCCATGAACTAAAAAACAAGCAGGCAACAAACATTTTGACAGTTTAATAATACCAATACATAATAATAACAATAATGATAATAACAATCTGTTTAAATTTGTGAAAACATTTCTAACTGAAAAATTTCAGAGTAAAGACTTTGTTTATAGAACTATTTCATCAATTTAATAAAGTCAGATTATAGCTTACCTGATTCAAACAAAATATGCAACAACAAGGCGAGGTGTATCACAAGATTATACCGCATTTCGCATTCAGTGTTGTTTTACTGGCATGGAGATGGAACGAGTCCTAAAGCAGTTACAGTAAATGTCTTAAATGATGCCAGCCCAGTTTTGTATCGCGACTCATCAAACTGGAAAATCAACCTAGCTAACAACAAAGCAACATGTGATCAAGTAAATTACATGGGGACCTTTTTCACGAGCAGAGCTACACTGAGTTAAAAAACTGAAGTGAAAGTTCTGTACTTGCTGACAAATGGGCATTGTTTTTCCTGACTGGGGACTCACATGAGAATTTAGGTCACCCAAAAAAAGGTGCAGAAATATATGGGTTTAAAATGTGGAATGTTTCTGTTCTTGTCCCAATACCATTTTTTTTGTGATTGAATAGCACCTGAAAAACCACCAATCATCTATCTATCTATCTATCTATCTATCTATCTATCTATCTATCTATCTATCTATCTATCTATCTATCTATCTATCTATCTATCTATCTATCTATCTATCTATCTATCTATCTATCTATCTATCTATCTATACTATCTATCTATCTATCTATCTATCTATTTATCTGATCTATCTATCTCATCTATCTATCTATCTATCTATCTATCTATCTATCTATCATCTATCTATCTATCTATCTATCTATCTATCTATCTATCTATCTATCTATCTATCTATCTATCTATACTATCTATCTATTATCTATCTATCTATCTATCTATCTATCTATCTATCTATCTATCTATCTATCTATCTATCTATCTATAGATGTGTGTGTGTGTGTGTGTGTGTGTGTTGATCCGTGCTGGCAAAATGTTGCACGGGCTAATTCCGAGATTACATCAATACAAAATTAAGGTTCATTTTTTGGCTTCAATATCTTGAGGAAAAGAGGTATTTTCCCTAGCGTTAGATAGTATATAGTAGGGTCTAGGCTGTATGGCTCATTATGTTAATAAAACAACTGTGGTAGCTATATATCATGAAAAAAAATGAATACATATTTTTTCCTATATATACTTGGTTTTGGCTTAGTGTTTGCCAAATTTGGTGTTGTTACCAGGGATTTTAAAGTAGTGATTTTGTTTTCAACTTTTCTCAAAATTTACTTTGCTGACTCTGAGTATATGAATATTTACAGTAGGCCTATGTATATAGGCTATGTGTGTATGTGTATATAAATGTATATATATATATATATATATATATATATATATATATATATATATAAATATTTATATATAGTATTTATTGAAAGTAACGTATAAGATGTCACTTATTAAGGCACCCAACCTGAAGAACACGTAACATCAACAATGGGGATTTAAAAATATATATTTTTCATTGATTTCCAATTTTATTTGAGATAAATCAATATTTGTATTTTTAAAAAACAAATGATCTACGTAGGTAATGTTATTCGTTTTGAAGGAATGAATGAGGGTTTCTAACTATTTAAAGGGGACATATCATGCAAAATCCACTTTTTTAACCCTTAAATGCATTTTGTTGATTTGGAGTGTTTATAAGTACAGAAAAGATGAAATTATTCTCTTCAGGTGCTTCGTTTATATCTTTATATTCTGTTTTGGTCATATTTTTCAACCTGTTCAGATTTTTCTGTTGTCTATGATGTTTTTTGAGCAAGTACGTCACCGTATTTGCAGCGGAACTGACAAATAAGGACATTGACTACCGGTCCAACACTACGAACAATCCGCCATTATTATTTCTCGCTCCGATTTTGTAGTCCAAGCTCAATGATGCAAAAGTTACGAGAGGGCTAGTCAAAATGTTCGGTTGTTGGATGTAGTGACCTGAAGCACTTCAAGGATCCCCACTTCAACAACCTCTGCCAGTATACAGAAGAGTTTGCCGATCGACTTCTATCATTTAGCTGCTGTGTTTCCTGATGCTTTCTAAACGTAAGTTATCATTTTATTATCAATACAGATTTTTAGTGGTAAGATCAGACCGCAGTCATTTATCTTGTCAGTGTGCTTGTTTTAACAAGAGAATTAGTCGACTTTCACTAATAACACAACATAGTTAACTTACATACCTGCCTCCATATGAACTTAAGACGTTTCTGCAGGTTCGTCTTCGTCATCTTTTTCAAATCGCTCGCTCTGGCTCGAATATGTAAGGCTTCCGTTGTTGACATTTTGTTAACGTGTGAATAAAAATGTTCCTTGAAGCTATAGTAATCGTATCTCTTATCAAACTACAATAATGGCCAAACGCGGAGAGTTGAGCTCACCGTGAACTCAGCGACATGGACAGCGGACGGGGTAAGACGGTACGCCTTTTTATTTAAAGGGGCCGCATTGAAACGACTTGCTCACAGAAGCACATCAGAAAAGGGGTAGAAAAGGGGCCTGTGGAGCTATAATAATGAGGAATTCAGACACAAGCATTGCACTTATGCTTTATATAGACCACAAATGTATGATTTATAAGTAAAAATGAATAATTTAAAAGCATGATATGTACCCTTTAAAAGCCACCACACTAAATGCAACAATTTAATATTATATCACGTCTTATGAAGACTGTTTGCTATTGTATAACACCTCTTCAGCTGTGAATATACAACCCTGAAAACATCAAATCAAAGCATGACTCACTTGCAAAATCAGTGCAAAGGGCATTTACAGTTAATTAACATTAAAATACATTTTTAATTTTCCTTTAATACACATGTAACTTCACATGAGAATCAAAACAATAGAATATCTAATGGTGTCAGTGTTATTGTATCAGCATTAATTGCAGTTTCCTTTGGCAATGAAAAAACTCCAATGACCAAACCCAGCAGCCCAAGAGCCAGCCCAACTCCACAGAAGACTGATGGACCGATGCTGGGCTCCGTTATCTCTACATCTGCACAGACACAAACATTTGTGACATTCATCATGCAATTCTAAAAGGATATTTCTAAATAATAAATTAATATCTACCCCATGTTCTGGTTTGAGGTTGTTGAAGGGCTTTGTGCTCCACAGAACAGCTGTAAATATCTCCTTCCTCTGGAATGAAGCTCAGTCGAGAAATACATTAAGTGTTCCATCTTTGTTGGGATAGTATCTGCTGACAGTTGATCCATCTGTCACATTCACATTGTTCTTGGTCCATGAAACTTTGACAGGTGGAGGGAAGAATCCAGAAACCAGACAAATAAGGGTATTTTTGACATTCAACTGTGCCTCACTTTTGGGATAAATTGAGCTCCAGGGGGATTCTGATGAGACAGACAACACCAATTCTAATATGAAATTTCAAACATTTTAATCAAACATTTTTGTTGTTGTTTATGCCTGTTTTATATCTTACCAAGTGGTACAGATGAATTGGCATACACCTCTTTAAGCACACCTGCAACATTTTTGCAAATAGATACAGCTTTTTTTGCGTCCTCAGTACAGTGACGGAAACTCAATTTGGCCAACAAAGTCAGGTAATGTGAGGATTTCTTTTTGCTCTTTGAAGTCTACATATCCCATCTGTTCATCATCAAATTTGATAATAAAATCTTCTTGATCCCATATCACCACATGCTTCAATCAGCCCAAATTCATGATAACCTAAAATATTAAATCAGATTAGTATTATTATTAGGAATATTATCATAGTTATATATACATGTACACTGTAAAAAAAAGTCAGTATGAAGGATTTTTCCATGTTGTTGTTTTTACTGACGTTTTAGCTGGATTTTGAATTACACATTGCATTAGGTTATGGTTTAAGGGTTAACAGAAATTTCGTAAAATTACTGGATAATGTACGGCAGAAAATTACCAGTACATTTTCAGTTTTTATTTTTTACAATAGCTGGGTTTCAGTCACGTGATTATGATGACGTGCGGAATTCAGATGGAGAGGCAGGGAGTGAAGAGCGCAATGGACGAGATGGAGGAAAATTCGTACTGTACTACTTTACACGCTATTACAAGAGAAAGAAATAAACAAATAATCAAACGTTGGACGTGATCCTTACGTTATGAAGAGGAGCGATTTTTCAACTGAATTGAAGGATTTTCCAGCCATCGAGGCGGTAGATATCAGCAACTCCCTCGTCTTACAGACATATTTTGACTTTGCAAAGTTCGGAAATGTTACACGTTCCACAAACAGTCACTTAAATTTTATTAACTCGCCTTTGACGAAGTGATCACTGAACGTTACACACACATTTTCCCATTCGGCTCCTCCCGACCGCAGACGTAGGTTTGCAAGCCGTTTTTTCAGTTTTTCAGGCAATTTCTTGCATTTCCCCCTTATGAACAACAACTTTTGGTACACGATAAAAACATGTGGTTTGATCGATTCAAGTAACCATAAATGACTCAAAACACATGCATTTTGAGTTTGTTATAGTTCTTTCTAAATACAGCAAATCACTTCCTGCCCTCCATTTGTATTTCGCGCCATGGTAACGGAGTGGCGTGACATCATATGTATCAAGTTCAGTTACAGTTACAGTTGAGATCAGTTACAATACTAAAGACTATTTATCAATACTCAAAAGTATTTATCAACTATTATAGTACATAAAACATGTATAAAAAATATACAGTTAGCCTACAATATAGGCTACGGAATATTCTGTGTACTATGAAAATATCAAGCCTTAATCATATGGCTATTTGCTGCGTATAACAATAAAGTAACAACAACAACAAACATTTTTTTAGCAACTGATATGTGCAAAGTTATTAAGATACTAAACAGGTGGTACAAACCTTTTGGTTTTACTCCTTTTGAAAGGTTACAAGACTTAATGAGTAATAAAGCAGCAATTTAACAGTTTTATACTTACTTTGGGCGTTAATGTAAACGACACAGACACTAATGACTATAATTCTTGAGAATCCTTCCATTTCAGTGAGCCAGAAATGTAGCAGAATGTGCCGCTCAAATAGAATGTCAGCAGCTTTTCATGCTAAGAAACAGCACCACCTTCTCTTTAAGTTTTTTTTTTTTTTTTTTACATTACCTATTGGTTGTGTGTCAATGACACACAACCAATAGTTGAGTGTCTCTATGGGAAAGTAAGGCAAGAAAGAACAAAGCCTAAGGAAGTTTTGACTGTACTTACTGATTGTTTGTTGACCACTAGATGGTAGGCTGCTGCTGGATAACATAAGCAAAAAAACAAAACCCCAAAACCCAACAAAAAACTTTTCCTTACGTTCAATGCATTAGGTGATATTTTTAGAGAATAACAAAGGTTGATATGCTTTTCATCTTAAGAGTCACTCACAGCTTTTTGTGCTAAAAGAAGCTCCTCGAACGAATTACTATAAATTCACAAACAATCCAAAGCATATGGCAGTTGTTGTCAACAAATATATTGGAATATTATCATGACATTAAATTTTATCTGTATCAGCAAAATTGTTTTCTTAGTTTTAAAAGTAGTTAGTCCAGTTTGTCTTTCTTTGTGTTATCTTAGTTCATCGATATAGGCCAACTGTACTTTTGAAATATTGGTTAAATAATATAGGCAAGTCACTTTTGGTTATGTCTAAAATGAAAGCAAATATTTGAGAGAAATCTGGTGCGTGTCAGATGGGTGCTGGCCTTAAAGTGACAGTAGCCAATAAACATGCTGCAGCTTGTTCTTAAAGGGATAGTTCACTTTGAAATACATTTTTGATATGTTTTAGCTTACCTCAAGTTCATCCAAGGTGTAGGTGTCTTTGTTTCAGCATATAGATTTTACCTCTTGTAACCACAGCCACAAAATCTATATAAATACTGTTGGTTTTTTCACACAAACACTCGTTTCGTGTCTTAGGCCATCAATGTGTACTTACATTTGTAAAACTTACATCGGTTAGTTCCAATCCTTGATTCTGATTGGTCAATAGCTGTGCTTTATTCACGATTAAAACACAGCTATGACCGCTTCACCCAACGCTTCTATTTATCACTGCGCCCTTAGCAACACCCTTAGCAACCACACATATCAACATAAACATAGCAAAAAAACTTAAGAATTAAAAAGGCTAAAATGTTTAAAGTAAATTTCAATTTACTAGGTGGCATGACGATGGATAAGTGGTTTGAGGAACAATTTAGAGACTTCTACAAATACGAAACGTCATGCTGAAGTGCTGAAATGTAACATTGACACATTCGAGAAGACTCGTAATGAAAAAAATACCGTGCAGCAAACCCAATGGGCAGTGAAATGCTTCGGTGACTGGTGTAGTGAAAAGGGTTGCAGCATAGATTTTAAACAAATCACCAGACGGAACTCAATGCACTTATCCGTGACTTCTACGGAAACTGTCAGAAGCTCCAAAGGAGAAAAATATGGGATCAGTAGCTATGTAGCGTTATGTGAGGGTCTGAACAGATTCCTGAATGATCCACCTTTGAGTTTGTCCTGGTGTCTGATGATAGAGACAGCGAATTCACCTCATCCAATAATGTTTTCGTTGGAGTCGTAAAGACAATGAGAAGAGAGGGTCGTGATTAAACAGAGCACCACACACCGATTTCTACTAAACATTTCAGCATCATAAAACTGTCCGAATGCGCTTAATCCCAACAGTACACCAGTCACCGAAGCATTTCACTGCCCTTTGCTGCACGGTATTTTTATCATTACGTGTCTTCTCGAATGTATGACAGCGCTGAGAACCAACTAAAGAGAACCATCGTTAAATATCACCACAGTGGAGCCGATTGATATGAGACAAATATTTAATGCGTGCACAATAAATGGAGATGTTCAAATAAATTTACATAAACAACAATAAATAAAGTATCTCGTGTTAGGCAGCATTTTAGCAACTAAATTAATAACTAGATTAAAAACCTAACTGTTATCTATCAAAATATGTGCCCTTGTGTTTTTATTTTTTATTTAATTTGTTATTTTGCTGAGTGATAAGCTATATTTGTGTGAGGAAATTTCACAAATTGTGTGTTGTAAAAAATAAAAAGAATGAGACAAAGTTTGAGAATGGTTTGTTGTTTTTATTTGAGCTTTCCTGCATATTACACATTGGAACGTTGTTGTTCACAGTCAGGGACTATATTTTTCTAGCGGAAGGAATGTTTTTATTGATTTAACTACATGAAAGTTGCACTAATACATTGTTTTTTAATTTAACATTGTGTGGTAACCGTTTTATAAAAGCTATAAGGTACTCGAGGCAAGTGCTGTATCGTGAATAAGTAACGGCTTGAAGGGGTTACAGGCACTCCGCTTCATCGATACAGCACAGCCTCTCGGTTTTTGCTTACTTACAAATCATGTTTAATTTGGACTTCTCTGTGCATGCTATTTGAGGTGGACCCCATAGACCTCCACCCTCAGGTGCTCTTCGGTCCTTTGTGACCGAACGTTTTTTAACTCACACACACACACTCACGCACAAAGGTGACCTGGCTGAAAACGAGCGGCTTGTATCAATGTTTTATATGCAGTTATGAGAGTTTTTAGTGCGGAACTCATCTTCGTAATTCAGCAGTTCGTCAAAATCGTGTCGTATATCACTGCCTCCGTACGACTTTTGGATAAACTCACTCGTGAACGTGTGCCTGGACATACAATCTTCCAACCCAACTCAGGGAATTTGTACGAATTTTACGAGGTGGCTAATTCGTAACAATTCATACGACCTCAGCTCGTACAAGTTAGTACGATTTTGCTAAATCGTACATATTTTACGAATTGGCCAATTCGTATGAATTTGTACGAATGACCTACCCCTAACCCCGCCCCTAAACTTAACCGTCACGTGGGTTTAGACAAATCATACGAATTTGTATCGAGTGAGGTTCGAATACGAATTAGTACGAATTAGCCACTTTTTAATCACTCATACGAATTCTGTACGAATTGGTCGTGAGATAGGGTAGGATCTTCCGACCGTCAGAATGCTGACACCGTGTACGCCCGCCTTAAGACATGAAACGAGTGGTTTGTGTAGAAACGAATAGAAATCGTTTTTACCTCTTGTTAACATAGTCACAAAGCGCCCGGCGCCCTCAGATGCATTTGGACGTGGCTGTAGAGGTAAATCAATATAAATATACTGTTCATTTTACACACAAACCGCTCGTTTTAGTGTCTAGTCTTTCAATGTGTACTTACATTTTACGAGTCATTAAATCATGTTTAATCTGGACTTCTCTGTAGCAGGTTTAACCTAAAATATCAAAATTGAAACAAAAACACTTACATCTTGGATGGAAAAACTTAATTTCAAAGTGAACTATCCCTTTAAGTGAAATCATCATTTCAGACTCTCTGATATAATGTACTTTCTGATATAATGTGATTTCTCCTCAATAGTGTGATTTCTCTCTAAAAAGCAAAAATAAATAAATAAATATTCTGATCGATCAATTCACTTTGCTAGTGATCTTTAAGAGGCTATAAAGATAAAGCAGTAGGTAATCGGACTCTGCATGTAAATAAACAGAGTTTCTATTTGTTTTCTGTCACATGACATTTTCCTTTAAACTGAGCTGATGCCAGTCTGGCTTTGAATTCAGGATGGGTTGCAAGTGTTTTTTGGCTCGGTTTAAGAATTTGTCATGTTTGCACTGGCTCCCCGTGATCCTGACAGAGCTAGAATGTGGCTGCAGGCAGTGGGTTGCCCATCAACTCCCAACACATCAAGATTGTTTGTGTGTAAAAAGCTTTTTTCACAGGAGAGCTTTTATAGAAATCAGGACTATGGCGTTGCTCATCAAGGTATTATCCGAAGAGCAGACACTGACCAAAGTCTTAAGTACCTTTTGATCCCTACAGGGCAGCAGGTAAGTGTCAACCATGATAGCCTATTGTCAATCTTGCTGTCCTTTTGTGGTGTAAAGATTAATAAGAATAATCAGTTGATTATTTATAATTATAATCTCTAGACCTATTCGAATAAACAAGACATTTTTTCTTTCAGTTTCACTTAAACTGTTGGCTAGAAATATTGGAATTTTGCCCAGTGACCGCAGCTGAAGGAGGAAGTCTAAATATGGTCATTGGTGAGATGAATTTCTCGTGAT
This sequence comes from Hybognathus amarus, assembly GCA_030378365.1. Classification (NCBI taxonomy): domain Eukaryota; kingdom Metazoa; phylum Chordata; class Actinopteri; order Cypriniformes; family Leuciscidae; genus Hybognathus; species Hybognathus amarus. The sequence continues at coordinate 34,015 of JAQIUQ010007091.1, forward strand.
GTCACAAACAGCAACGTTTCGAGTTCTCTCACACAATCAGATGGCTTAATGCACATTAGTTATGTGAAGCATATAATGTAACAGTTTTTGTTATATTGCTAATAAATGTTAAAGTGATAATACAAAAGTGAAGGATTGTACATTGTTTTTGAGTTTGAGGGGAAATTATTGAAGATTTAAGCTATTTTGTCGGAAATGTAGGCTAACGTTGTTCGTAAATTGTTATGACATTTAGAAGATTTATCATTTATTAGATTTAAGATTTACTGAATATTCATAAAAATCAAATGTATAAATGGTTATAATTTAAAATATCTCTTTTTAAACTCAAGCAATCATTTGAAATAATGTTGTGATCAGAATTCTCATAAGAATCAGCAGACACATCGTAAGGCCTCAGTAAAGAAAGCTATCTTGTTAATAATAATAATTAGTTTTTTTAGTCAGCTCCCATATTTATGAATGCACATATAATGTATTGTTTCAACATTTGAAATCAAATCGACTGCTACTTTATGCTTTTGTTCTCTGTACTATTGTATCCTCATTTTGTTTTCATTCAGGAAGCAAAATTAATTCCAAGACATTTAATGTACCGGTATTGTGTCCCTTATGTTTCAGGCTTGTCTGTGTGTTTTTTCTCATGTGTAGCCTGTCTTATCAACATCAATTATTCAAAATGTTTTTGGAATCCTGTATCTACAAAAAGGCTTGTTTTAAATAAAAACTGACTTGATCTCAGTTAGTGGGGTTACGTTTTCATATTTATGCCTCTCTCAGAAGTATGTTTTCCTAATCCAGCCATGTTTATACACCGTTTACCATTTGTAAACTATCATAATTGGTTAAATGAGGCTCAGGCGCCACCTTAAGGCTTATCGTGTGAAGTGTGGACAACACGCGAAATGAGTGATGTGAAAGGATTATTATTATTATAACAAGCATATATTTATTACCAGTGTACTTCTAGTACGTTTAAAAAAATGTTTTTTAAAGTATGCTTGTAATTAGCATATTTATTTAAAGTGTAATTAAGCATATATTTATTACCAGTGTATTTCAAGTATAGTTTTTTAGGAATATACTAATGCAATTCAATATATTTTAAATTCACATTAAATAAGCGTGTTTGAAATACTGATGTATTATAAACATACTATTTGAATATCAATTATATATTAAAACCATCTTCATTTAAAAAATACAGAAAACAATTATTACAATTTAAAATAATGGATTTATATTTTTATATAGGCCTACTTCAACATATAATTTATTTCTGCTAATGCAAAGCTGAATTTTTTTAGCATCATTACTTCATTGTCTTAATTGTCACATGATCCTTCAGAACTCGTTCTAATAAACTTTATTATCAGTGTTGGAAACAGTTGTGCAGCTTAATATTACTTAATATATTAATTATCTATCTATTTTTTACCAGGGAACCTTTGATACTTTTTTCAGGATTCATTAATGAATAAAAAGTTTTAAAAAGTACAGCATTTAATTAAAATATTTCTAAGCCAGTTTAAGCCAGTTTCTTGTTTCCTGTCTGCCATTATTGATCAAGCTTGATTAATTCAGGTGTGTCTGATTATTGAGTCATTCGAGTCATTTCGTAAGTGGCTTGGCTTTAAATGTTATTCTTTTAACAGACAAATTCCCCGATCACATCTACCTATGCAATGTTGATTATATTCTGAATTAAGAAATCATAATGCAGTAAACATAAATAATTACTTTATCTTCCGAGTCTTACTTTCATTTGGGTGATCGGTTCATTGTGTCGCATAATGAACAGATCGTCCGTTAATCACCGATCAGGGACAGGATGTCGTCGTTGAAACGATATCGCTCGAGGAGAACGCAGTTTCTCAAAGTTGAAATTAATAAAAAAAACTACCTTCGCAGTACAATGAAACAAGGCTGGCAACAATCTTCATAGAGCGTGAACTGGCTCAGAGAATCAATAAAGAGGATTCAGTGAAGAGCTTTGCTGCGATGAAGGCCCGCCGTGCACGCTTCTGAAACGTAAGTTAAGCTTTATTTGCTCGATGCTGAACCTGCTGATGATATAATGTGCTTGCGGACATTTCATTTGTGTGTTTTTTTACGCACAGAAAGTGGTGTAAAGAAATTTGCAAACAACAGTAATTTGAGGAGGTGAAATGTGATTATTTGGAAAAGTCCTGTCATGACTGCTGAAAGAAAAATGCCAGCAGTCATTTGCCTAAATTTCCTCCTGCATAAACTTTATTATTGTTGACATTTTGGGCACACGCGTGTTGCGCACAATTTGCGTTATGTAGGCCTATGGCTTATTGGTCTTTATGTGTTGTTGCTGGTTTTGCGTTATATATGGCATATTGGTCTTTGTGTGTTGTTGCTGGTATACGTTGCAAAATAGAGGGGCGGCACAATTTTTTTTCGCCTAAGAGCGGCAGAAGTGCACGCGCCTGTCCTGATGTACTTGTTGCCGTGACTACTGAGGTCAGGCACACCTGAACTAATCAATTTGTCCAATAATGGCAGGCCCTGTCCCAAATGGCACACTCCGGACTTGTGGACTTTCTCGGAGTCCACACTTCGGTGACGGGCCCTTAGCGCAAGTCCGCGAGGGTGCATTGAGAGGTATTTTTGGGACAGCTGATCTATGCTGGCAGGACTCTGTCGTAGTGGGGTGGAAAGGTGGTGACAATCATATGGGGCCCCCGACCCGCTGACCAGGGGGCCCCGCAAAATCCAACAGTTATACTATTTAAGTTATACTATTTGTTGTATAAATAATATTTATATTAGTTGTATGCCTGAGATTTAAATCAAAACCATAAAAACGTCAATTTAGTTAAATTTTTCCAAATTGTTCTTACCTCCATAAAAATGGTTTAGTCCGACCTAAAGTATTTATTACTTATTCAATCAGAGTCAGTGACAAACATCAGTTGGACCCAATAAAATTGTAAGTCCAACCCCAGCTCGTGAACAGAACCAATCCGAGTTGAGGCGGCAGCCTGAAGTTAACGATGAACTTGGTGGAAGAGCAGGAGACTGACTGACTGACTGACAATGTCAGGGAAAAGAAAACATAAATCAGGTACCAGAAAAGACGAGAGCCAGAAGAGTGGTTGTATCCCAGTCGATCAAGACGTTCTTAAAGACTAGTTAGTTTGTGTTGTCTGCCGTGTACAGTCATTTTTTTATTATCGGTGCGCGCCACATTTGACCGAATGATAACGGGGTCTAAATTCCTGTCTTTTTACACTATTGTAAATCAGGGTTCCAGACTGCTACCATTTTTTTGAGAATGTGCGAGTTAAAATTTTATGTGGTCGCATATGTGCGAGTGGACGCTCGCCCACCAGAACGCCGTTGTATCCGCTGCTGCAGTCCGTAACTTATGTTCAACATGAACCCTCAAGTCATCCTTGGTGTATATGACTACATTATGAATCCATTTTCCAAACCGTGTTTTTGACTTATCCTGAATCACTACGGTACGCCTATAATAAGTGTTTATATTCGCACTATTTTATCCCGGGGTCGAACTCGGATGCGGAGTTGCCCAGTGCCTTCGTGACTCGCCATTGACATTAATGGAGAGAAGTAGCTCCGGCTAAAGTGTTCTTCCGCAACACACGTTCAGTTCATTTATTGACGAACGTAGACGTCACGCGCATTGCGTGAACAGAAAAATCTGTATTAGCTTTTATTATAAACCTCTAATCTTTTAAAATGTAATGCATACATTTGAATGTTTAATGATTGTTAAAAGATGGAAAAGATAGATAGATTATGATTCAAATGTAAATGGATAGATTGCATATATTTCAAATGTAAAATGCTTAAAATTATAGATTAAAATTACTGTCCAAAATCCATGAAAATCCTGAAATTTGGCAATGATAATTAATATATTACAGGTATTTATGCTGCAACCCAGAAAGCCTTTGCTAGCTTTGGTCCATTAAAACCACTATTCATCAGCATGCATTGATTAATCCCATGGCATGTAGCAAAAAAAATAAAATAAAAATAAATAATAATACAAATATATATATATATATATATATATATATATATATATATATATATATATATATATATATATATATAAGATACTGGTGGAGGGGGCCCACATCAATATTTTTTCAGGGGGCCCCGAATCCTCTAGCTACGGCCCTGCACGCCGGAAACAGGAACTCCGCTCCTTGCCTGTGAAAGCCTGGCGATACAACCACTGGTCCGATAATATGTTTGTATAAACTGTAAGTAACAACTGGTAAAATGTGACGCTTATGTCATAAAAAACATAACTAAACTCTTAAATATTCTCTTCTGAGCCATGTACAGTCCGTGAGCTCAAAATCTCCTCCCATCTGTTGTCTGATTGGCCTTTCGCAAAGGATTCCTGGGTGGTTAAAGTCAGCTCTGGTTAAAGTGCGTGGAGCCTGCATCCATGCGGGCTTCGCGGAAGACTGCTCCAAGGGTACAAAGGGGGCGGCAGCTGAGCACACTTCAGAGCGTTAAAATGGCAAATGAGACAGCCTACGGACTCGTGGACTCGGCGAGCACGCGCAATACGCTTATACGTTAAGACAGTAATGGATAAATTAAGACCGTGTGAGGAGAGTGCTGTACTTTGTAAAGTTAATCAATACATTACATTTAAATAACCAAAACTACTTATTATTTTTTTATTTTTGCTGTTGTTGTTGTGTCTTTTTGTTTTGTAAGTATTGTTGCACTTTTGGTGGGGGTTTTTTTTTAGGTAATTTGGTGTTGGTATTTGAGGTGTTTGGTGAAGGGTTTGTATTTACAGCAATGGCAACAGCCAAAAAAGGAAGACTTCCCCTAACTGGGAATATTTACTTATTATTTGTACACATAACATTGAAATTATGGAGTGTGTTGTGGTTGCTTCATCTGACAGTGCTGTCAACACAGGCTTCTGCTTTATCTTAAATAAGCACCAGATGGCGCTGTTCTGACACTCTCGAAGCTTTGAATCTTTTCCCAGAACAGTGAGGGGAAAGCCTCATTGATTCATGAAGCTTCATTTCCCCATCCTCAGGCTATATATTTTTAAAATTCTTAGTGTTGATATGACAACTAGAAAATTCGTACGTGAACCTCCATAATGTGTCGTGTTTCAAATCAATGCCAGTTGGAACTCCTAATCAAATGATAACATTAATTACTGTCAGGTGGTGGTTAATTAATTGAATTAACGAGATGAATGCGTTCCTTATATATTAGAGTCTGAAGAGTGGCTTGATGAGGGTTAGTCTCTGGGTGTATCGGTCCTCATGGCTGTGAGGGAGATTTGTGTTTGGAAGAAGCTCATTTTCACCCTTTTCTCTCTTGCTGTTGATGGACTTAAAGAACCAGGTAAGTACCATTTGGCTTTGAAGTGAACAGAAGCATTCTGTTTTTATGTTGGAGCTGTCTACTAAACTTTATAGATGATGAAAATAAGCTTTGTGAACCATTGAAGCTTTCCTTCAACACATTTATACTCTTGGTTTGTTTGCCATCCAGTGTATCAAATGGATGATGGTTGGTTTTTTTTTTGTTTTGTTCTTTCACAGTTTATTCATGGTGAATTTCCCTGCGGTGATTGAGCTTGGATTTAACTCCAAATTATGCATAACTCTTCTGAAATTTCAAGAGATTGGTTGGGTTTTCCCTCTGCTTTTGTTTCCAGGTCTGTCATTAGATGGTTGTGGTTCTTTTTGTCTTGGTTTCTTGTATGTTAATGAAGTCTCTACAGGCTCGCGGGTAGAAGGAGATTTGGTGCAGAGGCTGAAGGTTGAATTTCGAGGGAAGGTCGGGTAATGGTCGCCTAGATCTTTGTGTCTCACTGCCTCATCACTTCTCTGGCTACGTGGTGTGCTCCACCTCCATCACCTCCTAATCCCCTTGGTAGTGTTTGGACTCTTCACTCATGGTTGACTCCATTCTGTAACGCTGCCGTGGAATGCAGTCCTGACTGTGGGCTGGGTCGGTCTGCTCTTCCCTGCTCGAGGACAGACCCCCTGGCTGTCACCACCATCTGCACCAACCTTTTGCATGGTTCTCTTTGGCTTTTGACTGTCCTCCAGCTAAGCTGCATTCTTTTCGACGGACGACTGTGGGCTAGTATAGACTATTACAACACTAAAGACTACACTTTATCGAATGGCTTGCAGTTTCAGATGTCCTCATGAACTCTAAGGGACGTGAAAGTGCAAAGCCATTGGATAAAATGTAGTCTTTTGTTGTAATGGTCTATACTAACTTTTGTTACTGAATGTGATCTTTTAATGTGACGGTCAAGCAAGTCGGTCCGAGCCGTCCATTGTGTCCAAGCCGTCCGTCCAGCCATTGCTGTCTGCTCGAGCGGTGGCGTCCGAAGCCGCTCGTCCCGTCTGTACCTGGACCCAAGCCTGCCGTCCATCTGTCCCAGCTGTCGTCGCGAGCCAGCCGTCCGAGCGTCCGTCCGTCCAAGCCGGTGCCCGTGCAGCCGTCCGTCTGCCGACCAAGCCGTCCGTCTGAGCCGTGCCCATCTCGAGCCGTCCGTTGGTCCGAGCGCCCCCGTGCCGTGCCGGTCCATCCGTCCGCCAGCCGTCCGGTAGCTGGAGGGAAGGTTGGTGGGAAAGGTGGTGGTGACAGCCAGGGGGGGTGGCCTTGAGGAGGGAAAAGCCGAGCAGAGACCAGCCCACCGTCAGGACTGCCATTCCCACGGCGGCGTCGCAGACTGGACAGCCATGGAGTGAAGAGTCGCCAACACTACCAAGGGATTACCGCAGAGGTGATGGAGGTGGAGCACACCACGTAGCCAAGAAGCGATGCAGGCAGTGAGACACAAGAACCAGGCGACCACGACTAGGCCGCGGCGTCGCAGGAATGAGTAGCCCATGATGCAGAGTCCGAACACCAGTCTCCCAAGTTTTTAGGTGAAAAAATACAGTAAGTTGTTGTGTAAGGGCAGTTCAATGACAGATCTGAGGCCTTAATCTAAAGCACTTTGTTTCTGGTTTAGTTTTGCCCATGTTTGACGTGACGTAACGCACACTGCAGACCGGTACAGCCGTTGCAGTTATGGGACTGAAAGTTGAGTCTTGTGCCAAGTGAGTGATGCTTTATTTTGTCTTGTGTGTCGGTTGGTCAGTTCTTTATCTGATGTTACTGATGTTTCCCAGATATACATATGGCCAACCTGTACCTGGTCAAGCCTTAGTGGAAGTGTGCCGTGATCCATTTCCATACAGTCTGCTTCATAATTTGACCAGACAGTGCCTGACTCAAACCACAAAGGTGTGTGACCTCACTGCCTTACTTGCTGAGGGTTTTCCTTTTGCCTGTGCTTGTCTTAATTGTGTCTTTGTTCTCCTACCAGATGAATGCTACAGGCTGTGCCTCTCTTACCATTGATGCGTCAGTGTTTTTCAACACCAAATTTGAAGACCAAATGCAAGACACATTTCTTGTAAATGTGAATGTTACTGAGGAGGAACAGGTGCGCTGATCATGGCTCATCTGAACCATATACTCTTTATCATCTTTACCAGACATCCACTTTAAAGCACAAAGTTGATATTCTTCACTGTTTGTAATTTTCTCTTGCAGATGTAATGGTGTCAAACTCTGCAATGGTGTCCTTTACAACCAAAGCTGTATATCTCTTGGAGGGGAGCAATCTGGCCCAACAAACTGCTGTTGAATCTAGCCAAAAGACAAGAATGGACAGGCAGCATTCTCCCTGAACTCTCTAAGGCTGATCTGAATCTAGTGGTACGACTTGTATTTTGTAAAAATTAAGACTTTCTCTAGCATGATGCTGATTAAGTTTGATCTTCCCCAGGCCAAGTGCTAATCCAGAGGTTTTTATGGTTATGAATCGCCGATACTTCGTGACAGTATACAAGGGTTTGTTCGGCTTCTCTACCTGTTCTCTCGACAACCCATCGCAGAGTGAAGCTCAATCAGCCGCTCAAATGTGGTGCTCTGTTTCCAGTGACACGTGGAGTATTCATTTGTTTGAGAGGCTGGTAGCTATGGCGCTCAATCTTATATGGTGAGTGGACATTAGTTTTGTAGTTAAGTTTGCTGGTCTGTTTGTTCTGCAACTTGCACACCTATGTCTTATCCAAAGGAGTCATCGTCCTGCATGGATTTCAGACGGTTGAAGCAAAAGGCTGGTGATGCAGTCACAAGTGGCTCTGTGACATTCCAGTTGTCCGTCAGCGTCGATATGGCTCCAGCAGTGCAGATTCTGGTCTACAGCGTTCTTCCAGTGAGAATGTAGTTGCTGCTAGTGTGCCGTTTGACACCGATATGTATTTCCAGAACCAGGTACTGTATGATGTGGCTATTTTTCAATTTGGGAATGTTGGTGTGTGTCCTACAGTGTGTTGGTCCTTGTTCCAGGTGTCTCTGCAGTTTTCTCCAGCTATGGCTGTTCCTGCGGAGGAAAACGTTCTGATGGTTTCTGCTCAAGTAGCGATCTCTGTGTAGCCTCACTGCTGTAGATCAGAGCATCGGTATCATGGAGCCAGGAAGATGTCTGTGTGCCTCAATCAGGTTTTTTGTTTGGGCTTTTAATCGTGAATATTTCAGTGTGTGGCACTTCTAATTAGAATGCCACTTCAGTTTACCCCAGGTTCTGAAGTACAAGGGCCTGAATTCTATCGCAACTTCAGTGTCGGTATGTTTGATTCTTGCTCTAGAAATTGGTTCATGACTTAAAGATAATGAAAAAATGTAGTCTTGGGTTGTAATGGTATATACTAGCTTTTGTTCCTGAATGTGGTCTTTTGATATGACGGCTCAGAAGGACGTCCTGTGCGTCGTCCATGCTGTGTGCGTCCGGTTGTTGTCTGTCGTGCTTGATCCGTCCGTCACAAAGACCTAGGCGCCGCAGAATGGAGTAGCCATGGAGTGAAGAGTCTCAACACTAGTCTCCCAAGTTTTTGAGGTGGAAAAATATGGTAAGTTGTTGTGTAAGGGAAGTTCAATGACTGATCTGAGGCCTTTATCTAAAGCGCTTTGTTTCTGGTTTAGTTTTGCCCAAGTTTGACATGACCGTAATGCAGTCAGACCTACAGCGTCTGCAGTTATGGGACTGAAGTTGAGTCTTGTGCCAAGTGAGTGATGCTTTATTTTTCTTGTCTTGTGGTTGGTCAGTTCTTTTTTTTTAATCCTTTTGCCTGTGCTTGACTTAATTGTGTCTTTGTCTCCTACCAGATGAATGCCACGGGCTGTGCCGCTCTTACTGTTGATGCGTCAGTATTTTTCAACACCAAATTTGAAGACCAAATGCAAGACACATTTCTTGTGAATGTTTCTGAGGAGGGAACAGGTGAGCTATTGGCTGATCTGAACCATATACTCTATCATCTTTATAAGACATGCACTTTAAGCCACAAAGTTGATATTCTTCACTGTTTGTTTGAAAGACAGGCTACGTCAGTGCCACCAGTGGTTCGACCACGTCGGACAGGTCATCCCACCAAGATTACTTCTATGTTGATTATACAGTGCCCCATCAGTTACTTCATTCTGATGAACAGCCTGCAAATGGTGCCACTGGATCTGAACCAGGTAAAAGGCCTGCATTTAAAGAGTTCACATGTATTGAAAGCGGACCAGAACTAATGAAAAGTATGAGCACTGGATCAAGTGAGAGGAGTTCGTATGTGGAGACATATCAAGATTTGCCGCAGTCACCACCGCGGCCAATGCCCCGTACTCGGACTTCTCCAAGGCGAATAATTTATGCAGATCAGAGAGTTCTCTCCTCAAGTCCATATACAGCAGCCACTGAGGGCAGGCCAGTTCTGCCTAGAGATCAAGACGATCCTCCTCAGCCCATGAGGGCACTTCCTGTAGATTCACGAGGTGACCATCTGCATTCTCATTCTGTCAGTCACAAAGAGATTGATTATCTCACTGACAACCTAGGAGACCTGAGACTACCAGCCTCGGCAGCTCGGCTAACTTCAAAGTCATCCTTTCTCTTCTTATGAACCAACTCAATCCCAACACAATCTAGCCCATCAAGAAGATGCTACATATCCTCAACCTGGTATTAGGCACATAGATGGACCACGTGGTTACTACAACACAGACCACAGAGGCCATAACTAAATGTCCACTGACCAAAGAGATCACAACCAATATCCCGCAGCTGTTCAGTTTATGCCTCAGGACTACAGTCAAAAGACGGCAGCTATGTATGGGACTTATAAAGATCATAGTCTGAACTGCAAACCCGTCAGCTATTTCCCTTCCACTGAACCATATGGTTATCAGCAACCTTATCATGGGATTCCAGCTTCAAATCCAGTCTATCAAGATGAGAGACTAACTCTAAGGGATACATTAGCTCACCATGCACATGAGAGACATGCATATGAGAGACACTCAGACAGCTATGGTCAATCAGCTCCTAATCCTGCAGACAAATCAAGCTTCTTGACCCACGACAGTACGCAGATTACGCTTAGCCTGAGACATATCAGCCACACCACCCAGTGCACCCTCCCTCTGAAGATCCCAGAGAGTTTGCATGACTCAAAATTGCACTGGAGAATTTGCTACCTGGCGAGGCTACAGAACGTTTCAAGTACCAAATACTCAATCATCTGAAACAGGAGAATGCCTTGCTCATTGCAGACTCGTACGTCAACAGCAGGTACCCATACACCAACACCATGAGGTCTCTAACTACACTTTATGGTCAATCACATCAACTTGCACTACAAAGAATTGCAGAATTGATGGATGGCCCAAAAATCAGGAGTGGTGACACTAAATCTTTTAGAATGTTTGCCCTCAAAGTGCATGCATTAGTTGGAATGCTGGACCAACTTGGAGCTAAAGGATGGACAGAGCTCAAATGTGGGTCACATGTTTCACGTCTCCTTGCCAAATTGCCTCATGATCTTAAAGCAGACTTCAGAAGGTTTGTTAACCCCATTCAGAACCCAGTTCTAACACTGATGGAACTCAGCGATTGGCTAGAATATGAGTTCAGAATACAAGAGGATGAGTCACAGTACGTTAGTAATGTAAGCAGAGCCTACTCTCAGCCACAGAGAGAACAACAAAGGAATTGCAAGCTGGTTCACCGATTTGCTACTGTCTTGCATGGTGGCGAACAGCGTAAATCAGCAAGTGTTACAGCAGTCAAGAAGGAGAAACCGACAATGTACTGCCCCTTCTGCAACACAGTGCAGCATTGTTTCAATCAGTGCGCTGAATTTCAAACTGCTGAATCAAGATCAAGTGGAGTCTTGGCTGAAGTCAAATCAGAAGTGCTTTAGGTGTGGCCGTGATCACCAGATCTCACAATGTAATCTTAAAGCCAAATGTGAAAAGAGACATTTAGAAATACTGCATGGTAAATGGTAAATGGACTGCATTTATATAGCGCTTTCATAGACCCAATGGCCACCAAAGCGCTTTGCAATTTGCCTCACATTCACCCATTCACGCACACATTCGTACACCGACGGCGTATGACTTCAATGCATGACTTCAATGCCAAAGGCAAACATGAAACACAAGCTTAAGCAGAAAACAGTTGTCTTGTGTGTCTTGAGAAGACTTTGTATATGGACAGACCAAGCAAAGGCTTGGTCTGTGCAGGCAGCAAAGTTCTTTTGAAGGTCAGCTGAGTGATCTTGAGAAATGAGAGAAGGAACTTGACGCATACGCTACATTGGATGACGGATCAGAGAGGACAATGTTACTGTATGAAGCAGCACAGCAACTTGATCTTCAAGGACTTCCTGAAGATATAGCCCTCCGTACTGTGAGACAAGACATACGGGTTGTTCATGGGGCGGCTGTTTCATTCTCAGTAGCTTCTGCATTTCAGCCAAACAAATCCTTCACCATTGAAAGAGCTTTTACAGCCAAAGAACTGAGCCTCGCAAAACACACTTACCTGTTAAGTTGCTGCAGAAGAAATACAGATGTTTACAAGGTCTTCCCATTCCCTCATTGCAGCAGGCTCAACCACTGCTACTCATTGGCTCCGATTATCCACATTTAATCACAGCTACAGAGCCAGTACGTCTCGGACCTCCTGGCGGTCCTGCCACTGTGAAAACCAGACTCGGGTGGATTTTGCAGGGCCCCTCAATTCCTTGCCAGTCAGCTCTCACCACAACAGTGTCTAACCTCTACTTTGTCAGCAGCAGCCGAACTGTTCAACAATGTACAGAAATTGTGGCAAATGGACACTTCCGTATAGGAGTGAGAAACTGATCACAAGATCTAGGCAAGACACAGAAGCAGTGCAAATCCTTGAGGAGAAAACGATCAGGTCTGGAGACATTCAAAGGTTATGCAACACCTTTCCTCTGGAAAAGAAATCTTCCACCTTTGCAATCAGCTAAAGAAGCAGTAACAGCCCATTTAAGAAGCACAGAAAAATGCCTTTTGCAGGACACAGATCTTGCTTCAGTGTATGTTAAAGAAGTGCAGAAACTTGAAAAGGCAGGCTATATCTCAAAGCTAACACCAGAGGAGACGGATGAAAGCCGATTGAATCAAGGTCCACAGTTCTTAACTCAGTCAGTTAGTAGTTGGCCCAAACAGCCTCATGATGTTGTAAGCGATGACATCCAAGAACACCGCAGTTATACTTTCTGTGGCGTGCTATCCTCCAGTCGAACTGATATCCCAGATATCTCTCAATACAATTCACTTCAAGATCTGATTAAGGCTACTGCTATTTCTCATGGGGCGGCAGACGAAAGTGAACTCTCTGCTGACGACTATACACAAGCTAAACAGGAACTTCTGAGACATGCTCAAGTTGAAAGCTTCCCAGAAGAAATAGCCCAACTCCAGTTAGGCAAACCTGTATCTCACTCTAGTCATCTTCTAACTCTAGCCCCAGAGTATGATCACAAAGCCAAATTAGTCAGAGTAGGTGGACACCTCCGCAGATGTAAGCACTTGGACTCAGACACTCTACACCCTATTGTCTTAGATCCTGCTCACCCTCTTGTAAAGCTTCTGATTCAACATCATGACAACCTCCTGTTACATCCAGGACCTGAGCGCGTGTTCGCAGAACTGAGACGAAAATATTGGATCGTAAGAGGCAGTAAAAAGACACCAGCGCAGCTGCTTTGAATGTAAGAAATGGCGAGGGAAGCCAGAAATTCCAATGATGTCGGCTCTCCCTCAGTCTAACCTTCGGTTGTTTTGTCCAGCTTTCTATTCAGTGAGCATTGACTGTTTTGGCCCCTTCCAGGTTAAGTTTGGACGCAGATGTGAAAAACGTTGGGGAATACTGTACAAGTGCTTTACTACCAAAGCTGTTCATATTGAACTTCTATCCAGCATTGACACAGACTCCTTTCTCATGTCATTAAGAAGGTTCATAGCTCGCAGAGGGAAACCGTATTAAGTGCTTTAAGTGTTTGCCCATCACTTAACCGTATTAAGTGCTGTTAACGGCACAAATTTCAAAGGAGGTATTACAGAACTTCAGAATGCCTTCAATGCACTTCACCCAATCTTGAAAGAGAATCTGGCTTCTCAACAGATTCAATTCCGTCTAAACCCACCAACCCACCGCATTTTGGTGGATCTTGGGAGAGAGAGGTTAGATCTGTCTAGACTGCACTGCGCACCTCTCTCGGTTCTCAATCTGTGCCAGAGGAAGTACTGAACACTGGTACTTGTGGAAATAGAGGGAATATTAAACTCCAGACCTTTGGGATATGTTTACAGTGGAGAAAAGAACAGCGGATCTTCACTGGAGAATAATTCATAGTGCAATAGCCACAGACAAACGTGGCACACCTGAACCCAGCAGTAGGGGTGGGATGCAGGTTTTGTGGAGAATAAAATTTAGAACATTTGTTTTTAAAATGTAAAAGACTGGAAGGTCATTCTGAAGTTCTTAATAGATTGTTTCAAATTTTTGGTGAAGATTTCTCAGAGGAAGTTTTTATAGGGGAATGAAATAATTTTTAAAAAGAAGGAAGATGTTACAAATTATTTAACAGGAACTGCAAAATTGGCAATTTGGAAAACCAGGAAAAATCAAGGATTGCAGCTTATTAGTATTAATGTTGAAGTGATGTTTATGAAATTAGTGGCTGGTAGACTAAAAATAGAATTTGCATACTATAGTCTTGTAAATAATGAGAAGGGTTTCAGTGATCGGTGGTGTGGATGCTTTGTGTGTTGTTTACGATGGAAATCTGGTTTTGGAATTTGAATTTTTTTTCATATATACAAAATGTTAATTGTTGAATATGAAGTGTTTTAAATAAAGTTTTTGTAAACCTCTCTCTCTCTCTCTCTCTCTCTCTTTGGTGCTAAACTCATGCGTGCTATGTAACCATAGTAACTTTGATCTGCTTGAATATTTTAATCATCTTTAATACATGATTCCGAAGGATACATTAAATACCCGGTATTAAAAATAAATAAATAAATTACTAAAATGTAATAATTATCAATTTTTTTTTTTTGGATACGGGGCTATAAAAATATCCGGGGCTGAAGCCTTATTGGATTTATTCTACTACTACTGCTTGGACATCAGACTTTTCAAACCAAATTCAGCAGAGACTTGGTCTTTCATGCATCTTTGGAGTCAAACAGATAAGTCATGCTTTATGTGGTTGCCTATGTTGTCTATGGAATTGAGGAGTACTTAAAGGAATGGGTAATATTGGAATGTTACTATTGTGTCCATCTGAGAGTGAAACAAGCTGCTTGGGATTGTCAATATCGTATATTGACAATAATATAGGTAATATACGTAATAATATAGTATAATTTTTGGTGTTTTCTTTTGGTTTCTTTTCAATGCTTTGTTAATTCTTATGGCTATTTTTGAAGGGTTAACTGTGTAGTTAAGCAGCATTAAATAAGTCAGATGGTTCTCTCATGACCTGAAGATTCTGGTGTGATTTGTAATTGACAATTTTCAATAGGTAGAACCAGACATTTGACTGTTTAAGGAGATGATGTAAACACTCATGAGTAAGTAGCTGCTCCTGGCCATGAATTTAGGCATGAGGCAGTCACTGGCTCATAGCGCTAACTGATATTACATAATTAATATATAATTGTGATTATCATGTGATGTACGTTTTACATTCTAATCGCTGAAAACACGCAAACTCACTTTAGGCAGATGTCTTGTTGACCTTGCACTATAATGTTGATTGATGGGCTATAAACACACACACACACACACATAAAATGTTGTCTTAAAATTTCCTTAATGTAGCCTAGTATTTATTGCGTTCATATGTTGATATAGGATGTTAGGAATTGAGAAGAGATGATATAGATGCAACAAATATAAAACAAACATAACCGTATAGTTTACAAGCTATTCACATCCAAGTGATTGCTCACAGAGTCAAGTGACTTCTAGATCTCCCTCTTTGGACATAATGGGTGGAGTTTGACCTATTTATTTTTTTAAGGATAGGTCTCACATATCCAGACATTCAGACTGACAGCAGAAGGTCTGGACTTCATCGCCGCTTTCATTGGCCAAGAACTGCAATAACAGGCCAGCATGAATCTAATAAAGTATTCATTCAAGAATGTTGTGCAAGTTTACAGCAACAATGGAACTGCAAACCTCACATACATTTGAAAATAATTAGTTGGACCTGGTAATAGCTCATTGTCACAGTTGTAAACAAGACAGCTTTCCTCTTCCTTGTGGGGGTTTGGCATCACAATAGTTTTAATGCCATGTTGAGTATAAAAGATATAGTCTCCAGGAAATCCTGTAGAATTCCGATTAAGAATTCAAAACGTCTGAAGTGTTTCCTATTTTGTGTTCTATATGTATCAGACGTTCAGCCAATGATCTGTGGGTGTGACGTCTGAGGCTAAGACTAGGGATAGGGTTATGGGTAAGGTTAGGGGATAGGGTTATGGGTAAGGTTATGGGATAGGGTTATGGGCAGGGCCTGAAATTAACACCCGACCACCTGCCAAATGCGGGTAAATTTTGCTATTGGCGGGTAACACTGTCAATCTACCTGCCACACTGGCAGGTAGCCAATGAGAATTGAGTGATTCATTAAGATTTTTACATTTCAACGAAGTCCGCTATTGCGTTGGACTTTAGCTAAAATGTGGCGGCACATTACTGGGGTAAAGAGGCCATCTGAAACAAACAACCAACAAAAAGATGAGGATCATAAGAAAAGTAGAGAAGACATTTTAATACAAAGTGAACAATCGGCGGCAATGACTAGGTTCGTGATCGGCTGATTTATGACAGCGGCTGTTGTTTCGTAATGTTCATGCGATCAGAAAGAAGATGAGGCCCTTTTCTGACTTCGTTTGGATGTGCGATTATTAAACTGTTGGTGAGATGGGATGAGATAATGTAACGCTGATGTAGGCTACAGTACAATGACAGTTGCACAGATGTGTGTGCGTGTGCAACTGTGCATGTTGGGAGTTGGGAACCGGTGAGAAATGTTCGGTACCCGGTAATTTTACCAGTAGGCTAATAACAATATTAATTTAGCTCATAGTTAACGGTTCCTGAACGCTGTAACTAAAAGCTGTCAGGATCTGTCTACGTGACTAAATCAGCCATCAACACAGCCGCGTGTGATTTGTTTACGAGCTGCGGTAGTCTGTTGAGTATATGACTATATTATAGCCTATATACTATAAATATATATATATATATATATATATATATATATATATATATATATGTTGTGTGTGTGTGTGTGTATGTCAAAATCAATGAAAAAAAAAGATTTTAAAAAATGTATGTTAGAGTTATTATTACTTGACAGCACTTAAATGTGTATTCTTACAAGTTAAAGAACTGTATTGTGAAATTCACGGGGTTTTTTTCTCCACGTTTGTTAGGCAAAAAAAATGACTGGTAAAAAGTCTCTGTGGCAGGTGAATTTTTAAATCCACCTGCCACAGTGGCCGGTGGCCGAAAAGTTAACTTCAGGCCCTGGTTATGGGGTAGGGTAATGAGTAATGTTAGGTGATAGGGTTATGGGTAAGGTTAGGAGATAGGGTTATGGGTACGGTTAGAGGATAGGGTTATGGGTAAGGTTAGTGGTTAGAGTTATGGGTAAGGTTAGGGGATAGGGTTATGGGAAAGGTTAGGGGATAGGGTTATGGGTAAGGTTCAGGGGATAGGGTTATGGGCAAGGTTAGAGGATAGGGTTATGGGCAAGGTTAGAGGATAGGGTTAGGGGATAGGGTTATGGGTGAGGTTAGAGGATAGGGTTATGGGTAAGGTTAGGGCATAGGGTTATGGGCAAGGTTAGAGGATAGGTTTAGGGGATAGGGTTATGGGTGAGGTTAGAGGATAGGGTTATGGGTAAGGTTAGGGGATAGGGTTATGGGCAAGGTGAGGATAGGGTTATGGGTAAGGTTAGAGGATAGGGTAATGAGTAATGTTGGGTGATCGGGTTATGGGTGAGGTTAGGGGATAGGGTTATGGGTAAGGTTAGAGGATGGGTTATGGGTGAGGTTAGGGGATAGGGTTATGTGTAAGGTTAGGGGATCGGGTTATGGGTAATATTAGGGGATGCGTTATGGGTAAGGTTAGAGAATAGGGTTATGGGTAAGGTTAGGGGATAGGGTTATGGGTAAAGTTAGGGATCGGGTTATGGGTAAGATTAGGGGATGTGTTATGGGTAAGGTTACAGGATAGAATTATGGGTAAGGTTAGAGGATATGGTTAGGGGTAAGGTTAGGGGATAGGGTTTTGGGCGAGGTTAGAGGATAGGGTTATGGGTAAGGTTAGAGGATAGGGTTATAGGTGAAGTTAGAGGATAGTTTTATGGGCGAGGTTAGGGGATAGTTTTATGGGTAAGGTTAGGGGATAGGGTTACGGGTAAGATTAGGGGATGTGTTATGGGTAAGGTTAGAGGATAGGGTTATGGGCAAAGTTAGGGGATAGGGTTATGGGCAAGGTTAGAGGATAGGGTCATGGCGAGGTTAGGGATAGTTTTATGGGCGAGGTTAGGGGATAGTTTTATGGGCGAGGTTAGGGGATAGTTTTATGGGCGAGGTTAGGGGATAGGGTTACGGGTGAGGTTAGGGGATAGGGTTATGAGTAAGGTTAGGGGATAGGGTTATGGGCAAGGTTAGAGGATAGGGTTATGAGTAAGGTTAGGGGATAGGGTTATGGGCAAGGTTAGATGATAGGGTTATGGGCAAGGTTAGAGTATAGGGTTATGGGCGATGTTAGAGGATAGGGTTACGGGTGAGGTTAGAGGATAGGGTTATGGGCAAGGTTAGAGTATAGGGTTATGGGCGAGGATAGAGGATAGGGTTACGGGCGAGGTTAGAGAATAGGGTTACGGCGAGGTTAGAGAATAGGGTTACGGGCGAGGTTAAGAGGATAGGGTTACGGGTGAGGTTAGAGGATAGGGTTATTATGGGTGAGAGGTTAGAGGATAGGGTTATGGGCAAGGTTAGAGGATAGGGTTATGGGTAAGGTTAAATGATAGGGTTATGGGCAAGGTTAGATGATAGGGTTATGGGCAAGGTTAGAGGATAGGGTTATGGACGAGGTTAGAGGATAGGGTTATGGGTGAGGTTAGGGGATAGGGTTATGGGCAAGGTTAGAGGATAGGGTTATGGGTGAGGTTAGGGGATAGGGTTATGGGCAAGGTTAGAGGATAGGGTTATGGGCAAGGTTGGAGGATAGGGTTATGGGCGAGGTTAGAGGATAGGGTTATGGGTGAGGTTAGGGGATAGGGTTATGGGTGAGGTTAGGGGATAGGGTTATGGGCAAGGTTAGGGGATAGGGTTATGGGCAAGGTTAGAGGATAGGGTTATGGGCAAGGTTAGAGGATAGGGTTATGGGCGAGGTTAGGGGACAGGGTTATGGGTGAGGTTAGGGGATAGGGTTATGGGCAAGGTTAGAAGATAGGGTTATGGGTGAGGTTAGGGGATAGGGTTATGGGTAAGTTTAGAGGATAGGGTTATGGGTGAGGTTAGGGGATAGGGTTATGGGTAAGGTTAGGGGATAGGGTAATGATTAATGTTAGGGGATAGGGTTATGGGTAAGGTTATGGGGTCGGGTTATGGGTAACATTAGGGGATAGGGTAATGATTAATGTTAGGGGATAGGGTTATGGGTAAGGTTAGGGTGTGGTTGGAACTTCTAGCTCCACCCATTACATCCACAGAGAGAGAGAGAGAGAGAGAGAGAGAGAGAGCACTAAGAACACTAAACAAGTTCACAATCAGACTTACAAGTTGCTGAAATGATGTAGACTAAACTGAAGCCATACAAGACATTTTAATACATACATCTTACTTTATGACTTAAAATAGTCTAGAAACTAAAATTTGTTGCAGAATGCTGAACACATTTGAGTTAAATTTAGAATTTATTATATTGAAGTTTATATAAAAGTCTATGTATTTAAGTGGATGAATGTTTTAATGGGCCACATCACAACCTGCCTCTAGAGATGAGCCATGACTAAAGTAAAACTATTTACTTGGTGATACAAAACGAATAAAAGTGATACAGTACCTCCACTACAACAATATTGGAAATGTTCACCCATGACACATTGTAGCACAACAACACATCAACTTTGTTTGACACAATTAAGGCGCCATCACATGGTCCCCATGAAAGTCACTTGTTACGATGTCAGGTTTTTCTCTAGTATGGATTTGTTTCTTCCGTTTCAAGTAGCTTGCTCTGGAATTAGGTTTCACACAGACATGAAATCTCCGATGCGATCTTAAATTGCAGAGCCATTTAAAACTCTTTCCACACTGAGAACACAAATAGGGTCTTCTGTCTGCATGATTTTTCTGATGTATCTCTAAGTGTGATGGCAAAATAAATGTTTTATTACACCAATTACAATTAAATGGCCTTGGTCCAGAGTGAATGCGCAGATGATTTTGGAAATTGCTTTTCTTTGCAAACCTCTTGCCACACTCAGAACACTGCGATTTCTCTCCAAAATGAGTTTGCAGATGACTTTTAAGCTGTCTTAGATAAGCAAAACTCTTCTCACACTGAACACACATGTACGGCCTGTCTCCAGTATGAAGTCTCATGTGAGCCGTAAGGTTTCCTTTAAGTGCGAAACTTTTCCCACAAGGGCAGGAGAAAGGCCTTTCCCCAGTGTGAATTCGCATGTGAATCTGAAGTTTTGATTTGCTTTCACAAATCCTTCCACAGTGATGGCAGGTAAAAGGCTTCTCATTGGTGTGCACACTTCTCATGTGACCATTAAGAAGTCCTTTATATCTGAAACTCATACCACACAGATGGCAACTGAAAGGCTTTTCTCCAGTGTGAAGTTTCATGTGATAATTAAGGAGTCCTTTATGAATGAAACTCTTTCCACACTGAGGGCAGGAGAAAGGCTTTTCTCCAGTGTGAATTTGTATGTGAATCTTAAGGTTTGATTTGCTTTCACAAATCCTTCCACAGTAATGGCACACGAAAGGCTTCTCATCAGTGTGAATATATCTCATGTGACGACTAAGCTGTCCTTCAAGAATGAAACTCTTTCCACACTGAGGGCAGGTGAAAGGCCTCTCTCCAGTGTGAAGTCGCATGTGGTAGTTAAGGGATGTTTCATGTTTTAAACACTTTCCACATTGATGGCACTTGAAAGGCTTCTCCTCAGTGTGACATTTCATGTGTGCCTTAAGGTTGTTACTTATTTGAAACCCCTTTCCACATTGGTGACATTTGAAGGGCTTCTCTCCGGAGTGAATTATCACATGCCTGTTTAGGCGTGCAATGTCTTTGAAACTCTTTCCACACTGATGGCATATAAAATGGTTCTCTCTGGAGTGAATTTTCATGTGTAAATTAAGGGTCACTTTATGTATGAAACTCTTTCCACACTGATTACATGTGTAAGGCCTTTCTCCAGTGTGAATCCTCATGTGATCCCTCAAGGTCTTGCTTCGTATGTAACTTTTCCCACACTGATTACATGTGTAAGGCCTTTCTCCAGTGTGAATCCTCATGTGATCCCTCAAGGTCTTGCTTCGTGTGTAACTCTTTCCACACTGATCACACGTGTAAGGCTTCTCTCCCGTGTGAACTCTCATGTGGTTTTTAAGGCTTCCATTTGTGGTGAAAATGTTCCCACACTGTTGGCATGTGAAAGGGCATTGGCCAGTGTGATTTGCCTCGTGTTTTTTAAGGCTTTTTTCATAAGTGAAATTCCTGCCACACTGAGGACAGATGTAACACTTTTTAGAACCTGCCTTCCGAGCTCTTTTTTGTGAGGACGCCCGTTCAGTCTGTGAGCAAAGTGTTTCTTCATGATGATCTTCCTCCTCCATTTCATTCAGTTCTTGACTCTCCACTTTCATCACCACCAGGTCTATGGTGAAATAAAACAATAATTCATGTTAACCCAGTTTAATGGCACTGAGTAACATCATAACATACGAAAATCAGAATACAGAATGCTCAGACTGATCTCATGAAATGGCGTGTGTATGACATGCCAATTCGTATTTCCATTTTTGCCGTGCTATCAACACGCATAATCGCTTTTCAGCATGTTTATGAACGCCGTTGACGCTTACAACGTTACATGTATATATAAATATGTGACCTACCCCAACCCTGAATATCACTCCGCAGATGTAGATTTTGATTCGTTTCGCTCAGACATTTAACGGCGTGTACATGCACACGGAATCACTTGGACATTTAACAGCGTAGACATACATGCATACACGCGTATACACGTGGATAGCTCAAAATGAGTATAGATAACACGCAACTTGTCTTGAAAGTTGTTTGATGTTTAAGCAAAAGTCATGATGTCATGTTGGAATGCTCATATTCTGGTGACAAAATGTGCATCACATGCACTGTACGCAGACACTCGCATACACATAAAAACACTCTACTTTACCTAGAGATTGGCATGGTTTTATTTTAGTTAGCCTAATAGCTGGTTTGATTTGCATTGTGAGATGATCTTATGGAAAGTACTCCATGCCAATCTCTAGGTATGGTGAAGGGTATGTAACGATGTCGGGCTATTTTAATTCCAAAGGCCAAGGGGACTTTATCAGAATGCATATTATGCTGGATCCATGAAATAACTGGCCTTAAAAAATAAAAATCTGCCTGCCTCTATGGGAATTTAACATAAGGTGTAATATACATAAGGTGTAATAAATAAAGAACATTTATTTATTTACAATTGATTATTCATTCACAAAGAAACATTACTACAGTTTAGCATTACTGTGTTCATTTATGCTAAGCACTGTATACACTTGAGATACAGTATGCACAATTATCAATCCAATTTTTCTATGTAATCATAATATATTATTTTAGAGTTTTACCTATAATCTAAATTCTTAATTGAATGTATTGTTTCAGCCTTACTTAATCAAATACTATGTGTGGTATCTGTGAGTTTCTATTTTAATTTCTTGAATGACCATTTACATTATATGTTGATACCTATGTAGCACATCAATATTAGAAGTTTTCATTTTTCTCCACCAATACCCAATCAAATTACATATGCAAAACACCATGCTCGAAGACAAAGCATAAACTTTCCCTCCGAAAGTTTAAGTTACCATTGGCTCACTAACCCCCTGAGGTGTGGCACTATTATGGTTTAAAAAAAATCATCAATCACGATTATTATGAAAGATCCTCTGACAGTTTTTTGTGGGTCACGTCCATTCACTGGATTCCCCAAATATGCAGAATTTGACTACATGTACTGCACAATGAAGTTACTTAAACCTGATACCCTGGAAATTAAGATTTCTTAGAATTAATAAACAATTAAGTCTGAGTGTTAGCTGGGCGAAAACGATAGCTGTGGTATTAATTATGCTACATCAAGTTAACTCTTACGGGCTAATACACTTCAGATCAGGGTCCAATCCTAACTATTATCTACACATTTTGCCTCAATAAACTCCTTAATTACTGCTTAATTAAATAGTTAGTAAGAGTTGTTAAGTTTAGGTGTTGGGTAAGGGAATCTGATCATGCAGAAAAAGGTATTATTTTGTGCATCATAAATACTAATAAACAGCCAATATGCTTGCTAATAAACAACTTAATAGTGAGAACTGGACCCAAACTCAAGTGCCACCATTCTTACAGCCGATCAAAATATTTTTAATTAATTATTACTAGTCAAGTAATTATTAATATTTCCCATTGGGTAATTAACTATAGTCATATTATATTATTAATGGCAAATAAGCAAGTCTAGATACCGGCAACAGTTATTTTATGGTCATTTAGATCACTGGTCCAAAATTGTTGGATTATAAAGCAGAACCCTTTTTACAAACCATGCTTTTGAAAGTAAAAGAATGATTTATTACTATTCATTATTATTATTATATAAATATGTCAGATCTTATAATACTTTATTGGGAACTTATACAACTGACAACAAGTTGTTTCAATTAGGTACTTTTTTATTTTTTTTTATTGACAAAGAAAATTGTAGAAAGAAAATGACAATGCTCTAACAGTGATTACAGGGTTTGTGTTTATATGAGAAACTGTCTGATGGTGGTTTATCAACAACTTCAGTAGAGGTTACATAGTTACGCCATTAGGTGGTGGCAAGGGACTGACTTTAAGAGTGAGTTTGTAGATTCATTCTGGAAACATTAACAAGGACAAGCAAAGCGGCTCCAGGGGTGAAGCTGAATCTGAGATATTGTTTCTTCTTTCAAAGTGATTTTTTTGATTGAAAAGATTGTAATTGGGATACAAAAATTAAACACTAATTATATATAGTCTAAGTCAAATTCAAATACTTCAAGCACTTTAATCACCTTGAATGAACCATGTTTTTAGCTGAATAAATGGCATCACATCTTAACATGATTCAATACAACAACAAAAAAGAAAGACAAAAAAGAAAAAAAAACAATGTAGTTCCTGTGAAATATGTTTAGTCATCTGTGATGTCTCTATATCCATCACATATATTTTGGTGTAACTGAGTGGCATCCGCATCTGTCTGAAAAACACAACTGAGTTTAGTCACACTGCCATTTGAGTAAAAGCAATTGGGTCAAAAGTAGCTGTTGTGAATTTATTACTTTTAGTAATGTTAAAATGAAGAAAAAGATACAACATCATGGGATAGATTTAATGTTCTATTCTGACTAGGCATTTGCAAGGGTAATAATTTAAAATCCTCTAACAGTATGAATTATAAATCCAATATCTCTGTAACTTACTTGCTTAGTGGAGAAGAGGAGAGAAGTATCATCAACTGAACCAATCTTGTCTCACTTACGTGCTCTGTTTAAAAACTAAGAAACAAATGACAGAATGGTTTTTTTTTAGGAAACCAGTTACAATTTGACCTTTAAAATGTATAGTCATTTTAAGAATGTTATTACCTGTTGAGAGTGTCGACCATCTGTGTAGTTGGATGGTTGAGCTCCATAAAGTCAATAATGCAATGGCTTTGAAATTAGTTTTTGAAAGTTATAGGTTAAAAAATAATAAACAAGAGGGAATGAAGAACCCCAAAGCTCTTATTTTCAGTTAATTTCTGTGTCAGGTTTCCTGACACTCACAGAAAACAGTTACAAAAGCTGTCACGGTGGAAGCACCTATTCATAAGATACACCTCTGTACCGAAACGGTGCATTTTGCCTTAAAAGTACATACTAGTATGTTAAAGTTCGCAGTTCGGCTTTGTCGCCATCTCTGTTCAAAATTGCTGTCTTTCGCAGAATTACCAACTTTATGCGAGTTGATACTTCAACACCCTTGACACTGCCACAGCGTGGATGAACACAATGTTTGAGAAGACTGTGAGGCTTACAGTCCCCGTGTTGGTGTGGATACTGGCATTCAGAATCACATATTATTAATTTTTGAAGTATGACCAACATAATCATTTTCACCGGAAAATGTCATCTGAAGAAGTAACATCCACTTTTGTTCTGGTTCTGACATTACAGTAAATCGAGCTGATTAAATCCAACAATCGCTTATAAGTTATCATATCACGCAAAATTATACTTTGTTCTCAAATTGTTAATGTTAACGTTATTTGTTAATGTTAATTGTTATTGTTAACAACATTAATGTTAACAATGCATTGCGTGACTACATGTAATGTCCTTCCGATATGTATCCTTGTTTTCGCATGAGCCCGGTTGCGGTCTCTTTTTCTGTAGCCACTCCGAAGTCCGAACGAAGTCTTTTGCATTTTACAGCGGGTGAATCTCCAGTTGTCACTGGTGATTGTTGTTTGAATCTTTCTGGATCTGCCATCAAATTGATAGGTTTAATTATATCAAGCGCTGTGAATAAAAAGCTATAAATCTACACCTCCAACATCCTCACTCGCAAGCATATACTAGCCGGGACTCCTTCTTTATGTGTACAGATGTGACGTAATGACGCAAAGACATGCTTGAATCTCCCGGAAATCCACCAGTACTACTGGAGTTAAAAACATTATTACAAGCCAATGCATTCTGTTTTTCTGAATTAACGAGTTAATTATCTCAGAAATACGATATCATTTGTTTTTGCTCTGTTTTTCTGAATTAACGAGTTAATTATCACAGAATTATGAGATATATATTTTCTTGAAAAACATTTTTTTCACTTGTTTTTATGAATTAATGAGTTACTCATAATTTTTTTAGATAAGTCATTATTTCAGAAAAACAGTGCAAAAACTTTTTTCCATGAAAAATCATATCGTAATTCTGATAATTAACTCGTTAATTCAGAAAAACAGAGTAGAATCTGAATGTAATACGCTTCTGTAGAATAGAGCAAAGGCAAGCAGATAGTTTTGAACACTGGCTGGATATGTATTTCTCAAAATATATATTTTGGATAATTTTTAACCCAAAAAGCTACAGACTGCAGCTTTAACTAATAGCTACATACTGTATTAGCCTACACGTTAGAACCCTTTGGTTAGAAACTAAAAGGTATAAAAAGATCATATTTTGAAAAGGTACTCCCCAGTGACAGCTTTTGTAACTTTTTTTTCTGAGAGTGCAGGATGATATGCTTCTAAATAGAACTATTACTCCGTGTAAAGAACAATTTAAGTGAATTCATTGGATCTGAAATTTTAGATCAAACTGTGGAGATGATAGGTGACATTAGCAGCAGATGAGAGCTACAAGGAAGGACCAGTGGTCAGCAGTTTGTAATATCTAAACACACACTTCAGAGGACTTCACATCATTCACTCTTGAGTGGATGAAATACATAGATAGCATGAGTACAACACAAATGAACCGGCATCATTTTTCTTTTCTTTTTTTTAGTTTGTTTAGAGGTCAAATAAATAAATTACTTATGAACCAACCTGTATGATCCTCAGCATCTTCATTTTTCACTCTGAATTGTTCTGCAATACTTATGTCTTCAGTCTCCTCTTTAATAAATGCCATCTTGAAAACTGTTTCTTGTTCCTGCATATTTGGACATTTTGTCATGTTTAATATGAGGAAACAATTAACAGAATGAAATATAAAATATAAACCCAAAGCTTATATGTTACTCGCGTATGAATGCACTTCACTCACTGACAAATAACAATCATAAACGAGCAATGTACTAGACAAACAGGGTTCATGCAACGTCTTACAGTTCAGTTTTCAAACACAAAAATATAAAAACGAAATATAGCAATAGGTGTAATATAATGAAATAATCATTACTGAAGACACGATTTAGAAAAGGAAAATTGAAAGACAAGAGAAAAACGGCGCTGAACTTAACTCGGCACCACGCATTATAATTCGTTTACACATTATTAATACATCGATTTGTATCAATTTAAACGCAGCAAATGCATAGGCGTTCAAAAACTCGAACCTTTGTTGAGCCAGAGGAGAACGGTCCAGTCTTATGATGTCATTACACCAGACCAAAATAAAAGTCCCGTCCACATATAAAGGCTAAAACGGGCTAAAATCACAGAAAGTGCAATGTACATGCATGAAAGAAAGACTACATATAAATATTATGTCAGCGACATTCAGAGTGGAAATGTAAAGTGGATTCTTGAATTAGCCTACGTATTTAAAACGTATTTACATTATGTAACTATATTCTCTTCTTTAGGTAGTGCCTTTCTAAAATATACTAGTACTTAGCCCTATTCATTAGATAGCCTACTTGTAACTCGTAAATAATTGAAATAGAATTGTGGATCAGAGACAAATAACCTCTAAAGTCACCCGAATTTAATGTTAAAATTAAATCATCCACCTGAAATTTGTCTCTGATGTTTTTCCTTCCATTGCTGCTTGAGAGTATGCAAATTAGAGCCTGATGATAATTAAGCTTACACACATCAATATTTCCATCATAATGTTAGAAAACACTTAATTTAGTTTAATAATAGAATAATTTCGGTTACGCTTGTGTATATTCTAAATGTGTATGATTTAAATTTAACTGGTAACACTTTACAATAAGGTTCATTTATTAAACATTAGTTCATGCATTAACTAACATGAACTAACCATTTGTTACTGTATTTGTTATTCTTTGTTAACATTAGTTAATACAAATCTAGCTGTTCATTGTTTGTTCATGTTAGTTCACAGTGCATTAACTAATGTTAACAAGATTTTAATAAAGTATTAGTAAATGTTGAAATTAACATTAACAAAGATTAACAAATGCTGAAGAAGTATTGTTCATTCTTTGTTAATGTTATCTAATGTAGTAACTAATGAACCTTATAGTAAAGTGTTACCATTTAACTTAGCATTGTTGTTGAAGAGATATGCTTTGTTGGAAAAGTAAAAGAGTGGGACACATTTGTTGCGTTTTACCAAGTTCAGTGGCTTTATTAAAATAACATAAAAACCTTAATGCTTGATCTCTCATCTAAAGGCGACCGACCCGCAAGTGTCCCAGGCTTTGAATCATTCACTCTCTGAATTTTCATGTGATACTTAAGGTGTCCTTTATGTATGAAAATCTTCCTAGGTGTATAAGGTCTCTCTCCAGTGTGAATCCTCGTGTGAGTCTTTAGATTTCCTTTAGATGTGAAACTCATATCACATTCAGGACAGGAGAAATGCTGCTCTTCAGGGTGACTATTTTGATGAATGTTAAAGAGTTTCTTCTTTGTAAAAATCTTCTCACACTGAGTACATTTCAAAGCGTTCTCTTTTTGGAAAGGCTTCTCCGCAGTGTGACTTCTCAAGTGTTCCCTTAGGCCCTTTTTAAATCTGAACACCTTTTCACATAGGTAACAATCATAGGGCTTCATTCTGGAGTGCATGATCATGTGAACGTTCAGGTGTTTGACAGACGTGAAACTCTCTCCACACTGATGGCATATAAAACGCTTCTCTCCTGAGTGAAGTCTCATGTGGAAATCAAGGGTGATTTTACGTATGAAACTCATTCCACATTCATCACATGTAAAATTCTTATCTCTTGTGTGAATTTGCATGTGGTATTTAAAGGTTTGTGCTGTAGAGTACGATTTTCCACACTCTTGACAGGTGAAAGATCTTTTAGATCCTGCCCCCTTACCTCTTGTTTGTGAGAAAGACTTTTCAGGCTGTGAGCTAAGTTTATCATCAGTTATGAAATCATGTTTCTCATACAATTGTGTCTCCTCTATTTCATTCAGTTCTTGACTCTCCTCTTTAAGCGGCATCAGATCTGAATGGAGAAATCAGAAAAATTTAAGTTAACCCCAAAGGAACAGGCATCAAACAACTATTTGTATTCAATGTGCTAAAGGTTAATTCTGTCATCTAATTAATGGAAATTAGCAGCAGTCATTTTATGACAATTTATATCAGGGGTTCCCAGCCATGTTCTCGTTTTAGCATAAACAATCATCACTAAACCAGACTGATCTCTTGAAATGGCGTATGTATGACACGCCAATTCGTATTTCCATTTTGGCGTGCTATCAACACGCATAATCGTTTTTCAGCATGTTTATGAACGTGTTAATAAATAAATGACCTACCCCAGCCCCTAAACCTACCCGTCACTGGGGTTAATACGCTTTCTGAGTCTTTCCCTACCATCCTAAGAAAAAAAATATTGCTCCCCAGATGTAGATGTACATTTTGCTTCGTTTCGCTCAGACATTTAACGGCATGTACATACACGCGGAATCACTCGGACATTTAACGGCGTAGACATACACACGAATAGCTCAAAATGCGTATAGATAACACGCCACTTGACTTGAAAGTGGCATGTATGTTTACGCAAAAGTCATAATGTCATGTTGACTAAACAGTCAACAAGCTCAGGAGCAAGGGAGCTGAATTAGATATGTCTCCTTTGTCTGCCATCCATTTCAGGTCTTGGGCTGTGTCCGAAATTGCCCGTCTATACCCTTAAATAGGGCACTATTTGAGACTAGGAAAGCCATTTGTAGGTGTCCGAAACCATACGATCTCATTCAATCCCACAATGCACTGCAATAACGAGTGTACAACCAATGTTGGCTCAACGGCTAGATTACACCCATAATACACTGAGAGTCACATACTGAATTCCCGCGTCTCACCAGGAGATGGCGCCTACAGCTTGAATCAAATCGTCCATTTATTTTCCAATCAAAATTTCAAATGGAACTCTTCATTTATACTTATATTATAATTAGTGGTGCTTGCAAAGCAACACTATTGTTATTGTCCATACTTATTATTTTTATTTTTTTTTTTCAACTCCCGCCGCTTTTTGGTTCGCCACTCCTCCCGCAGTTTTTGTCACAGACCCATGAATGAGGTGTCAAATCGACCGGCTCGTTTAGGAGAGGTGTGCTATGACTTTTCTAAGAGATCGGGTGTACGGAGTTCGCACAGCGGACCAAAAAGCGGCCCAAAAATCCCATTGACTTACATTGGGGAGACTGTTCAGAGCTAGAGTGCGTGATGTCTTAAGCTAGAGTGACATCACGCACTCTAGCTTATGACATCATGATGTCATAAGCTGATGTCATCAGCTTATGACATCATGATGTATTTTTGCTTATGTATTCAGGATGATGAATTCATCATGATGTATGATGAATCATGTATGACATCATGATGTATTCAGCTTATGACATCATGATGTATAAATACACGTGACCACGGTGTATTGTTTAACAGAAATAAACAGTTTTTATAGAGTTTTTATAGAGTTATTCTGGCATGGCACGAGGCCGCAGGCATCATGATGCCTAGTAACCATACAAATACATGAATAAGCCATATCTCAGCACCAGAACATTGTAACAGACATGGTTGTTGGCTTGTATGCAATATTGTACCACACTCTAGCAACCGGGTGGTGAGTTTTGCCACTGCAAGCACCACTTTCACATTTTCTTCTGGAAATGTACATTCTAGTTATTTTTTTAATTGGCCTAAATATTGTAATACTTTTCTCTACGGTATTGATATAATCGCATGCACAAAATATCTCGATACTGAACAGAATCGATTTTCGCATCACAAAAAGGTATTTAAAAGGTATATGCAATTTAATGTGGACAACATTTAAATAAATAAATTTTCATCAGATTAGATACTGATAATTACTCACAAAACCTCTCTACATAACCGTAGGATCAGACGTCCTCCATGTCTGTAGTTTCTTAACCCTTTTTACTCGCGTTCTAGGTTTTAACTATATAGTGAATATATCGGCTGTGTTCATCGCAAACAAGAAGTTATCATATTTATCTACATCCATCCACTATAATTCTCACTGTCATCAAACAAACTTAGTTCCGGTCTGAGAGATATTTAACTCAGAAAAGAAGTAGCATACACGGATACTTTTTGTAACTTTATTTCATGCACCGTTTCTGGTACTTTGATTTGTGTTTTGATTTTGCTCACAACTTGTGTGCTTCAAATTGTCAATTATGAATGTTTTTTTTTTTTGGTTCATTCAGCTTTAATTGTGGCACTCATGACTCAATTCTTCATATGTTCAGATTGTCAGTTTATGACTTTCTGAAAGTATTTGCTTTACAAGTCAACATTTTAAAAATGAAAAAAATCAAGTATCTGAGTTCACCACAATTTGAAAAATTAGCTAATCCTTTGTTCCTCAGTATCTTCATGTTTCACTCTGAATGGTTCTGAAATTCTTATATCTTCAGTCTCCTCTTTAATAAATGCCATCTTAGAAAACTGTCAGCAGTGGATCTCTCAGGTTTCACCAATTGTTTCTTGTTCCTGTATGTTTGGACATTTCCCATGTTTAAAATGAGGAAAACAAGCTTCACAGAAGAAGATAGATAAATTATAACTTTATTTCACATTAAATGCACTTGCAAATAACAATCTTAAAATAGCAATTACAAAACAAACTACCAGTTACATGTAACTTGTTAATGCTTCTTTAGTTCAAGTTTTCATGACACAGTATTAAAATAAGTTGCAGTGTATTAACTTAGATCATTTCTTGAAGTGACGGCAGTAACGAAAACTGAACTGTAAAGCATCAAACGACACCTCGCGGCAATAATGTGCCATTTCATTTCACATTACTTGTAAAAACTATGAGTATATTGAACAATGTGTATGGATTTAAACACCTCAAATAATTAAGCATTCAAAAACTCAAACCTTTGTTGAGTCGAAGAGAGCGGCGCAGCCTTACTCAGCACCGTAACACTCAGGACAAAATAGAAGTCCTCTCCGCGTACAGCCTTTAAAAGTCACAGAACGTGCATACAAATGTAAATAAAAGACTGTATACAAATAACAATATATGTAATTAAGAGCGGAAATGTAAAGTCCGAATTCTAGAATTATGCATTTAAAACAAAATGTTGTCAGCTGATCGTGTTAAAAAAAATGAAAATTGAATGAAATGGTGAGCAATCTGGGACCTAAATGATATCACATAGAGACATTTAAGAGACAAACTATCATTTCATGTATACTCTTCATAGTTCAGTTTTCCGACACAAAAATATAATTTATTAATCATTTCTAAAGTCACGACTTGGAAATTGAATGAACAACGGCAACTAGGCTATCCATAACGAAAACTGAACTGAAGCGCACACGGCACCTTATAAAACGATATAAGACTGAACGATTTGTTAAGATTTAAACACCTTAATTCTCGAGCGTTCAAAGCCTCAAACCTCTTTTGAACCCTTTCTACAGTCTACGTTCGAACCAGGCAGCGGTGCAGTGCAGCCTTATGATGTCATGACACCAGACCAAAATAAAAGTCCCGCCCACAGAAATTTCATATAAATATGTATACGTATACATACACTGATAATGTATTAACTGGTATGCTTTGAAAGGGACAAAGTGGCAAACTGTTGTTCGTTTGCCCTTAACATGGTGATCTTCCGTTTTATTTTTAAAAATATAATGGGTTAATTTTTTTTATCTTAAGCTTGACCAAAATCATAATCCAAATGTTTCACATTACCCTGGTACTTAAAAAATAATGCATACAAATAACCATTAAAAAAGTTAAATGTAAAAAGAAAATTCAGAGATTAGCAAATAGATTTTTTGTTGCATTTTTAAAAAATAATTTCCCTTTATTGCATTTTTCATTTTTAATGACATTTGAGAGATTTCTGACCCTTTATTGAAAGTATTCAGATTTCATTCAACAAATTCTCATATTCGTTTCAAATATGAATGAAAGTCTTAAGGATTTGGAAAGACATGAGTGCAAGTAATTAATAATTTCCCAAAATTTTCATTCTGTCATCATTTACTCATCCTCATGTTGTTCCAAAACTGTGTAGTTTCATCCTTTCTTCTGTTAAACACAAATGTTTTGAAAAATAAAAAAGTTTCTCTCCTCTATGAATATGTATGTGCCTTTTAAGTTGTTTTTGGTCTGTAAAACTCTTTACAGTTGACATATTAAATCGTTCTCTCTTTTATATAAATTCCCATGTGACAACTAAGGTGTCCGTTGTGCATCAACCACTTTCCACATGGTGAAAAAGGTGAAAGGCTATTCCCCTTGTGAGATCTCATGTGACTCTTAAGTCGTCCTATGAGATTGTATCTCCTTCCACACTGAGGACAGGGGAAAGGCTTCTCTTGGAAGTGAGCTTTTCTATGCATTTTAAAGAGATCCTTGTCTTTAAAACACTCCCCACATTGCTTGCATTTAAAATTGTTGCTTCTTGTATGAACTCTCATGTGAGCATTAAGCTGTCCTTTATGTATGAAACTCTTTCCACACTGAGGGCAGCTGAAAGGCTTCTCTCCAGTGTGAATTTTCATGTGGTAAGCAAGGGATTCTTCATGTTTTAAACCCTTTCCACATTGATGGCACTTGAAAGGTCTCTCCTCAGTGTGACTTCTATGTGTCTTATGAGGTCCTTATTTATTATGAAACCCTTTTCACATTGTTGGCACTTAAAAGGCTTCTCTTCACTGTGACTTCTCATATGTGCCTTAATGTTTTTACTAATTTTAAACTTCTTTCCACATTGGGGGCATTTGAAGGGCTTCTCTTCGGAGTGAATGATCACATGCCTGTTAAGGTGTTCAATGTCTTTGAAACTCTTTCCACACTGATGGCATATAAAATGGTTCTCTCTGGAGTGAATTTTCATGTGCAAATTAAGGTTGTCTTTTCGTATGAAACACTTTCCACACTGATCACATGTGTAAGGCCTTTCTCCAGTGTGAATCCTCATATGAACCATTAAGGTCTTGTTTCGCGTGTAACTCTTTCCACACTGATCACATTCGAAAGGCCTTTCTCCAGTGTGAACCATCATGTGATCCTTTAATGTGTTGCTTCGTGTGTAACTCTTTCCACACTGATCACATGTGTAAGGCTTCTCTCCAGTATGACTTCTCATATGGATTTTAAGGTTTCCTGCTGTGGAGAAAAAGTTTCCACACTGTTCGCAGGCATAAGATCTTTTAGATCCAGTCTCCTCACCTCTTTTTGTGAGGAAGAGATTGTCAGTCTGCGAGCTATAGTCATCTTCAGTTATGAAATCTTGTTTCTCATACTGTACTTTGTCCACCATTTCATTCAGTTCTGGACTCTCGTCTTTAAGCTGCATCAGGTCTGAAAGGTGATTAAAACAGTTAACCCCAGTTTAACGGCACAAAGCAAAAGACGCTACAGTCATCTGAAAAAGAAAGGGCACCCAAATGAATTCTGTTAATTATGTCTCAGGACAATAATAAAAATGATCTGGTCCTTGGCAGATCTTAAAATCAGGTAAATGCCTAAAGATTCCTCAGATGATCAAAAATACTGTGTCATTATTTATTTAACATAAACTAGGCCAAAATGGAAAAACTGTGGTTGACAAACTAAGTACATTTCTGCTCAGGGGCGTCACTGGGATTTTAGTTTAAGGTGGGGCCATCAATGTGTAGGTGGGTCTGTCGCGTTATAAAGTGTTTTTAACATTAAACAGTACTCTTAAATATAATAATTAAACAGTTTAATAGTTATTTTTGCTATATACTGAAACTGGTACTGAGAACTGTGAAATTTTACTAGTATTTCAGAGTACTTGAATTTTGGTATCATAAGAACACTAGTGTTCGATATCTTTTAAATTGATGTATAGCTCATACAGGAGTATACATCTGGATTTAACCCAGTATTTCAGTATGACAGTGGGTTTTATTCTTTGCTTTTTTTTTTCAAAATGATCACATTCGTTTAGATGTGAACAATTTAATAATAAACAAATAACAGAGTTCACATTTGAGAACCAACCTGTTTGTTTCTCAACATCTTCATGTTTCATTCTGAATGGTTCTGAAATTCTCATGTCTTCAGTCTCCTCTTTAATAAACGCCATCTTGATGTCACGTGATCTTAGTTGTTTCAGCAAGAGTTTTCTCCTGTATTTTCGGACATAGCCATAAGTATGAGAACACAATCACTAGAAATGAATGCAGCCTATATCAAAACCCAACGTTACTCGAGTATGAATGCACTTTACTTACAGACATATAACACTCATCATTCACTCATCAGAACAAACTAAGGGTCAATGGAACAATTTTCAGACCATACTAATCCTAATGTAAAATATATTTTATGTTCCACAGAAAAAGACGGTATGACAGTATTTTCAGTGCGTCTTAAATTTAATCATTGCAATTATTAACAAGAAAAAATATAGCACTTCTGTTCTGTGTCAAGAACTTATTTCTAAATATCCATGCAGTAAATTTAAGCCCGTTGCATGGCTATCATTTCCCTAACCCACACTCTCAATCACTAAAAATAATACGTAATTGATTCATTTCATAGTAGTTAAAATACATCGATTTTAACATCTTAAATACATAATCGTTCAGAAACACAAACCTGTGCTGAGACCACAGACTGTAAAAAGAAAAATAACAAAAAAATTAAAGGTTAAAGAGACAGACAAGAGGCGCAGCCTTTATGACGTCATCACACAAAACCAAAATAAAAGTTCTTCTTTTTTGTTTTATTGGCAACCGCACTTAACAGTGCATTACTGCCATCATCAGGTAGCTTGGATCCAAAATAAAAGTGCATATTGCACTTTCACTTTTTTATTTTTAAATAGTGTGTAATGTTGCTGTTGGTGCATGAAATAGTAACGTTATATGCAAAGTTGCAGCGCTGAAAGTTCAGTGTAAACAGAGAAATCGTCTAATGTTAAAAGTTTAATGCCTACAAAACGACTTTTTCATTGCAACAGAGAATATACAAAGAAATGTCCATGACAATACAACTCACAACAATTAGCTTGATTAAGACCCTTATTCATAATCGTTTAAAGCCCTTTGAACAGTTTGCAGTTTGTACTGACAGTGTCTTTGGACCTTGAACCGTCTGGTTCCCTCTGAAGTGCATTATATGAAGAAAATGCTGGAAAATCGCCTGCTCGATGAGTCGTGGGTGATGCCATGTCATGCAATTGACAAAACGTTCTTCTTTACAATGCTCGTCAGCACTCATGTTTTACAAAGCATAATATTAATGTGTAGTATAAGATGAAAAAGGAACAAAACAAAAGTGTGGTGTGAAACTGCAGCAGTTAGTAAGCAATTGCTAAACCGACTAAGTGCGAGGATGGCTGTTGTGTGTCTGTCTACAGTCCTATGTTGCTTGAGGCTGGAGACTTACAAGGAGTTTCAGGGAGAGATAGAAATTCTTCCTCCACCAGCATAAATTCATCCAGATCAGGTTCTTGTTTGAGATAATCATGCAAGTTGTCTGTAATCAGATCACTGGAAGGGTATCTTCATAAATGTTTTTGCCTGTGTTTTAATAGCATTAACACTTTGGTTGGACTGTCCAGCCTTCTTTCCAGCACTTCTCCTTTTTCAAATCCACCCATTGCTGTCTCTGACAAATCAATGTGTTTTTAGAGTTATCTAACTTTCAAAGTCATCATGCAGTGGAGGCTGAAATCAATAAACATTCATTTGGTTCCATTTAATTTTCCAAAATGAAACTTAGAAATGAACATATTGCTGACTTCATTTAAAACATAGTATACTCACATCGGGTAGGGGATATTTATTCTGTGATGTTCTCAGAGCACTGTCATGAATAATATGAAATAAACCAGAATAATGTGTACACAATCACAATACTGTATACGGTAAACAATGAAAGAGCTCTGTCTCTCAACTAGAGATGGTTCAACAAGTGGCAGAGGCCAGAACATTGAATAAATTAAGTACGATATTGATCAACCCTGCACACCCAGTCCACCACCTGAAGGTGATAAATAGCAGCACCTTCAGTCAAAGACTCTAGTAATGCCAATGTGCAAAACGGAAGCAATATAGGAAGTCCTTCATACCAGCTGCTATATGACTTTACAATGCACAAAAATGACTTTTTATATTTTCATTTAATTTTGTATTTTAACTTAATTTATTGATATGTTCTAAGTGAATGTTTGATATGTTGGATATTTGGTCTGTCTTGAAGCTGCCTGAACATTGTAATTTCCTAAAAAGGATTAATAAATGAAAGGATTGATAAAGGATTTAATCTAATCCTAATATAGTAGCAAAATCTACACACACCAGCCAGCACGGCAAAATGAAATTAAAATTGTGCACAGACATTGAGTCTGTTGCAAAGAAATTAGCATGGTCCAGCCATGGTTCAGTTTTGGACTATGCCAGATTGGCCCTATATCTGTCATTATAATATGGCTGAGAATCAAGTTACAATTCTGTTTTTGTATCAGCATAGTCATGATAAAGCCAACAAATTCTGTAACAATTCTGTTATTCTAAATGTGGTCTTTCACAATGCATTGTTTTATAATCACCCAGTCAAATATTTTTATGGCCATTCATTACATCCTCCAACAGACACCTTTTTGGAGTGTATTCTGTGCTATGACTTTGCTGAAAGTACCCACATTTCCCCATCCCAGGAGATTTTCTGCCTACTGGTAGATCAAATGTCAGTAACATATGGTAATCTGTAACCATATGTTCCAGCAATCCCAGCAAGCAAATCACATTCAGCAAAATCAATTTCACACATGAACACCATCCTCCTGAGATAGTAGAAGTTGGTCTAAATGTCCATGGAAAAATATAAAGGTTTATTTATATTATTATTATTATTATTATTATTAGATCAGTGGTTCTCAAACTGGTCCTGTAGGATCCCCAACACTGCACGTTTTCTTTGTCTCCCTAATCAAACACACCTGATTCAAGCTCATCAGCTCAGTATCACATGGGTAATCCACCAGCACAGGTTTGAGAACCATTGATATAGAATATATGAACAGTCCAGTGTGTCCACTGTCCAGCAAACATATATAAACTATATAGTGCAAACTAAAGAGCAAAACAATCTGTATTTCAAAATAATGAATGGTTATAACGGTAACACTTTACAATAAGGTTAGTTAGTTAACATTAGTTAACTACATTAGGTAATATGAACTAATAATGAATAGCACAGCATTTGTTAATCTTTGTTAATGTTATTTTCAACATTTACTAATACTTGATTAAAATCTTGTTAACATTAGTTAATGCATCGTGAACTAACATGAACAAACAATGAACAGCTGTATTTTCATGAACTAACATTAACAAAGATGAACAAATGCAGTAACAAATGTATTGCTCATGGTTAGTTCATGTTAGTAAATACATTAACTAATGTTAACTAATGAACCTTATTGTAAAGTGTTACCGTTATAACTTATATTAGCTATAATAATGGTAATTTTAGGCTTAATAAAGCTTAATATTTATTGCAATATTTGTATCTAATATTTAGATCGTTATAATGTGTGTGTGTATTTTGTGTTGTTCATATTTCCAACTGAAATCAGTGAAAAAAAAAAAAATATATATATATATATATATATATATATATATATATATATATATATATATATATATTTTTTTTTTTTTTTTTTTTGTATCATGTCCTGATGACAGTGCGGGTGTGGCGGCAGGTTCCTCCCACCTGTTGTGCAGCAGTGATGTGCTGCTTCTCTTG
This sequence comes from Hybognathus amarus, assembly GCA_030378365.1. Lineage (NCBI taxonomy): Eukaryota > Metazoa > Chordata > Actinopteri > Cypriniformes > Leuciscidae > Hybognathus > Hybognathus amarus. The sequence goes on from JAQIUQ010007091.1 coordinate 72,461, forward strand.
GGAGACATGTAAGACCTACAGTGCACTCCTAACAACAGCCATCTGACATTTACAGGAACTATCGTTTTTAATCAACGTCCTATAAAGAGAAATTTACTGAACATTGTACAATGACTGCGAATCATGTTCGAAAGCGTCGAAAAGGAGGGTCAACGGAAAGATAACGGTAAGAAACGATGGTGTATCAACATATGTGTTAATGTAGGCCTAACGTTACTTATATATTCATGACTCAGCTTCCGTTGTGTAGAAACAGTCATTTTCATCGTGTGCTGTGATTCTCCAATTTAGATACATTATTAAAAACCGGTAGTTTTGATCCTCTGCAAGATGCAACTCCAAACTGGAGTTGTTACAAACTGATTATTGATCCGGATTCGAGCAGCGGAAGTCAGAAACTGTACCGATATGATGGACAACACTTCAGCGCACCGGTGGGTACGATTTTAAGGCGAACAATAGCCTATTAATAACGTTAACATAATGCAAACTTATTGACCTATGCAATTTTTTAAATCATATTTACACAGTTGTATTTTTCATTGTACAATTGAGGCTTACAATTGTTGTCTGTCAGCATCCTGGATGTTTCCCTGTGGATGTTGTTTGAGATCCCAGAACTACTCGTTTTTGGACAAAATTCAAAGAAACAAATCTCCTGGTCCCCAAATTCAAGGTCAGTATTAGATACAACATCAAATTAATGCATTGTGTAATGTTTTGCCTATACAGTAAAAAAAACTTTTTTAATATGATAAACATTTAACCCTTATTTCCTATTGATAGCCTACTGACATTCTTTTTATTCTTTATATATAAAATGCTCTATGTATTAGGCTACTGTTTTATTTATAATTGCTAAACTAATCTGTTATTTTCCTACTCAACCTATTTTAATCTATTTAATCTGTTAAAATCTATCTAGTTTTTTGACCTAATAATAAAAATCCCTATTGGCAGATATTATTATTGAACTATAAATCACAAAGTAGAACTGTAATAAAGTATTTTAACATTATATTTGGGATGAATTAGACCTGAGCAAAAACACTTTATATAAAATTATAATATAATTTATGTAAATAAACAATGATCAGAAATGTATCTTATGTTTGTTTTACATTGCCAAGGATTTACAAAATAATTCCATATTATGTCAATAAATCTTTTTTTTAGGTTGATGAGTATTATGTTGGAGCCCCGAAGGAGTTGACATTTGCAAGGCTTAATGACAACATTAGAGATGAATTCCTGTCTGAAATGTGTAAACAGTTTGGAGAGGTTCAAGATTTGAAAGTTTTATATAATCCGAAAAATAAGAAGCATTTAGGAATAGCAAAGGTCATTTTGAATCTGTAAAGGCAGCAAATAATGCAGTAAAAAACCTCCACAACACTTCTGTGATGGGAAACAGCATTCATTTGGAGTTTGACCCAACGGTAATTACATTTTTTGTATCTCTTAATTTTTTATTACTACCTTATCACAAATAAAGGTTTTCATAAACATGTCTATGCAGACACATTTACTGTATTTTCATGCTTTATATAATTCATGATCTTTACTGACTGGTTTTAGGTGTGAAGAGGAACCGATACGTTCAGATGCTTGTTAGTGGTTTATACACACCTTTTACTCTCCCTGTTGGAGAAGAGGCCTGGGGACTCCAGTCACCATCTTTCATCACTGACTCTTTCACTGTGAGTACAAGACCATAGGCATTTCTTTACTTTTTCACCCCCTTTCTCAGGCCCTATTAATCTGTGATCTCATCTTTCAGCACCCTTAAAATGAATGATTATTTAATCTCTTTTCACATTTGCTGAAACAGGGGAAAATATATCTTTAAGGGATGTAAAAAAACAGGAATCCTCATATAGCGGACCTCGATACAGTTCCGAACCCCGGCTTGGTTCTAATCAGACCGTGAGACAAAACTCTAGCACCGTTTTGCCATTTCCACAGATTAAAGTAGGCAGCGCATCAAAACAATAGAGCAGTTCACACCACAAACCCTTGTCTGATATTTGTATCTGAAGCCAAACGTGTTTTATTTCAAGCCCTTTCCGTTATATCCACATTACTTCTCTCTCTGGGTTATTTTATCAACAATTTTTTGATAATTTCGCTAAAACGCTTCAGAAAATGAGACCGTTTAAACCAGGTTTGTGACAAGATGTTTTTTCACATTTAGCATTAGGCCTTTTAATTAGCATGCTAAGAGCATTTTATAATAAACTATCTTTGAATTGGGAAAATTATTTGTAGATGGCAAGGAAAGACAAATAAAACTTTGGAATTACTAGATAACATTCTGTTTTCTGCTCATAATAAGAGCATTTTGATTATTATGTACATTGTTTTTTTTTAGTAGATACTTATTTTAAGCTTAATATAAAAATGGTCCAGACTTCAAGAGGAAAACCCTGAACCCACACACAGTATCTACATGTACTGGAACGGCTCATTCTAGTTCACACTCCTCGTTTCTCAGCAGGTTTAATGGATTAATTCAAAAAGGTAAATATAGTTTCAGCGCAAACTTAAACTACAATTGTGTATCATTTCGGTAAGCATAATGTTTTATTCATTCGTCACTGACTCAGGCCACGTTTACACAAAGCCGGGTATTTAGCAAAACGAATATTTTCCCCTCTCCGTTTTCAAAAATAACATCGTTTACACACCTGCATAAATACACCGTCGAGCGCCGTCATAACTATGCCAAACCTATTGGCGGCAGTGTAGGGGTTAAGGATAAAGCCATGCAAGCCAATCAGAATTCTGGAATCAACAAGAGAGAACCTAAAACGCCGTTTCTCCCAGTTTACACGGCAACACAAAACCGGCGTTTTCTGAAATCTCCACTTTGGCTGGAGTTTTTAGAAATAATCGTTTTCTGTGATAAAAGCGGCGTTTCGTGTAAATGAGAGGGCAACACGCAGAGAAATATCTGCGTTTTCCCATCGTGTAACGGGGCCTCAATGATTACTGGCATTCACTTTTTGTAGGCCTATATAGGCTAAAGTACAGCAAACTTCAACTTGTCATTTAAATTGCACCTTTCAAAGTTTTAAAAATGTGGCTTTTACTAATTGTTATCATTTGTTGATTGCAATAAATTAAATAAACTCTCATAAATGTTGTATCTGTGAGCTAACACTTTTTAAAATGCTTCATCCTTAGATCCTTACTCATAATATTTCTCTCTGTGAATTCAAAGTTACTGTTACACATGTATGGCTATTCTCTACAACTACTAATTCCACTGTCTCAGACGTTCAGTAGTTCTCTTACGAGAGGTTCTCTCGTATTGCGTAAGCTAGCTTACGCTACGGGAAAGATTCTTCTTTGCCGAACAATTGAAGCCAAAAATTTTTATAATTTGTAATCATTGTCAACGCACTTCTCAGGTGCAGGACCTAGAGCGGGCTATCTAGCAGGCTCATTGGTTCGTTCCTGGGAAGTGCTCAAACCAATCGGAGAGCGGCGCTGAACCCGCGCCCAATGAGCGGACGACGCTCGCTTATTACGTCAAAGCCCGCCGAAAGGGGCGTGGCTTGAGTGTATATAAGCACTCTCCGTGGTTTGGAACAACGATTCATTTTGATTCAGCGATCTAATCGCCTGCCGTTGCAAGACTGAAGCCGTCGTCGTGACAAGGCACCTTCTAGCAAGCAAGAAGCCTGAAGAAGCCGGCCCCTGCCACCTTCAGCCGCCTCAGCGAGCTCAGCGCCGTCCGACGACTTCCACTTGCTCCATCACAAAAGAGCGTGAGCGTCTTTTTAAAGATGTCTCGCATTTCCTGCGGCTCATGCCGCGCACCGCTCGAAGACGGAGACCGCCACCTCATCTGCCCTCTCTGTCTCGGGCTTGAACATGCGGAACTCGCCCTCGCCGATGGAGGATGCTCTCTCTGCGAGGCGCTGACAATGTCTTCCCTGCGGGCAAGACTCCTCACGCTAAATCCGCCCAGCCACGCCGCCTCTGACTTCTCCGCGGAAGAAGAAGCGCCGCTCTCAGAGGCCGCCGGAACCTGCGATGGCTGTGTGTGGGCCGCAGCCGCCGCCCCCCGACCACTCTCTCTCTCCACCCGAGCTGGACCCCCCATTGCCGCCGAGTGGCCGCTCTGCAGCGTCCCTCGACTCTGAGGAAGAGAAAGAGTCGCCTTCGTTGCATGCTTCTAACAGCGACGAATGGTCTTCACTGGGCTCTTCGGCGTCATGCTCCGCGGGGACCGGCTCCGGCATCGAAGAGGACCTAATGCGCCTCCTGACTCTCGCCGTCGAGCGTCTGGGCCTCGACTGGTCACCACCACCCGAGTTACCACCGAACCGGATGGATGGAAAGTACCTGCACCGGCGCCCCGCCCCGCTGGCACCCGGTCCGCTCCTTTCCTGCCTGAGCTCCACGCCGAGCTCACTAAATCATGGAAAGCTCCTCTCTGGCTCGGACCCGCTCTGATGTCTCCGCCTCGCTGCGCTCGGTGGACGGAGCCACCGAGAAGGGCTATACAGCGATGCCGCCCGTCGAAGATCTGGTCGCCGCTCACTTGTGCTCGCCCTCCGCTGGATGGCGATCCTCCCCTGAAGCTTCCTTCTAAAGCTTGCAGAGCGTCCTCTACCTTCCACACCCGCGCCTATGCAGCCGCTGGCCAGGCCGCTGCAGCGCTGCACTCCATGTCGGTTCTCCAGGTGCTGCAATCCGACCTGTTGAGTGACATAGCGCAGAACGAGAGAGAAATCAACGGCCGTGCGCTCAACGACTTAAGATGCGCTACGGACCTCTCCCTTCGCGCCACCAAAGCTGCCGCTCAAGCGCTGGGAAGATGCATGGCCATCCTCTGTGTCGCCGAGAGACACTTGTGGCTCACGCTCACGGACATGAGCGAAGCTGAGCGCGCTGTCTTCCTCAACGCGCCCGTCTCACCCTCTGGCCTCTTCGGATCTGCCGTCACGGGCATCGTAGAACGCTTTTCCGAGGTCCAGAAAGCCACCCAGGCCATGAATTTGTTCCTGCCTCGCCGCGGTAACACTTCTGCAGGCCGCTCTCGTGAGCCCCCTGCCAGAACGCCTCAACGACGCCGCCCGCAGCAAGCTCAGGCCCATCCCCAGCACAGGCAGAGCGGCCGCCCTCGCCCTCGCTCTCGCTCCGACAGCCGACGCAGACAGGCTCCCCAAGCGCCCCGCCCCAAGGTCACGCTGAAGCCTGATCAGCAGAAGTCCGCCTAGCACTTCTGGGAAAAGACGGCTTCTTTCCGCCGCGGCCGGACCGCCGTCAAAGTTTCACCCTCTGTTAGTCCCCGAACCTTCGCCGACTGCAGCAGCGAATCTCGCCGAGAACAAGCCGGTGACTCGACCCGCTTGCGAGCGACAAACAGCCGTTTTCACGGCTACCCAGAGAGTTCACATAAAGAGCATAAAAGCCTCAAGTGTAAAAAATGTGACCACAAGCACGTGTTCACTCACACTTTCTCCCGTGCCCCCCACAGAGTTCACTCCCACTCAGCGGCCTCCGTCCGCTCGAGTAGCAGAAAGCATAAGCACGCCCTCAAGCAGCGCGTGTCCCCCCTCTGCTCGCTCTGTATCACGGCCCATAAGCTCCTCTCTGAGTGCAAATCCCGTTGCCACACACAGTTTACACGAGCACACACACAGTGTCCAGCCCGTTACATGCAGCAACCGGGACAGCACGGCCATTCAGCCTCTAGCAATATGCTTCAAAGCGTGGGAAGCCATTCCCGGCATATCCCCGTGGGTACTAAGCATTATAAAAGACGGCTACCAGTTACAGTTTCGCCGCCGCCCGCCGCGTTCCGCGCCCGGCCCCTTTCTGTGGTCAGCCCAGCTGCCGCGAGCACGCTCCGCACAGAAATATCGAAACTATTAACAAAAGGCGCGATAGAGAGAGTCCCTCCACCCAGAACCGAGCCGGGGTTTTACGGCCGTTATTTTCTGGTCCCCAAGAAAGACGGCGGCCTCAGGCCGATTCTAGACCTCAGATTTCTGAACAAAGCTCTCATGACGAGATCATTCAGAATGCTGACGGTCAGGAAACTCCTCGCACATGTGCGCCAGGGGGATTGGTTCATCTCCCTAGATCTGAAAGACGCTTATTTTCAGATTTCAAATACACCCTCGTCACAGGCAGTTTTTACGCTTCGCCTTCGAGGGCCAGGTTTCATCGACACGCGTTCTTCCGTTCGGCCTTCCCTGTAGCGGCCACGCACGTTCACGAAACTACCACTATGAAAGCACGCTGTATCCGCCTCAGCTGCACACGCCCGCTTGCAGCGTGTTAGCCGCTTCCGTTCCAGATGAATACCCGCGTTCCGGTGAAAACCTTTCAGAGAATGCTGGGTCACATGGCCTCAGCTGCAGCCGCGCTACAGCTAGGTCTTTTACATATGCGCCCCCTCCAATTCTGGCTAAAGACCCGTGTACCCCGCCGCGAGTGGACCACGGGCCGCCAGCTAATCAGAGTCACTCAGGCATGCATTTCTGCACTACAGCCTTGGGCGGTGACCGATTGGTTTCAACGGGGCGTCACGATGGGGACCTTCTCTCACGGGAGGTAATTCCGACGCCAATCCAACACAGGCTGGGTGCGGTCTGCGAGGGCTGCACCTGAGAAGTGCGTTGACAATGATTACAAATTATAAAAATTTTTGGCTTCAATTGTTTGGCAAAGAAGAATCTTTCCCGTAGCGTAAGCTAGCTTACGCAAGTACTCGTTCCTCATCTAGAGAGAACCGAGGTTACGTTAGGTAACCGATTCCGTTTTGCACCAAAAATATCTTCATAGTTTTCCCTGTTGATTTACCCAGGTGTGTCACGTTACCTCGTTAACTTTTCCTGTGTACAAATACCCCTCACATTGGTTTGACAGTTGTTGTTTTTGCATGTTGTGTGAAGCTGTTGAGTTCCTTCTCTTTTAATTATATTTCATGATCCTGTTCCTGGTTTTGATCCTGTGTTTGGATCATCTGTTTTTTCATTTTCAGTAAATTCTGCCACAGCTGGATTCTCACCTCTCTTTGTCCTTGCCTAAACGTTACAAATATCCTCATCTTTGATTACTATTTTGTTTGTCTATTTTTATATTTTTCTTTTACAAAGTACTACTGCTTGCCCAGATGGAAATATGGTAGCACCTTTATATTAGTATGTTTCTTAGTACTTACACTGCAACTACACACAAGTGCAAATACTGTAAAATAAATTGCCACTGGGTATGTATGTATGTATGTATATACACTACTGGTCATAAGTTTTAGATCAATAAGATTTTTTTATGTTTTTAAATGAAGTCTCTTCTGCTCACCAAGGCTGCTTTATTTGATGAAAAAAAAACAGTTATATTGTGAAATATTATGACAATTTAAAATGACTGTTTTCTATTTTAATATATTTTAAAATGTAATTGGAAAGCTGAATTTTCAACATCATTTCTGTTGCTAATTACACGTAAGTTTTTAGTGTCACATGATCCTTCAGAAATCATTCTAATATGCTGATTTTATGCTAAAAAAAACATAAATTATTATTTTCTGTGTTGAAAACAGTCGTGTACCACCCCCCCCCCCCCAAAAAAAATCTATGATGAATAGAAAGTTCAAAAGAATAGCATTTATTTACAATATAATCTTTTCTAACATTATAGATGTTTTTACTGTAACTTTTGATCAACTTAAAGGGTTAGTTCACCCAAAAATGAAAATTAAGTCATTAATTACTCACCTGCATGCTGTACCAAAGCCGTAGGACCTTCGTTCATCTTCGGAGCACAAGTTAAGATATTTTGGATTAAATCTGAGAGCTGGATCACTACCACATAGGCTGCCTAAGGGACTGGCTCTTGACGGCCAAGAAAGTCAATGAAGAAAATGTTTAAATATTCCATGTGCCTACAGTGGCTCAATTATAAGTTTATCAAGCGACGAGAATAATTTTTGTGCGAAAAAACAAACAAAAATAACGACTTTATTCGACTGTTCCTTTTCTTCCTTGTTGGCCTGAAACGAGACTTGGATAGATTTCCATGACGCATGCGCGAGAATTGCGATCTCCTTCAACTACTTCAGTTCAGTTCTCGTGCATGCGTCGTGGAAATCTATCATTTTTGGGTGAACTAACCCTTTAACTCATCCTTGATGAATAAAAGTATTTTCTAATTTCTTTCCCCCAAAATAAAAATAAATTCTTACTGACCCCAAACTTTTGAATGGTAGTGATTAATGTTACAAAAGCTTCCCATTTCAGATCAATTCTGTTCTTTTGAACTTTCTATTCATCAAAGAATCCTGAAATAAAAATGTAAAAAACTGTTTTCAACATGGATAATAATCATAAATGTCTCTGGAGCATCATATTATAATAATTTCTGTAGGATCATGTGACACTGAAGACTGGAGTAATGATGCTGTAAATATAGCTTTGATCACAGGAATAAATTACACTTCACTATATATTCACATAGAAAACCGCTGTTTTAAATTGTAATAATATTTCACTGTTTTTTTGTTTGTTTGTTTGTTTTTATCAAATAATTGCCTATAATAATGGCCTTTGTGAGCAGAAGAGACTTCTTTAAAAAACATAAAAAATCTTACCGATCTAACATTTTTGACCGGTAGTGTATATATATAGGAAATATAGAGACCTGATATCTTGGAACTGAACCGCTCTGGCTTAAGTACATTTACTATAGCTGTGTGGAGGGATGACTTTTTGTTATTATAAAACATGTACTATATGGTTTAAAACTTTTCTGTTACATCAGAAGTGACATACAATGGTTAGAGAAGAGATTCTCAGAAAGTATACAGAAAGTGCATTTGCGAATGCAAATTCAAGTTTTTATATTGAAACTTGTCTAAAATTGTTTTAGTTCACTTGTAAATCTCTTTACATTTTTCAGGAGTGTGAACCACTGAAGAAGCTGTCGTTCACACTATCATCATTATCCTCAATAAGTAATGGTTCTCCATCATTGGATTGTTCTACACCTTTATCCATGGATACTGCCTACTCCAGCATGCATCAGGACACTCCTAATAGCTTCTGGCAGACCCCTCAATACCAAGATACCCCTTGCACACCTTCTATGACCTACAGTAGACCAGGCACACCATCTCAGTTTGAAAGGACCCCAAATGAGTCTGCGCTGACATCCAGTGCCTTCAATGTCCCTTTTATTCAACAATCCACCCCAAACATTTCACAGCAACAGCCTGTTCATTTGACTCAACCAGTCTCAAATAAACCTAGCATTATTCAAGGTGCTGTGCAAAACTTTTGGATGCTAGGTGGAGCTCCCTCGCAAAACAGTAGCTCCTCGAATAGGCAAAGAACTCCAGGACGCAACCATCACCTTAGTAACCATGTTCGTGGAGGACACAGGGTCAGACCTCTCGAGAGCAAGTACCAAAATGCATACAACCGTAGGCCACAACATAACTATATACATAGACCTGTATACAGAGGAGGTCACCACCGCTCTGTACCTTTAGCCAATCAAGTGTCTTTTAATAAATTTCAGGAAAGTTCAACCACACCATCCCATTCAGATAAGCTCACAGTCCAAACCTTTACTAACCTCAGTGTTAATCACAGATCTGTTGCTGAAGATCCACCATCACTTCCAAATTTAGAAAAATTGCCACGAAAGGCTTTTGGAGTGGATGTTCATCACATTCATCCTGATACGCAGATAAATGTGAATGCTTCTGAAAATATTTTCAATGGAATTGCTTCCCAAGTATCTTGCAAAACTCAAGAGGTGAACCAAACTTATTGTCCACCACAAGCCCAATCTTCTCGCTCATATACCCCAAAACTGTGTCCTTCCTCTGAAACCACAGAAGATCTTTCAGACCCAATAGTGCCGTGTCCTTCTCCTGAATCTCCTGCTCCGGAATCAAAGCCTGAAAGCCTAGACTCTCGCATCCAGATGCTTCTTAGTGCTGGAAGTCCAGTTCTGCCCCTTTTGAACCAAGATAGTTCAGACTCAGAAACTGCTACTGAAGAGCATGATCCCAGCCACTCTCCTTCTTGCTCCATAGATGTTGTCCTAAATTGTGACCAAACATCATCTAGTGCAAATAATACTGGCTCCCATCTCAATAAATACTCATATCCAAAAGAAAGCCTTGAGGATGCGAGTTTCACCCCACTCTGTGATATGGCAAAAGATGAACATGAACTTCAATCAATCAAGAAGCCTTTGTCCAAGATATCCAGTAGCACTACTGTAAGTGATTGATAGAACTAGACTGCCATCTACTTTTGTTTGCTGCCTTAGTTCAAATTGTGGAATTGATTTAAAATATGTGGTAGACAACCCTAAGCATTTACATCAATATGAATTTCTCTTCCCTAGGTCAACCTAAAAGAAGATGAAGATACTTCAGATCAGCCATCTAGAATACCTGTGATCTGCACTTACAGGAGCTCTTTACCCCCTCTAATTCCTCAAATGCCCCCACACCCAATCCTTTTACCACCATCTTCTTGTTCATTGTACCCTCCTCCAAAGATCAAGCAAGTCTGTAAATCACCTAACTGGCAGAGTAGTGCAATACCTCTTCCTGATCCCTACTAAGATAACACAAGTGCAAACCTCATTCTCACCCCCCTCCTACCTCCAACTTTCAATTTCATGACTCATCGCCCACCTTACCCTTCCGCTGGGTGTTCATCTACCATGTTAAGGTTCAGACCACCTTGGCCTCCTCCGCCTATGCCCAGGTTCGACCCATCAGTTCCCCCACCGGGTACGTTCCTATGAAAGAATTGCCCCAAAAGGCCACGGTGGATGGAGTTCTAGCTGTTGTTGCTGCAGAGCTGCGGGCTATCGTAAAGAAAGACATACATCGCAGGATGATTGAGATTGTGGCCTTCAAAGCGTTTGATCAGTGGTGGGATGACAAAGAACATGCAGCTAAGGTGGGATTTGTTTCTCATTTCAACTGTAGTAATGAACTGTGTAGAGTCGATCTGCACTTCCATTACCATTTCAACATTACTTTCATAGATATCATGTTGTGTGCCCCCAGGTATCTGTCCCATCTGTTAAATCAGGAGGAAATAAAGACATCAAGCTTAAAGTAATGGAGCAATGCCTGAGAGTGACTGCTGGGGAGAAGGCTCTGTATTGGGCACAGGGAAAATTAAACTACCATCATTTAAGGTACAAATATGGTATATATATGGCATTTATGGTATATATATAAAACATAGAAGAACTGATGTAGTATGTTTTCTGTAGAGCAGTGCATGCTAAACACTTTGGTATTGACTTCACTATTATTTTCGGATAAAAAAACAACACCTATAATCAGGGTTGGGGAGTAACGGAATACATGTAACGGCGTTATTGTGATCAATACAAAAATCCAGTAAGTGTAATTCGTTACAGTTACATCAAAAAACGTAGTAATCAGATACTTTTTGAAAAAGAGGGGATACTTTCAGGATTACAATGGTGTCATTTAAAACGAAGTAAATCTGTATTTTGGCATAATAACACTATATTCATGACTCGCAACCTTACCGTCTATGCTCGCGACACAAGTCACGTGTGCCACCCGCTGGTGACTGCGTAAAATAACAGCTCTCGACAACAATCTCCTCAGACACTGATTCAATCACTGCTGCTAGATACGATGATGCCCACAGGTAAAAATGCTTTCCTTTCTTTGAAATTCCATTGCTATTTTGTTTTTAAAGAGGAAAATTCAAACAACATGGTTTAACAGTGCAAAGTCTGCAAACTGTGCCTTGTTGTTAGCTTATGTAGCGTTTATTACTGCTTTCAAATTCAGTGGTTTGTATGATTGCAGTTGAAAGTTTTCTAGCGATGCTGGAATCTGTAGAAATTAAGAGAGTAGCTTTTTTAGTACCTAAAATGTCCTTTCATAATCTCTTCGTTCTCAGTCTCACGTAAGGAGATGTTCACTGCTGAACGTAAGGGAACTCCTACTGCCAACGGCCCAAGTTCAGTCAGGCAAATTAAGAAAGATCACGGCATTAGTCAACGGTTTATTTCCTATTTTAAAATAAACTAATAGGTAGATTGTGTAGAATTTTTAAATGTTGTGTTTTTATTATTTCCTTGTAGCCTACATAATACATAATAATCTGTAAAACCATACTGTAGCCACTAGATGTCTCTATAGCCCTTTAAACTAAATATATTTAAGGGATGTGAAATTCTTAATAAGTAAAAGTTTTTTTTTATAATATCTGTCCTTGAAGTAATCCAAAATAATCAGTTACATTACTTTCATATTCTGGTACTTGGATTACGTTACTGAATACTTTTTTTATGAAGTAATTTGTAACTGTATCGTAAGACATTTTTTGAGTAACCCTCCCAAGTAGGGTTGGGTATCGTTTGAATTTGAACGATTCTGATTCCGATTCCTTGTTTCGATTTCGGTTCCTAACGATTCTCGATTCTTTTAAGAGGCAGGGTCAAAAAAGTTTAGCTAACCTTGCTAACCAACGGTCTTTCTGAAGGAAATACTCCTTCTGTCACAAATACTCCTTTTGTCACAAATTTTGCATTTTGCAGAGATTTTGTTATTTTTAAAAAAGTGAAGCCACACTTTGGACCGTCGACATAAGCTACTCATGTTCGACTCGCGCGGTTATGCCAACACTTCCGGTTGACGCTTCTTCATTGGTGTTGTTCAGCGGTTTCTTCTTCCGGTCGACGGACTGTGAATATTGAAACTACTGTAGGAATCGAAATTTTAACTTTTGAAATCAATTTCGGGAAAATGAAAAGTTAGTCCCGGTTTCCAATCGAATACTCGAATTCTCAATACCCAACCCTACTCCCAAGCCTGCCTATAATGAAATGGTTTATAAAGGAAAAGAGGTAATGTAACTAATGAATAATGTACAGGTGGTTCTCAATTTTTCACACCAATGCCCCCCATTGTCCACAAAAACATTCAATATCCCCATGAATTTCCCAGTGATATGTGGAATATGTAAAATTATTTTTACTTTCTACCCAATAAAATATTTTACAGCTTGGCTACAAAAATTACTATACATCATACAATTTTATTAATTTACCCAACCTTTCCAAATCTAGAAGTATACGTTTAAAAATAAACTTTTTTGGGGAGTTATAGTTATATTTTTTGGGGGAAAATAAGTTAATTAAAATAAGTATTTAAAATGAGATTTTTAGTTGTCCTTAGGGATTGCTTTGACTTATATTATATAATTGTAAGTCTTTTGTGGCCCCTCGAAAGTTGCTTAGGCTGCCTGGTTGAGAATCATTGTTTTTTTGTTTTTTGTTTTTCATTTTGCTCAGTTAAAAAGGACGAACCCATTAAGTCAGGACTCCACTCATGTTAAAAGGATCTGTCCTTCTCCTGGTCTTGAACAAACTGTGGAAGAAGGTCAGTTTGGCATTTGCTTTTTCACATGGAGTTAGAGAAAAACTTGATTTTTGAGTGTGGAAAAAGGATCTAACTATGGAAATGAGTTCAATGTGACATATCTTTCAATTGTTCATTTATATCTCACAGTATAAAGTTTAAGTAGATCCTGTACACTGAAAATAATATGGTCAACATTTATTTCATAAAGAGCCAGGGCAGCAAACAGCACTGGATAATGTTGGAGAGGACATGACCAAAAATGCCAGGGAAGAGACCATGGTGAAACGCAGGCATTCCAGGCCACTGGTGTTAGAAAGTGAGGAGGAAGAAGATGAAGAGAATTCTGAGAAAGATGGAGAATCCAGAATCTGAGGAAGTGGATGTGTCTGCTGAGGTATTGTTTCACTTATTTGAAATACAGCTGCACGTATAAAAATACATTTTGATTTTTGAGCAGAAACTGTGATGTTTGCTTGACCCCTGTCATTAATGGACATGTTTGATGGTGTCTATTGTGTTTTTCAGGAGGGTGATGAGATGAAAGCTGATGAACTACATAAAGATATGAAGAGTGATGCCTGTGTATTAGAGGATGAAGATTGCTCAGATTCAGGTTTTCATTTATTTCTGTTAATTATTATATGAAATAATTACTTTATATTATATTATATATATATATATATATATGTAATTTACACACAAATATAAAACACAACCGCTGAAAAGTTTGAGGCAGTACATAAAAAAATAAATAAGAAATTAATGTTTCTTTATTCAGCAAGGATGCTAAAATTATTTTATTACAATTTAAATTGTAATAGTATTTCTGTTTTTACTGTATTTTTCATCAAATAAATGCAGCCATGGCAAGCTTAAGATATTACACAGTTTGACTCACCCCAAACTTTCATACACTGTGTATATATATATATATATATATATATATATATATATATATATATATACATACACACACACACATATATATATACACATATATGTGTATATATATATATATATATATATATATAGTGTGTGTGTGTGTGTGTGTGTGTGTGTATACATATATATGTATTTGTGTGTGTGTGTAATATTTAACAATTTAAAATAATCTTGTATGACAACTCTTTTTAATAGTCTGCTTTTTATCCTCCAGATACCATCAGCCATACAAGTTCAAACTTGTCTGCTTCTAAAAGCCAAGGATACGACTCCTTTGTCTCTCCCAGAACTGTCTCCAACTCGTCAGCTTTTTCTCCATCTGTTATTGACTCCTCAGCTTCCTCTAGATCTGTCCTTGACTCCTCAGACGACAGAAGCGACGACTCCTCAGACAGTCTTTCCTCTGGGGAGGAAGATCAGTTGGATGGTGAAAGATCTTTTCCTGAAACTCCACATCAGGACAGGAGAATAGCAGAAGAGATATGGATTTCTTCAGATGAGGATAATAAGGAAAACCAAGAGATGATTCACAATCCAGTTTACCCATCTTTCACAGACTGGGAAGAAGATCTCGGCCCCCCTGTGACCCCTTCTGCTCCAGATTCAGTTGAAAGTGCTGTGGACCATGACTTATTTGGTTAGTTCATTGATTTTCTGTTTTCACATAAAGCACAAATCAACCTCCATGTTTCCAAAATGAAAACAAAACCATCATGCATAACAAAGACATACTTTTTTCTGTATATTGTTATTTTTTTTAGAGATTATAGGGTTAGATCATAGCCTAATTATAGTTTGACCTGGACATTTAGAAATAAAAATATCCACACAAAGACTAGTGGTTTATTATTTGAAGTTATTCTTTATTTCTTGTAGTTACTGTATGTCAGAGAAAGTTTTCTGACCTCATTAGGTGTAGCAGAACATTTAAGAAATGTCTATATCATCATCAAGTGTTAATGCAATTTGTAATTCATGCCATTTGAAATGTAATTTCTACTCTTGCAGATTTGAGTCCACGGAGAGCAGAAGATCCAGAAGAGGAACTGAGTGTAAGAGTGTACATGCACGGCCTCAAACTATCTGAGCCTCTCAGATACACCTTACAGGACCCAGTTAAACACTGTTTAACAAACAAATTTAAGCTCCCAGACCCAGTGATATTCTTCTCAGAGCAGGAGTCAGAGCTGCCAAGCCCACCGTCTCCTACATACAGAGGACTGTCAGGTAAAGTGCACTGATCAAAAATCACCAAATCATCTCACATTTCCAACACTTTTTCAATTTCAATTATTTACTATACACATTTTTCAATAGCAACTTTACAGAAAATATGTTATAACACATCAATTTGCCAACAACTTGCCTGGTTTAACGTTTGAAAATGAAATGAAATTAAGATGTAGAAATTTGTCTTAAAATTAAAATAATTAAAATATTTTAACTATATATATATTTATATACAAAATATTACAATATATTTCTTATTTTATTTAATATTATTTTATAATAATCACAATAAAAATCACAAGTATTATAATAATGAATATTATTATTATTATTATTATTCTATACTGAATTGGTCAAAAACAGTGGAGATGTGCCCTATGCAAACTCTTGTAGAGGGATTTAAATTACTTTATGGTTACTACTAATAAAGGTTTGTTCTTTCTCAAGAGTGAACATGGAAATAAAAAATAAATAAATATTATTTTATTTTTAAGAAAAATTAAAAAACTGTGTTTTTTAAATAATTAAACACAATATTGTATTGTCAAAGTTGATATTGTGACTTATGTATGGTCCGAACACTTGCATGTGTCATACTATTATTAACATTTGACCAAAATCAAGTTCAAATGAAGTTAAGAGGGGTTTGATCTGTAAATTTCAGAGATGTGTGTTTTGTCTGTCATTAGAACATCTGCATCTGAGAAAGTAAGTGCATTGCATTACGTTTTTACAGTTTATAAAGTTTAATGTTTGCTCAACCTCTTATTAGTTTCTGGCATTTGGACAAAATCTCATGTTATTAAAGACAAAGTGCTTTTTTAAGGCTATTTAGGATAGTATTGGCAATGTCTCGAAGACAAATGCTAGACTAAGACACTCTTCTCCTCAAATGCATAAAACATTAGCCTTTATATACAGAATTTGATAATGTTTCCTGAGTAAAAATGCTGTACTTATTCAAAGAACCAGTTCATTATTTACCCTTGCATTGCAAACAAGCAGAAACGGTCCAAAATATGTGCAGCACTAGAGGCTGGGTAGAGTTATGAGGGTTGACTGACAGTTTGAGGATCTAATGGAGTTGGGCCATGTGTCCACCAAAGCTTTTTTAGCCACCTGAAAACGCCAGACGCTCTGCTAAAGACGCCGTGCTTTGGGCGCTTGAGAGCATTTTGGCAGCGCAGCGTTTTTTTCGTTGAGACCATAGACTGTAAAAAATATGGACAAAGCGTTTGTGACGTCACCCATGAGACTCTCTGAAGAACGGGTTTGAGGCTGTTTATGGGGGGTATGGGCAGCGCCATACTGGAAAATACAAAATACAAAAGTTTCAGAAAGGATACAGAGGTGGTATGATGTGCTGTGTCAGATCATGGCCGAGACGTCAAATTCACTCGGCGCAGCCTGTTCTCAGCTGTCAATCAAAGTTAACCGCCCTTATTTACATACATTTTCTAAATACATGATCTAAACTAACGAGTTAGAAAAAAATTCACCCCCTCACAGTTGTCAGGCACGCGGAACATATTGAAGATTACAATAAAAGTCCATGGGACCAAACTGTAAACATATGAATTTATGCTGTGAAAACAGAGATTTTAACATGACGTCTATGGATATTTGGGACTGGCCTCTGGGATTTGAGATGTATTGCAGTTTATTGCACTTCCGGGTAGGCTTCATCTTTCAGATTAGAATGCTGCCACTTGGTTGAGACGTTTCGTTGCTATGATACAGAATATCCGCAGCAGTTTGAATGTTGTGACAGTTGGTCGATGTGGTATTAGTCCCGCCCCTCCTCCACTGTGATTGGACGGCTGGGTAAAAAGTGACAGTGATGAGCGCTGTGTTTTATCCAAAGTTGAACATTTTTCAACTCCCAGCGACCAGTAAAAACACTGGACGATCGGCACTACAGCGTGAAAAAAACACTCAGCACCTCGGTACGCTCATGGCGTTTAAAAAACGCGGCGCTCCCATTGAAAACAATTGAAAACATACACCAGGCGTGTGGAAAAACGCTTTGGTGGACACACAGCCTTAGGAGGATTAGTCACAAAATCTTTTTAATACTTTTCTTTGTTTAATTATTTGCATAACCCATAGACGGATGTAAAAAGTGATCAATAGTAATGATGTATGGATTGGACAAAATACCGATATTTGAGATTTCCACCCATCAGCGACAATTTGTATATTTTGAATATCATACTCATCCACTAAATAATCACCAGATCAAGTAGTTGTTAGTTCCAGAATTCATGGATCTTTCTGCTTTCAGATGATTTGGAGACGCAATATTCTACAGATTCAGAGGACCAGAGAGTCATTACAGAAACACTGGAGGATTCTGAGAACCTTAGACCCATCACACCTACTGGATCTATGTCCAACAGTGACCCTGAAATGGAGCTTGGGCGTAGATTTCTCCTCCTGCAATTGAGGAGTTGGAGCTACCACACACACCTGGTGGATGTCTGGAAATGGAGGAGGCTGAGGGTCATATTCTACATCAAGGACCTCCTACACCATTACCACCTCCTCCCTCCCCCACAGGCATCCAACGTCCCTCCTCGCCCCTTTTCCACTGTCCTCCACTCACTTTCTTATACCCAGCATATGAGGAAACTCCTAAAACACCAAGCTGCTTCAATGGTCCTTCCCACGTTGAGGGAATAACACCAGCGGGATTACTGCAAGAGGCTTTACAAAGAATGGGAAGCCCCTCTAACTCCATTCTGTCTCCATGTGCTGACAGCATGATCCCGAGGACTCCAGGGAGAGACATGTCTCCATCTCCACCTATTCTAAACCACGGAGAGAGAAACGTTCAGCAGAGAGAGCTGCGGGCTAGTGGACTCCATCATCACAACTTTGGTTTTGCACAGTCAGAAGCGCAAACTAACAATTTAAGTATAGATAATGGGCATGAACCTCATAACCGCCATATCCCCTCCCGTCAAACAGAGTCTTTGGACTCGGCACGCTTGAAAAGGCGACGAGCGCGGCTTAAAATTAGGAAACGAATGATTGAATTACAAAGGAGAAGACAATGCCCAAATATAAATACTCATTCGTCATTACAAGTGAACAATGTGACGATTAAATCTTCTTCAAATCAGGTTTTGGGGCATTTGGATTGTGTCTCAGGTACCAGGACAGACCAAACACTACCAGAAACTCACAGACAGAAGCGTTTGCTAGATGACAAACATAAACTAAATGAGAATCGAAGGGTTCAGGAGTCGTCATGTTTATGGAGAAAATGGAGAGAATCCACATCCAGACATCGCCTCATCTTCTCTCCACGATCTGAGAGAAGAGAGAAGTTGATCATTCATGCTGTGTGGACTAAAGGGGTGAATGAGGAGGAGATAAAGCACCTGAAGGCCACCTATGAGAGGCTTGTGGAGCAGGATAAAGAATCTGATTGGTTGCGGAGAACACGATGGATCCCACATCCTCATATCCTTAAACGCACAATACACATGTAACAAGTCATAGTTAAAATACTTGATAATGTGATTTGTATCCAGTGGATTTTGAGCCAGAACCGATATATCGGCCGATATTAGGCTTTTTCTAAACTATCGATATTTGAATTGTTCCGATTCCGATACTAGTATCGGAAATACCGTCCGGATTACCAATTAAAATTCTGGAATACGGTATCGGCGAGTACTTCTATCCGCTTACCGATCCGATACCATTTTATTAAACAATGTCTAGTTATACACGCTGACTTTGCTTACCGCTGCAAAACGGAGATCAACTCTTCTTCGCTGCTCTAAACGGTGGTTGCTTGTGGAAAAACAGGAAGTCGTGCCACAAGCAACCACTGTTTAGTACTGAGCGAAGAAGAAACGCACGTGCGTGCGCCCTGGCATAATGTCTGCAGTTTGGCTGCATTTCAGACTGGACCAACCAGCCAGTAAAACGGCGACATGTCTCATATGCCATACTGCAATTTCGAGGGGTAGAACAAGTATTAGCACCTTTAACATGAGTAACTTAAGCATTTGAAGACCCGTCAACCCGCAGAACACGATGGCAGACGGAGGATGAGCCGCGTCAAAATCAACAATCTCTGAAAGCTTCATTCGAACGAAGAGAAATGTTTTCAAAAGACAGCCAACGAACAATAAATATAACCAACAACATGAAAGTTATTGAGTTTATTATTCTGGATAATCAGCCGCAGTCAAAACTAAAATGCTGTTTATTTAACAAAATTGTTTATTGATCTTCAGTTATAAAGAGATTATTTTCTTATATTATTCATATAATCTTTTTAGATTCCTAGATTTATTTGTTGCACTTTATATATATATATATATATATATGAATGTATTTATTTTGTAAATCTAAAATACCTTTTTTAGTTTACAGTATTAGATGTGTAGCTGCGTTTTAAGTAGTTCTTTTTCACTTAAAGGTGCTATCAGCGATGTCAGGCCAAAACAAAAATGATCACATTCATCTAATCTTTCCTAACAATCCGCTAGCTGCCCGCCCCATAAGCAGGCTGTCAAAAACGCGCCTCTGTAGGCAGCCTAGGCTCTGAGATCTGCACACAAAAACAAACGGGTAGAACCACCAGTCATAATCAAAATAAACAG
Organism: Hybognathus amarus; assembly: GCA_030378365.1. Classification (NCBI taxonomy): domain Eukaryota; kingdom Metazoa; phylum Chordata; class Actinopteri; order Cypriniformes; family Leuciscidae; genus Hybognathus; species Hybognathus amarus. The sequence continues at coordinate 92,657 of JAQIUQ010007091.1, forward strand.
AGTTCAACCAATCACCGACAGGGGCGGGTGTTGTTTGTTTTGCGCTCGTGCACGGCGCCTGCACGCGAAGTCTGAGCTGAAGAATAAGCCAGCGCGTCTATCAACGGATCAAAAACAGTGAATATGGAAGATGCAAACACAAACAGAAGTCACATCAACCACAATCGCTGATAGCACCTTTAAAATAAATATTGCTATGAAATGTAATTCAGATAATAAAAATACACTCTAGTTCGCTATAATACTCTATGTATTTGTTCATGTTTAATTTAGGGATAAGTTTGAAGCACACCATAATAATTCTATCAATTCATACAGTGCTAGAATAAATTGCTGAATAGATGCTGTACACACCCAGGTATCGGATCGGTACTCGGTATTCGGCCGATACCCTGAGTCTAGGTATCGGGAAGAGAGAAAGGATATCGGAACATCTCTAATCAGGTATTCGGCAGTTATAATGGCCAATAAATGAATATTTAAAAAATATAATAAAAACGGATTAAACATGCTCCAATCATCTCTCCTTGGCCTGTTATATTGAAAATGGATGTTTTACAATTTGCAGTATGACGTTATCTATTGCTAAATTATGGCTCATCATAGAATAGCTAACCACAAAGCTAGCTAATACCACTATCATCATTGGAAGACTGCTAACGTTAACATTAATGAGCTTGGAAACCACAATTAACTTTTTCTGCCTAAATAAAGTAATGATTACTGTATTTATAACTAGCATATCTCTAGTTACAGTCCCTGCATTGTAAAATGTAAGTTAGACTTGCGAGGAGTGAACATTTAGACATAGAGAAAAAGTATCAAACGTATCTTGTGCATAAAAGTTAGCTTTTCTCTTACACGTGTGTAAAGTCCAACGCAGCTGTGTCGCAAGTTCGTTCTGTAATGGATTTAGAATCTATAAATAGTAGGTTTTTAGAAGGCAGGCAGCAACTGATAATTGAATATGGTTTGATGTAGCTTGATGGAAAGAATTTAAAAAGTGCAGGTAAAGGGATAAGCAAGCTGACATTGTAATTATAAGGTAGCTTATAAGGCAATGAACGTAGGGACTAATTATTATTTTATTTATCAGAACTTTAATATATTTTGATGTTCCTCTGTTCAGTTGTGACAAAAGAAACAAGTTTCTTTTAAAATGCTTTATCATATTATTTTAGTTAAAACTCATAAATAACTACAAATAACTAATCTGTTAATGTTTTGTTGCGCGTTCTTGAAAAATATATAGAAAAAAATATATTCAAAAAATATCGGCCGATATATCGGAATATCGGATTTTAAAACCCAAAAATATTTGTATAGGTATCGGCCTTCAAAATCCTTTATCGGTCTGGGCTCTAGATTGTGTCATGCAACTTTGTGTAAAATTTATTTTCCCAATGCTCTGTTGTTCGTTCCTTGACTCTGCTGCACCAACCAGCACTCCTGACGACGGGCCAAGAAGATGGCTGGATGGGATCAGGAATCATATGACAGGTTGTGCACGTAGTGAGGGATATTACTTCATCAGCAAGAGGGAAAAGCTGCGATATCTCTGTGATGAGATTGTTGTAGATACTCAGGTGAGAAAGAAACAGCGTTTAGTTTATTTTTAAGTAAAACTAAAATCATTAAAACTCATTTAAGTTTTTAAAATATAATAAAGATAAAATTAAATATTAGAAACGATAAATTAAAGCATTTTAAAAAAAACAAAAACTAACAGTAAATGACAAAATTAAACTGAATTTGAATTTAAATATTAATAAATACTATAATAGCAAATAAATGATACAAAAATAAGACAGGAAAGAAAAACATTAATTTGACTGCTAACATTTATGACAGTTGCTATTCAATTGTAAACATGTTTAAAGACTTCATCCCTGTCTGTTATTTCTCTGCTTCATGTGTGCTTTTGCATGTAGTAATTTAAAGGTGCACTAATTCATTTGTTTCACTACAAAAGGTTTTACTTTGAGGGATATATAACTTTGGTTTATATAGGGTTATATGGATATAATAGAGTTATACTTTGAGGTATTAAATGAAGACGTGTGTTGTGCAATTTGGCCTTCATGCACCCACACCAGTGGGTGCAGTGCAAAATTTAAGTAATTGAGAGTAATTTGAGAATTATGTTCTGATCTATGCAGGGAAAGAGTGTGCCAGCTCAGATTCCACCTTCATCCAGATCTGGTTCAGAACTCAGAGCGGAACAGCGTCGTCTGTTGTCCTCGTTCAGCTGTGACAGTGACCTCCTCAAATTCAACCAGCTCAAGGTAAGTCCAGCTGTCCCAACAACAGTATAACACAGCATATAAGATGCTAGAGCCACCAGAAACACAAAAACATTAACCCTCAGGTGCTCTTCGTTTCGGAGTCACACTTGTTATCTTCCCGGTCAAAAGTGACTGGACACCTAAAAATTAAATTTCCTCCATCCCAGTAAAACCAATGCAATTTATTTTTGTTCTATAATATGTATTCTTTGTAATTTAGTATTTTGAGACAATTTGATAGAATTTATTAATATTTATGCAATATTTATGGTCTATTTTGCCATGGAAAAATATATATATTTTTTTCTATATATATATATATTTATTTTATTTTTTTCAAAAAAAATATTAATGCAGTATTTTAGTTTAATATAGAGTCAAGGAAACAATATATTTTGGAGAAAATTAGCACCATCTGGTTATAGTATAGAGAAAAGCGTAGAATCATGGTGTAACCACTAGATGACATGTACAGCTCTCTATAGAGAAGCATGTGAATTCCCCAGATATTTATGAACATATTTTTCTTATTTTTGGTGGATTTGAATATATAGTTAAAACAATCTTTGTGTTTTTGTCAATTTCCCATTCATTTCCTATGGGTCGGTCATTTTTGACCGAAGACCTTAAGTGTGACTATTTTTTTACGACCACTTAGCATGCTCGGATCATTACCTCAATTTTTTTTTGTATTCACATACATAATGCTATAAAAGTCACCAAGTTTCATAACATTCTGATGAAGCTGTGATTTTTAGAAATTCAAAACCGAAAATTCTTCGAGTCAGAAATGACCGAAGAGCACCTGAGGGTTAAAGGTCTGTTCACACCAAGGGTGTGATAACTATAACAATTATGGAAGCTTGTTTCTTTCCACCACTAAATGAAACAATTTAAAGATAAATGCAACCTTTTTCTCAAAATTGCAAGTTTACAGCAATTCTGAATGTTTACTCTGAATTAGGTGATATAAATTCACAATTGCGAGTTATGAAGTCAGAATTCCAAGAAATAAAGTCAGATATTAACTTGCAATTGTGAGTTATGTCAGAATTTCGTGATAAAAACTCACAACGGCAAATTTTAAAGTCAGAATTGTGATGCAAACTACCAAAACATGTCTATATCTCGCAATTCTGACTTCTTTTCTTACTTTTTGTGAGCAATTAGCAAGTTCATACTTGCAAACTTGTCGCTTTCGGCAAATCGCCGTTTCTGGTCAGTTGGGTCATTTACGTGAATCATGTAGTTAGAACCAAAGTTTTTTTATTTGGGGGTGGAGGGGGTTAGTGTGCAAGACAAGGGCGCGATCGAACAGTGGAGACATGACATTACGTCATTTTGTTCATACAGGACAACGTTCAGTCTGCAGAGTGTTTACTTATATTTGTGTTTCTAGGCCTATACTTGTCATTAAAACACAGTTTTAAGAGCAAAACATATGTAAAGAACCACTATTTGAGACAGTTGCAAGTGTGTGTGCTGGCGTCTACCCAGATGGAGTGGAAGACAGTACCAGAAACTACAAAACAGGTAGTTCCACGAGTCCTTTTATAGTTGCTTTCTTTCAGTTAAGCACACTGTTCACATACATGTTCGAAGCGCGGTTGTTAACAGGTTGAAGAAAACACTCTGTAAAACACTACAAGAAATCAAAGTGGGAGTAAACGCATTATAAAACAACCCGGGATGATCGTAATCTCCTTTTGCGCAAGCATTCTCTCACTGGAGCGTGCGCGCGCGTCAGCAGTGAGCAACATCACGCGTACAATCACGAACACCATAGAAGAAGTCATCTTGAGGCCATGAGGAGATTGTCATGAACATGCTGAAACACTAAGTGGCAATTACAGTTGCATTAATTTCTGCCTCAAAACAGAGCACTAATCTGTTTATTTTCAAGTGTCTGTAGTATTATTTTATATGGAATTATTGATAATTATAAATAAGAAATACAGTTAGGGTTAATTAAAATGAAGGAAAACAAATATATTGATTTGAAATATAGCAAATTAACTTAAAATGTAAAACAGTAAAGTACCAAACATATCAAAAATCTTTTGTACTTTTTATTGGTTAATTAATGGAACTAATTATGAAACTACTATCAGTGCACTATAAATAAAACTGGTTTTATGCCTTTATTAATAAAACGTATTTAAAACATACAAGGCTTAAGACATTTATAAAAATGGCTTTATATACCCGCCCCCGGCCCACTGTCACCTTTTTCGCTGAGGAGTTTGCAGGTATGAAGTTATAAAGTCCAATTCTGAGGGGAAAAAAGTGACTTTGTCTAAAGTGAAAAATTCTGAGTCACAATTCACATACCTTTTTTGTTTTACATTTTATTCTGTGGCGGAAATAAGATTCCATATACAATAAGTATAAAGTTTTAACAATCGTTCTAATTCAATGTGGATACGGTAGTCCACACCACAACTATACCAAAAATGATACTTTCATGGAATTTTGCTTCTCATGTAAATTTTTATATTTGTAGTGGAAAACAATGCAAAATAAAGAGAAAGATTTTTTTTTTTTTTTTTTTTGCTGTGCTGAACAATATTGTGAATTGGTGTGGACATTAATAATGGCTATACTTTTAGTTGTCTTCATAGTTATCATTCTTAGTGTGAATGGTCCTTAAAGGAGAACTCCGTAATTTTAACATTGAATGCTCTGCGTAATGACAAATCAAGAATGTTAAGAGGCTATGTTAAAATTCAATGTTGAAAATGACCGGAGTTCTCCTTTAAGGGTCCACAACAGACCAGTTTGGCGATTTCTCAGTATGGTCCACATGGAACACAAATATATTTCCCTCTTTACAGTTCCGTAAAGAAGAAGCTGCGTTTTGGCAAGAGTCGTATTCATGACTGGGGGCTGTTTGCAGAGGAACCTATTGCAGCAGATGAAATGATAATTGAATATGTTGGCCAGAGCATTCGGCAGGTGAGATACACAATACAAAAAATAGATATTTTAAGATTTCAGCAGTCATTTCTGAGTATAAACATCCATAATGGCCTTTTTCAAGCTGTAAATTGATGATCACAAATGTATTTGTATATTATTATCATATCCCAAATCCTGTCTGTAGGTGATAGCGGACATGCGTGAACGGCGCTATGAAAACGAGGGTATTGGAAGCAGCTATCTTTTCCGGGTAGACCAGGACACAATAATTGATGCAACCAAGTGCGGCAACATGGCAAGATTCATCAATCACAGTTGCAATGTACGACCAGAAACACAAGTCATTAATTCATAATACATTGTCAATATGCCTAAGAATTGTTTTCTTTTGTTGTTTAGTGATTGCTATGAATTTAATTAATTTCCATTTTTAACGTTTTGTGCTTACTGGTTTCATTTATGTGTTTTTCATTCCATAGCCGAACTGCTATGCCAAAGTCATCTCTGTAGAATCTCAGAAGAAGATAGTCATCTACTCTCGGCAACCTATTGGTGTAAATGAAGAGATCACTTATGATTACAAATTCCCTATTGAGGATGAGAAGATCCCCTGCCTGTGCGCTGCAGAGAACTGTAGAGGAACCCTCAACTAGACAAGGACTATTCTCACAATTTCAAAGTATTAGCAGTAAACAAGTTTCAGACTGTACATGAACTTATTCTTTAAGAACAAACCTCTGTATTTAAAACACATTTATTTCATACTAAGTATACTACAGATCCATTAATATATTAACTGATAATTCAACTTTATTTGGAGTATTTTTTAATTGCACAATGCAAATTTCTTAATATTAAGCCTATAAAATGTGTTTTGACATCACTATTAGTGATAGTATGATCTCTGTATACTATCAGTCTTTAAATGCAAGATATTTAAAGTGTACATAAAGTATCAAATATATAATCAAATATACTTAAGCATATGTTTAGTTGGATCTCAGCACTATTTCTGGATAACTAAAGTGCATTAAGTACAAAATTAGTAGTTCCGACTTAAAGTATACCAATTTAGTACACTAAAAGTACAATTGCAGGGTATTTATATTAAGTACATAAATATGTAAATGTATTTGTAGTATACTTAGTATAAAATAAATGTATTTCAAATACCATTTTATTATATTTATTTTAAACTTGGGCAGTCTTTTAGGAATACAGATTTTTAAATATTCACTGTCGGAGACATTTTTCTTTTTTACAGGAGCAAGTGACAGTTTAACATGAAAATACACAAGCAGTTAATGTTATCTCCAGAAACTTATATTCTGCATGTGTAAATTTGTAAAATGTGCAGAGCAACAGGCCATCACTGCTTAAATTTAGTTTTTTCATCATGTTATTGTTGGAAGGTTTGGATTGGATTCAAGTTAATTATGCTTTCATGAGTTTTATTGTGAAATATAAATTGAAAATGTGTATTTTTCCAAATAAATGTATTTTCTGCCTACTATCAAACTTTATACACTAAGTATAAAGACAACAATTAGGCCTATATGTTTTTTTAATTAATTTCACTACATTTAGTTTTTGTTTTGTGCTTCACAAATGGGTGCCTGAGTTAGTAGGCTATCTACTGATAAGTGCTTTGCTTTGTAAAACCTTTACATCGTGTTTTTTATTCTTTGACGCAAGGAAAAATGTTATTGGAGAATGCGGGCATTGATCCCGCTACCTCTCGCATCCTATGCTAAGCGAGTGCTCTACCATCTGAGCTAACACGTCCATTTAAAGCAGACAATTTCAATCAAAATGGAATGGAAAACTAGACATTATTATCAAATAACTATATTTTTGGTCATATACTGACTTTTTATTTATGTTACAAGGTTTTTTTTTATTTATTATTTTTTTTTACGTAAATTACAGCGCCATTATTTCAACAACAATATGTCGGGCAAAACTTTTTTAGCCTAGTGTGCTTGTTTTGGTAACGCTTCCTTTTACAGTCCAGTTACCCATGTAAATACTATGTACTTATTTTAGTAACTACAATTACTGGGTAATAACTAGTACTAACCCTGAACCTACCCCTAAACCTACCCCTGTTCCATGTACTTACCTTATCTTAGCCAGTACTTTCTAGGTTAAGTACACTGTAAGTACATGTACTGTATGTACATGTACTGTAAAAGGAAGCGTTACCCTTGTTTTCCAAAGAGGCAGTGTCAGTTAAAAATTTGAGACAAAAAATAAGACATGAAACAAAGAAAAATCAAAAGAGGCTTTATTTTTTTATTGCGCTTCCTTTCCAATCAAGCTGTAATTTTGTCAAATTATGCATCAGTGAAGTGATGCATAGTCACTGTTTGCAATTGCAAATAAACACATGGGTACATAGGTGTAAAGTTCATGGGTCAGAAAGTAAAATTTCCTGCCATGTGTTTGAATTAGTGAAATCAGCTGAGTTCATGGGTGGAATAATTATTATAATTATCATCTCCTGGCTGAAAAATTATGCTAATTATCAAATCCAGGTGACTGGAACAAAAATTCTGAGGAGGACTTTTACTTTCTGAATCTGGACTTTACACCTCTGTATTATAATGGCCAATACTTGAAAACCATCAAAAATATGACAAAGCATATCATGTGCTGTGCGTATTTCAATGTGTCCACCATGCATTTATTATGAATAGCCTATTCAGAGTTTCTCGGATGTGCCATTTGGTGTAAGGATGGTGAGGTTTCCTCTGGCATTCTGGTCAGCTTCAATAGCCTCAAACAAAGATTTGAAATTTCCAGCACCAAAACCCTGAAAAAGTAGAGGATTTTCTGTTATTAATGCACTACAATATATCTACACATTTTGGAGACATTTCCGAACAATAGATTTGATCGATTCATTGCAAATATAAATATGAATATATATGTTTTAAAACGATTTCTGAAATACTTACTTGATGGTTGTGTCTCTGGATGACCTCTAGAAACACGGTGGGTCTGTCCTGTACTGGTTTAGTGAAGATCTGGAGCAAGTAGCCATTGTCATCATAATCCACCAAGATTTTAAGTTCCTGTATAAACAATGCCTCATTATTTTCACATTCTGCTTTAGACATGCAATTTAAATGTAATCAGGTGGCCAATAACACTTTGCTGCATTTCCTTAAACCAAAAGAACATATTTAAACTCTGCATTGTTTCGCTTTTCTGATAGTAAGCTGATAAACACTTTGATTGTTCTATTGTACCTCCAGTATGCTCATGTCCTCAACAATTTTGACTTTGGAAAGCTTCAGATTCTCCTTGAGCTGCTGGTAGTAAGTGTCCGGCACTGACATGAACTCCATACCACGTTCCTTTAGGTTACGGATCTGAAAACATATCCTTGTCAATGCAATATACACACCTAAGGTACACTTTTTCAGCTTTCACAAAGAACAATTCCAACCCTTTTCACTCTACAAATGTATTTTATCTCTGTGTTGATGTAAAACCTTGGATGAAAAGCTTTTACTCACTGCTGTAATGATGTCAGAGGTGTTCATGGCAATGTGTTGAACCCCTGCGCCACCATAGTACTCCACATACTCCTAAAAGAAGAAAAAATAGTCAAATGAATGGATGGATGGATGGATGGATAGATGGAACTACAGTAGATGTCATGTCTGTAATACATGCCTGGATCTGAGACTTGCGCTTTCCCAGGGCTGGTTCATTGATGGGCATTTTCACAGTTTCTTCATAGTTGGCCACCACTATGGAGCGCAGCGCACTGTATTCAGTCTGTAACTGCTTGTCGTCTACAGACCAGAATCTGTGGAACAGCAGGTTCCTCTGATACCTTCATACAAATGCACACAGGTCAGTTTGACAGTGATCCTGATGTGGGCAAAAAAATAATAATATGCAAGTCACAATTTATGATCTGCCTAATGATTATAAATACTTTTGGAGTAGTCATTTATATCTATATAAACCTCAGCCTGTATTTTCTTTTCTCTTTCGGATAGGCGATACATTTTTCTTTCTTTAGAAACACATGCATTTTTATTTAAAGCTACACGGTGTGATTTTTACCCCATCTAGTGGTGAAAAGGTATATGACCATCCAGTGAATATTAGTTTCTGTTCCTCTCAATTCCAATTTAGTTTTAACTCCTATCGGTGCCCAGTGTAGTCCAAGATTAACATGGCTTCCAGTTCGACCTCGTACATGAGTGTTAACTCAAAACGTAAACGCGAAGGTTATTAACGGTATGTCCCTCTTTGGCTAATGTACTTTCAAGATGGAGGGGCAACATGGCGATCGACATTAGAACCCCTTACCCGTATGTATTTTCAATGGCATATTATACACTCACGAGAATACTTTATTACTTGAACGAAGTAAATATACATTAATGAGCACATATATTTTTGAAAGAACTAAGTGTTTTTAGCTAAGAATAAACTATAGTTACACAGTGTAGCTTTAAAAAAAGATATTAGTATTTTTGTCTTGTTTTTCCATTACAAATATCAACAGCAACATAAACATCTTAAATCAAAATATATTTAATTGAGATGGAAAATGACTTAAAATATAAAGTCTTGTTTTCTTATTTTTTTAAAAAGGGTTTGTGGTTAAAAAGCAACAAAAAGATTTAATTTCCATTTTGAATTGTCTTTTTCTTTCCCCATTGACAGATTTTTTTTTATTTTGTTTTAAGCATAAACTATTTTATAGTATCTTAAGTCATTTTGCTTCTCAAGTAAATCTATCTTCATTTAAACAAGTTTTCACTGGAAATCAATAAAAAATAGTTTAGTTTTTTTTTAACAAGAGCTGGATATGATGGGGTCTGGTTTAGATAATTCTTCTATTCCCACCCCTCAACACCCCCTTCCCCGCTGTGTCTAACTGTCTCCAGATGGTGTCTCAGATCCTTTCAAAAGAAATTTCGCTGAGTCATACTTACTAAGGAGTTTTCTTGCATAATATTCAGTCGTCCACTACCACAGACTAAAATTCAACCACCCCATCTGCTGTCTCTGTCAGTTCTCTCTGAGTCTCTTCTGATCTTTCCTTTCTGTCTTTACTCCATCCTCACCATGGAGACACACTGCTGATCTCTGGGGAAGAGCTCTCGTTGTATTCTGACTGGATGGGACGGATAGGGAGTTTCCCCCCAAAGACTTGCGATGTTCTAAGTGAGTATCTCACGTGACTTCTTTTGTGCTTTTCAGTATTGACAACTCTGGCACAGATGTCTGATGCTGTCTTGCCTGTTCACAATACACAGCTGAAATAAGTTCAACAATGTGTTTAGAAAAGTTTCATACCACTCACTATTGGCACCATCTCATTGTCTGCCTGATTTCCAACCACATGGTCAATGAAGTCCAGCTTCCCGCTTGGCCTGTGAAAGAACAATCACGTTAAGAGACAAAGTAAAGGACATTCAGATAACAATTCATCCATGAATGATCAGAGATATATAAGAAGACAAGGACACATAAACACACTCACAGTTTTGCCAAGAAAAGGGTCACAGAACAGAGGAGCATGGAATCCTGGGAGGAAGAGGCCATTATATCCTGTCCGCTCTACAAGAGTATGAGTGGTGTCACCATACTAAAAAAATAAGAGGAATCAGAGCGGAAGTGGGGCAAAAACATTTAAATGTACAGTATATGCATACACACACACACACTACAGTCGGTAGGATTTTTAAAAATGTTTCTGAAAGAAGTCTCATATGTTCAACAAGGCTGAATTTATTAAATCAATTATACAGTAAAAAGAATGTTGTAAAATATTACAATTTAAAATGATCCTTCAGAAATCACTATAATATGTAAGGGATAATCCACGGCTAGCCATGCATTAAAGGATTTTCGAAGGCAAAGAACCACCGACGCGAAGCGGAGGGTGATAGCGTCGAGCATTAAAATTCTTCAATGCATGGCTATCCGTGGATTATCCGCGCTTATACCTCGGTTATTTGCCAAGTTAAAAAGAAGTTAAAGTTATAACTGATGTTTACAGTGTGATTTTTTTAACAGACGTGTAAAAATGATGGTTATTTTCTTAAGTTACGGCTCGTTAGTTCTAGCACTCTAAATGCAAAAATCATCCATTTAGCCTACCTAAATAAATGTTTTTTTTTTCATATGTGTCTCTCACTCTGTTTGCAAGTGTAACTGTTACTATGGTTACCAATGTTTTTTTTTTTACAGTCTATGGTTTATAGTAGCGGATTCATTTCGAACTGTAATCAAACTGACTGGAACTACCTGTGCATTAAACGGTTTTACTGCACACCTTCCAGCCAATCAGAATCGAGTATTTAAACAGCCCGTGGTATAAGCTGATTTAGTGCTCAATATTTTTTTTTTCAACATAGTATTTATTGATTTTAGAAACATTTACATTAAAACATGCACAGAAAACTAATAGTAATAAAAAAATAATTACAAAACCATCTATACTATACAAATATCAAGACAGTGATACATTAATAACATAACATGGTAAATATTATTCCTGGTTACACTGAAAATAAACTATTTGGTTCAGCTTCCTTTAAAAATTCTATAAAGGGGTTCCATACTTAGAAAAACTTTCCAGATTTTCCTTTAACAATGTATGTGAGTTTCTCCAAAGCCTTGCTCAATATTTTTCTTTTTTTATTATTATCAATGTTGAAAACAGCAGTGCTGCTTATTAGTTTTGTGGAAATCATTATGGTTTTTTCAGGATTCTTTGATGAATAGAAAGTTAGAGGATGAATAGAAATTTCAAACGAATAGGATTTAATTTGAAATATAAATAATTTGTAAAATGATAAATCCTTGCTCAATTTATTTTTTAAACATATATATAAACATACTGTATGAGATTATACATACTGTCTGAAGTACTGCCAGCTCCACAGTGCCAAACTTATCCTCCACAACATGAGACTCTTTAATGATAATGGCACCTCGTTCTCTTGCTTTCTGAAAGAACAAATTAATAAACCAATAGGTGATTACTGCAAATTATGCCCAGGTGTTTTTTTAACAGATAGAACATGAAAGAAAACCATCAGCACTGTAAAAAAGAAATCGCTGCCTTGAAATTTTAATATTTAAATATTGGATATTTAAATAATTTCACCAAAAATGTAAAAACATTTGTTGAAAAACTTAAAAAAAATTGCTTAACTTATTTTGATGAGTTAAAGCAATGTAAAAACATAAAAGTTTTTACAGTGAGCATTTACCTCTACCAGGAAGTCACAGTTCTCTACAGTGAAAGCTACATCTTTAACACCATCTCCATGTTTCACCAGGTGATCTCCTATCTCTGTTCAAAGAAAAGGACAGATTACGGAATGTGGTTTTAAAGATAATCTAATAGGCTTCCAAAAATGACAACACTCATTTATCAGTCTTACCTTTATTACCAGGATTCAAGGCAGAGGTGAAGACATAAATAATCTGGGTATAGAAAACACTGATCAGTGAACACTTCTATGTGGCCTTTTTAAATTCTGACCAAAGCAGATCAAACTGGCCAGGCTTCACAATGCATAAGGATGGACAAAAGCTGACTCTCACCTTCCCCTGTTTCACCACATGAGACACAACATCACGACTGCCTGTCTCCAGCCCACGGTACGCCAAGGGCTCAAACCCCAGTTTATTACAGTAATAAGATGCTGCCTAAGAGGAAAACAGACAAAATGACAAGATAAGGAGATCTGAACAAATCCATTACAGCTACTAAAGTTAAAATAATATGGGTAATAAAAGGATATCAGCTATCTAAATTTAAAATAAACTGTTCATCTATATCGGTATAGGCTAATTTGAACATTTACATGAAACAAACTATTCACTGAATCTTCCCAGTGAAACTATAACCTTACATATTTTGTTTTTTTAACATGTGTAGTATGATAATGGCTCCATCTACTGGGGAAATCAAAGACCTGTCCAAAAAGTCTCAATATGGAAGAAATTAGTGAGTGAATGATGGTGGTTTCTGCCTCTGCAAGCTTGTTGCCTCCACCCCTGAAAAGAGCCAATAGCATCTCCCTACTGGACACCTCCTCTAACATTCACTAACAAACTAAATCTACAAACTTAAAGTGTCAAAGAATCACCTGTTTGGCATTTCCAACCCAGAAAGTGATGTGGTCGAAGCAGACAAACCTGCCCTGCTCGTGCTGTTGACATATAAAACAGAAACGACTGTCATGTACTAACCTAAGCAGAATTAATATAAAATCTGAAAATGAATATATAATAATGGTAGCCTACAAGTAAAATTAGAATCAGAACAAAGTTCAGCATGCAGTTGGCAGTAAAATATCAGGAGAAAAGGGACACATTTCTTAAAGTAGGCCTAAAATGTTCTTAGATGCATGCATATATAATGATATCATACCTTTTCACCTTTGTCAGTGTAGGTTGTCTGTATAAAGAAATGAAGAATTTAGACTTGTTGAATTGTTTGGTTAGCAAATCAAATGCATCAAAATCTTAGAATGTCTTAAAAATCAAGTGTTTTACCATCTTTTAGTGGTTCTTGCAGACACCTTCGTTGGTCAGTGGCAGAAATGAGGTGGTGAGTGCAGATGCTGCAGATGTGAATTTGTAGTGTTGTGTGTGAGACTCCGCCCATAGAGGACGAGAGCGACACTGCATGATGCTCTGCTGTTGAAATAAGCTTACTAGACAGATTGAAATACTATTATAATATGTAATATAACATACTTTATAATAAAACTAGCTTCATATATAATTAGCATGGTAAAGCATAGCTTTAAAACTACCTGCAGAGTGCAGTCTATGAAACAAGCCAAATGTAAACAAACATCTAATTCTAAAACAAAACCAGTCAAGTGTAGCCTACAACAGAATAATCGATCTTTGGATTTCTGTCCGTTTTAAAAGAAATGCAGCGGTTTTTGAGTGAGGTTTTGTTTTTTTGCAACTTTAGATGTTTGTCTCCTTGCAAAAGAGGAGGAACACGGTCCTTCAACCCTATTGGCTATTGAGTTGCGCTTGTAGTTTTTAGTATGGCTGTGAAACGATTGGGTTCAGTTAAGATTGATGCATGTTTTTCTCTCTGAGATAGAATTGTAAAAGTTAGGTTAAACTTTCTTTTTAAAATGTGCATAGCCTAAAAAAAATAAATAAATCACTTTTAAGTTATTATAAATTGTTTCAAACAATTAATTTATAGTTAGGTGTTAGTTAAATTTCAGTATGAAAACAATTAACGTAGGCATAAATGATTTTGAAAGAACTGCACTGTCATACTGACACCAAAAATTCTAACTCCTAATTCTCTCTCCTTCAAATGCATCATGATGGTAAACATAATGTTTTGTGTAACAGCCCCCGCTCCCCCCTTTAGCAAAATGCTTATAACCGACTGGGGACTTCATTAACAGTGTTTAAGCTGCCACTGTTGATGCTGAGGACAGATCAGGTATGATGTAACTCATGTGCATTTACACTTTTAGAAGTAGCTTTGTATAAAAGCATAAACACAAATAATTAAAATAATATTAATTATAAATTCAGCATGTTATTAGGAGCTCTCATAAAGTTTTTACAACAGCATGTCTGGAAATAAAGTAACTGATTTGTGATCACACTGTTACTATGAATCCTCTGATGTAAGTGTGAACCTCTTATGTGTTCTCAGAAGTACAAACCTACTGAGAGCAGGTATTTACGCTGTAGACTGGCAGTGGCTGAAATGCAAATGAGCATATGTGTGCGTTTAGGGGAAAGATGTTGATGCACATGAGGTATGTTTCTCGAGAGAACAGTGACAGTCTGTAGCCGACGCGGATTGGACACTTACAGTTCTCAAGGGTAAATAATACAGCACCGTTGGTCTCTCTTAGCTCAATGTGATCTCAGCCCAAGTCATAAGAGTGATCAGAGCAGAACGAAGAAACAACAAGATTATAAAACAAGCATGAAGAACGAAGAAAAGTAAAGAAAGGATCAAAGAAAGCCAAGCATCATGAATGAGGAGACAGAAAACTCAGCCATTGTGCAGAAGTGAGTTGCAAAAGAGGAGAAGCCGAGATGACAGAGAGAAGGAGGAAACAAACATGCAGGTTGAAGCTGAGGAACATGAACCTGCTGTTCATGAAGAAATGGAGAAGAGTGAAGCAGCGGAGGTGGTTATAGACAAAGAAAAGCAGGCTAGAATCCACACAGTCTTCTCTTTGGTGAGGAGTCAGATCAGGACGCAGGCCGGTTTGGATGGTCAGCGCATGGGCATAATGGATGTTGTAAACCAAATCAAGGAACTGGAGAGGAGCAAGAAGGAACATGATGAACCTACACAAACAGTTGAGATCAGCTCATCCGAGGAGGTCCAAAAAAGACCGTAGAAGAGCAAATGACTGGGGAGAATAAGACGGAGAGAGGAGAAGAATTATCTGTAGTCTTGTTGGAGGAGATATTATTGAACGTAGAGACATTAAAGAGGGATCTGAGAGAGGAGCTCGCTCAGCTTCGCTGCTGACATGCAAAGCTACACGGAGCAGGCGCTATTGGGCCTGGAGACCCGCCTTACTAACTTACTGAGAACACAAGCGCTGGCTCGCACAACTCCCAATGCGCTTTGCAGAAACCACACAGTCGATCCCATGGAGACCAAGAAACAGAGACCTCCCAGCAGCATGCCTGCCCTGGGAACATCTAGAAGACGAGTGCTCAACCGCACAATGACCACTATCACGCCTAAAACTTGCCTACCTCTTTCCCTGGGGCCCCGCTCCAATTCAGAGCCACCAGGGGGATGGGGTGCTGAGACCGCCTCCAACAACAGCGCTCCAACATTGCTGAGAAGAGACGAGGTGGTAAGTCATCCTCCTGGGCCGTTGCCTCCTGCTCTACCTCCGGCACAGAAAGGCAAGAAGGCTTTGCGGAGCAGGACTCGCATTGGTAAGCCAACATGCTAGAGAGGTCTGCGACCCAAACACGATTGTTTGTTGGAAAAGGTCATTAAAATGCCATCAGGGGAGACAACAACATCATTCTGTACTTTCAGAATGAATGATAGAGATCGCAAGATCAATATGAACAGCTGCGGTAGAGAGCTGAGGACCACAATGTTCTCTTTGGTGCTATTTCTCTACCATGAAAAATCCTACTAAACGAATCTCAAAGGAGGTGAATACGTATAATGCTGATTATTAAGACATAGTGACAAAATATTCAGGATGCAGAACAGATTAAATTAAACTCTCTTTTTATTTTATCACATGTGTACTATAATGTATCACACTTCATCACTGTAAAAAAAATTCTGCATTACATTTTTTAAGTTCAATCACCTTGGATGTTTAAGTCAGTTCAACTTAAATTACATTAAACATAAAACATGAGTTGAATCTTGTATAACTTATAAAAAAGTTATTTTATATTTATATATAGTTATTTTGACGAGTTAAAGCAAAGTAAAAAACATACGTTGTCAAAACTTATTGATCATGTCTTTTTTACCGTGCACAGAATGATTTTTGTTACTGAACTAACAAAACAAATATATCTCTTCCAGGATCCTAATCTATGTATTTTAGTTCTGTCAAACTGTATTAATCAAATTAATGTGATGTTTAAAACAAAAGATTTAAATTGGTAAAATGTTATTTAGCTGATTTTCAAAGTTGTATCAAGCACATAAGCTTATAATGATTTTGATTTCATTAATTTGTTTACATTTACTTTGCACATGTCATTTATAACCTAAATTACATTATCTATGCACATGATTGGATGTATTTTGTCATATTGTCAGAAATAAAGAAATTAACGCTATTCATCTGTATTGTATTTGTATTTGCATTTGCATATATATTTGCAGTTCCTGTGATATTATTATTATATACACAGGCACAGATTTATATCTGTGCAATTGCAATTGCTACATACCCTCTGCAATTTGAGAGCAATTATTGTTATTATTGCAACATCAACAAAGAAAAATATAACCACATATACATTTTCCACAACACACCATAAAAGAGTGCATATCTTCGATTGTTCTATAATCACATGCTGGTAGCGACACTTGTTGATCAAACAATTTAGCCTATTATCCAAAATACATTTGTCAATTTAATGTTCTCATTGAATCTCGAGGTCTCAGCCAATCCATAACTCTCTAAATTAGTTAAATGTATAAATAGTTTAATGTTAAAAGATAACAGAGATGGAAAACCCACTGTAAATACAAAACAAAAAACACAAAAAAGTTCCATACACTGCAGGTCTGCGCAAGTTTGAATTGCGCATGCGCATGGTGCGCGTCCCCGTTTGATGACAGCTGTGCGCTGTGGCTGTTGCTAAAGGGAGAGAGAAAATCTTACGACGGAGGACTTTTTTATCTCTTTCATTCGCAGTTAGGACCTTTGGTGGACTGTAACGAGACCTCAACTGTAAAACCGACCCGTACCAGTCGCTTCTGAATTTAAAACGTCATACCCAGCCGTCAAATTAGTCGGTAAGTCTGTTGTAACGTTACGCTGTCTCGAGCTGGTTAATGTGACACTTTAGCGAACTGAGCGTTAGCTGCTTGTTGGCCTGCTTGTCTCGGTCATGTTGTCACTTTTTGTTTTTTAACCCCGTTTTTTTGCCAAATTAAGCTTTCAGGAACATATTTCGATATCTTGGCATATTGATACCCGAATGTAGATTTCTAAGCGAGGTGTTTCATTTAAGCGTTATTGAAGCGCTATAATGATTCTTTTGCTTTTGGTCGCTGACTCACAGACTCTTGCAGCTTTTGTTGTTGTCATGCACTTCTCATTGACAGTCATGCTGGTGTGTTAATGCCAGCTACAGTGTTTTATTTGACAGTGTAATGCCCTAAATGGTTTGAATAATTCCCTTTCAATGTGAATTGCACATGTATTTGCAGCTTTTGTTCTGTTGTCACTCACTTTATTAGGTCTCGCGCTGCTTACGTTATATCTCTGTGTTTACAGATGGCTCTTATGTGACTGACGTTATAGGGAATGCGGAGGTACGTCACGCCGTGTTGCATTATGGGACGTGGGCGCCATCTTTACAGGCACAATCTTTGTTTACCTTCGGGATAATAGTGGGTGTTTGGCTAAAACGAGGCAAATTTGAAGAAGAACGGAATAAATGGAGATGTTTAAAGAAAGAGAGAAGGGACCCTACCAGGATAAACTAAATGCCACTGCCAAAAAAAACGTAATTTGGACAAACTATCCGCGATAAACAACGTTGATACATCTGATTTAGTTTTGGTGTTCGAAGCCTATGCTAAGTTGATTAACGTTACTATTGTACATAAAGTTCAAGCTATTTTACCTGAAAAGTAGCTCTCATAGTTAATGTTAACTTGCTATTTTCAGTCTATATGTTGAGTTTTCATAGGTTGTGCAAGAAAAACAATGTACATTACTTTATAATGCCACAAGATGTGGTAACTTGTTAAATACAACTGTGCCTTATTGTCATCATTTAATGTTGATGACACGTGTAAAAATGAGGGTATTTGGTAGTTTATTTTAAAATAGTTTGATGTATCTTTGCCCATTTGTGTACTTAAAGGGTCTTTGCGGATGCAATCAGTACAGAAACAGAGAAGTCACTTAATGTATTTATTAAGCAGTTATATAAAAATATGATTCACAAACGTTTTAAAGAAAGGCATGTAAAGAGATGTACAGAATATCAAAGCAAATTGTTAATTGAAAACAAAATAAATATAATTTGATTCATGCAATGTGTCCTAGCTTTATCATCTGCTAACATGAACTTGAACCACAAAGTCAACTATCCTCCTAACTGTTAGTCATCGATGAATATACAATACACAACCTCTTGCTTTTTACAACTTTTAACAAACATAGTATGCTGTGGAGGACATTAAGTAAAGTTTTTCCTCATTATTGCATTTTTCCTCATTACTTCCTCATCCCCTACGCGATCCGGCTTCTTCTCGTCAGCTCCTCGACCTGCTTCCCTTATTGTTTTTTCCAAGAAAGAAAGGTGAAAAAACGTATTCCGTTGTTCGGTTTCCTCACTGAACGATCGTGTGACATGCTATGGCAGTTAAACTGAACAACCATATCGACATTTATTACAATCTCGACAGAAAATCCAAACACAGCCTCCAAAACATGCATTTAAATACAGCGGTATTGGGCGCAATCCTGTAAATATGGCGGCGGACCCATAATGCAACATGGCGTGACGTCAACTCCGCATTCCCTATAGACATTTCCCATTGCGATCAAAATATTATTGTGAACAATTATTTTTCTGTGATGATGGATGACAAATGTTCAGCCATGCACATCTAGGACCCTCTGAATTCAATTGTTTTCATACAGGTCACTTATTTCCAAACAATCATTTGTCTGGAGATATTATATGTGACCTACTACCCTAAAGGTAGGTTTAGTTAGCACATTCATTTGGCGTTCTTAACATAGAAATGATAAAATGTAAGAAAAATAACCCTTAATTTAGAGACTGATGTGATTCAACTGTTATTCAGACCAGCAGCACTATTGTGAGTTTGATGTTGCTTTGTACAACAGTTCACTAAGCAAGAAGTTTATATTAAGTTTGTTATATACAGAAATTGCCCAGTTTGTATTTTTCTAAATGCCAGCATAGATTTCATCCCACGTTTGTTTCAATTCATGTTATATATCTTATTGTGAACAATTCATCCATGCAGGTTTAATTTTGTAATTTGTAATTGCCATAACTTGATCTTCTAGTGAAAATTACAGGCTTCTCTCAGTGTTTTATGCAGCACTTTAGTCCTTTTCACTTTTCATTTTGTCCCTCCACAATTGACTGCAAGATCACATTAATTTTGAGTGCAATACCAATGTCAAAATCCCTTCAACATTTGATGCATTGAACCAAGTCACACCCTATATTTCTTTCTTTTTTGATTATCCTTATCACTTGGATGTGATAAGTCACAGTGCAGAATAAATATCTGTTCCTACGTCCATTTCATTGCTATGGAAATCATCCCAAAAGATTTGAATTGGTTTTTGGGTAATTTCAGGGAGGGAAACTGTGATCCACACGGCTTGCTTGGTCAAACACGCGCTGTCGGTCTTGTATATTTTAGACAACTGCCAAATCCTAAAATGCTCTTGTTTTCTAATCAGTCAGCTGTGTTTCTAATCAGTCATCTGGCACATTACGGACTGCTTTTCTGATCTGGTTCATCCGCCAACTGTTCGGCTGTCCTTATGTAGCCTCATATTGAGGGTATGAAGCTTCTCTCATTGTATCTCCTCAACACATGCCAAAGCTGTGATATTAAGTTAGCAGTGCTTTTGAGTAGCACGCTGGAGCTTATTTGATGCATTATCTATTTTAGTGGGGCTTATCTCAACACCTTCTTTCACTGTTTTCTTGAAAGCTTAATAAGGATGTTTGTTCGTGATGGCAATTTACTCCTACCTCTGCCGAATGTGCTTATGTTGAAGTTCTATGTCCTGACGAACCATCTCCGCGTTAATGGGAGGTTTTGCATTTTTAACAGGCTGCAGTTTTCTGTCATGTGACTGAATGTACAAACTGTTGAGGTGATGCTGAGGTCAAGCAGGATGTGTTTTCAGCAGGGTCAGGAGTTAGGAAGTGTGAATCTCCAGTCCAGATAGTGTGTGTGTGTGTGTGTGTGTGTGTGTATGAGAGAGAGAGAGAGAGAGAGAGAGAGAGAGAGAGAGAGTGCACTGACACTATAGTAATTTTAGAGGGGCCCTGAGCATATTTTTCTTGGCGGCTTGCTATTGGTATTTGGCAAAAATGTGAAAACTGACAATTCATGAAAATCATGTTCTTGTAAACATTAGGAGGATGTGATTCAGCTTCTGAGATTTATTTCAGTTCTTTCAGTTGTTTATTTCAGTTGGTGCAATGTTTCCAGAATTATTTTTTATTATTATTTATGATGACTTAGAGCTGCTTGATTTGGATAAATTGAGAATCTAGGGCTGGCCTCGTCTAAAGATTTTTCTAGACGACTTGCAGTCGTTAATTTAATCAAATAGTCGCCCGTCGACTGCATGGCAAACTTAATGATTATGAGTTTGTCTTGAAAATACAAAAAGGGACTGTCTAAACATTTTAATAATTTATTGATAATGTTTTCTGTGTTTTTGGCTGTAGAGATTAGGCCTAGGCTAATTCATGAATGCTGACTCCTCATCTCTATAGTAGTGGACACGTCTAGGCCTATGCCCATTTAATTCAGATTACAAATTCTGAGAATATTTTCCTTTTAAAGAGGGTTTATTTAAAAGTATCCTAGATATTTCAAGCTTTCTACAGATATAATTCTCATGTCTGTGAGACAAGTATCTATACACTGAGTTTTAGTTCGTTTTTGATGTGACTGAGATCAAGACGGCAAAAAGTGCTGATTGTATTTATTATTTTACTAATGCACAACATTTTGTTGAGATTAGGTGCGTTTCTATTACAGATTTGGGCAAAACTTTTGAGTTTTTTAATTTTTTTCTAAATGTCGATAAAATCTATTGCGAAATGGCACCGTTTCCATTAACCGATGTAATGCGACTAAAACGTTTTTTTTTTTCATCTCGCGATAAGTCATTCCAAAAATCATGGCAACGGACGTTGGTAGATAATTATAGCCTATATCGCAGCCACTGCTTTAGACATTATTATTATTATTACTGGAAGGAGGCGTGGTTTGTGTTATCCTAGCATTAATGTCATTGGCAGGGATTGGGAAATACCCTAAATACTGCGAACGGCACATGGGAGTTTCTGGGTGTTTGTCCCCTATTGCTCTTGATTGTGGCATTTTTTTTAGGTTTAGAATCCAGTATTCCTGTAATTATTGTTTGTTTTTTTATGAACTTATACTGTCCAAAAGGTCAGCGTACTTTTGTGTCCATTCTTTTTTTAATTTTGCAAAACGCAAAATGAAAGGTAGTTGTATTTTTAAAACGCAAAGTTGAACACCAAAATTATAATTTGAACTCTATGGTGTGCATTTTCAGATTTTTGTTTGACTTTTGGCCCCTTTATTAAACATTTTAAATATTCACAAATTAATATGGAAAAAAACGTAGCCTAGATTTTGCTGGTTTTCTAAGGCCAAATTAGAACCTGGAAATGCTGTTTTTCCCACAGTGCTGAATTAGAAGAGCCGTAAGCTATATGAACCACATCTGTATCTGGAACCACAGCCTACAGAAAGGTGAGTTTTAGGTTAATGGTTATACATGTGTCTGAAAAATAACGAGGCAAATTGCGCTTAGGGCTTAGTTCACAGAGATCATGAAACCGCGCCTGATTGATTTATTTTTATTTTACAAAAGCACAACGTTTTCTTGTTATTGTGAGTTTGCGAATAATGGATTATTATTTTCTGTATGACCAGAAATGATAGAGTATTTTAAGTTGTTTCCACTGTTGATAGGAAAATGTTTGTGCCCACGCTTCCGTGCCATACAGTGCGCACTCCACACTTCGCACAAACACTTGGATATGTGTCAAAATCTTGTGTTTATTTGTGATAATCTTATCCCTGTATTATTAATGTCTATTCTAACAAGGACATTTGACTAATTGCTTTCTAAATATGTAGCCTAATAAATGTTAATGATAATAATGTTATAATGCGATAAACAAGAGTTTTTGCGAAATTGACGTTTCCATTGTGCGTATTTTTAATTTGCAATTTCAGTTTGCGCACTTTGAAGGGTAAATGAAATGTGGCTATTGTTAGATTACAGAAATAAACCGTTTCCTTTACAGTTTGATGGCAGCGGCACCTGTATGTCATGCAGTAAATAAGTGACAGTTTCGTCAAATCTTGTCCATCGGCAGTCTTTATTGTTGAGCCCTGCATTTGGATCTAGTGAGTCAAATCTCTTTTTACTTGCCGTTTGTAAGCCATTTACGTTTTCATTTCATTTACGCTGAGTGCTTGAGAGACAAGCGTTGAGTACAAGTGACAAGTCTTTTGCAAAAAATACCTGGATGACCTATTACTTCTGGCTAAATTCTGAAGTGTGCATACGATAGACACTTCACTATCCCAAGGGAGAGGATTTGTGATTGGCAGTGAATCAACATATCTGGAATAAGTTTGTGTGGGTGTTTGAATCGAGGTTGTGATCGTTTAACGATTAATCGTACAGCTTTATGATGACTTTAAATAAGGATGCACCTATTGAAAATTCTGTCCAATACAGATATGTAATAATTATTTTAAATGGCCGATAACTAACCAATACATGACTGACATAGCCTTTCAGATAAAAAAAAACAAAAACAAAAAACAGATTGTCAAGTAATTGGTACAACTTTATTGTTTTCTTGATGGTAATTTATTAACGTTTTCTTGATATTAATATACTTTTACTGGATTTAATATGGAAGTTGTATGCTAAAATAAACAATAGTTTATATTAAAAATAGTAAAATGCACTTAATGAATGCCCACTTCAGAAAATTAATTTTTTAAACATACACAAATTTAAACAATATTTGTTGTAGGCTATTTCTTTATTTTTGAGGAATCATTTATTGGCCTCCTCTTTCTGTTCATGACCACATTTTTCAGATCTGTCAACAACTTCTCTATCTTCAGTGCAAGAAGTTTGATGACTGTTTCTGAGAGCAACTTGAATTTGTAATTCTCAGGAGGCTCATGTCATCTGTGTGTGAACTTCTGTTTGTTTTGATTGGTCACTCGGTTATTGGCAGGCATGCTATGTTTGGCTCGCTATTCCATCAACTGTAAATTTTTCGGAGGTGTAATTTTGTTTCCATGTAATGGCATGCACAGGTGTTTCTTAGATCCTTGATGTTTGGTGTTTTTTTTTTTTTAAAGATGACTGCATGTGGTTGTTATTTTATCTCCGGATTCTTGCCAAGGTACTCAAACTTGCTTGGCACACTATTTCTGTGAAACACAGAGATATTGTTTCACATTCTGAGCAGAGCAGAAAGCATCCTGGATTGGAGACATTTCTGCACAGTACTCCCACACTCATGTACACTAGGCTGGTGCAATGAAATAGATTTCTCAGAAAGACTTTGTGCTTGGTAATGGGATTTTCAGTGGTCAGTTAGATACCCGTAGAAGCGGAAAAATGCAGATCTGAACACCTTAAAAAGGCTTTCAGTAGAGCTCCACTGACCAAGTGTTATCTCTTTGTGTGCACATTTATGTAGTTGTAAATGGAAATGTGGTTCGGATGCTTGGCCACCGAAAGAGTATCCCACTCCACATCACATCCCCTGCTAGTCACGTTAGCTGCATCCACTTCTTAGATGTCTCTGGTGCTCATAATTGCCATGAAATTGAAAATTGGATGCTTCCACTCTGGATTTCTCATCTGCTCAGTCACTACATCCATCCACAATACTGTCCATTGCAGAGTCAGACTGCATTCGTTGCTGAATGTGTGGGTAATTTTTCTCATGAGTAGTTTGGTCTGGTGCATTGTAGTAAACATTTGAAAGTGCGTAATGTTGCATCCAGCCAGTGATTCATATCCCACATAGCTCCTTAATGCTGTGCTTTAAGGGCACTGAGAGCACTGATTCAACCAGATGCAAAGAGGAAGAAGAAATGAAAAACGGATCCTTGTTAAGGCACCAACCTAACCTGAGAGTTACACTTTGAATACCAGTGTTAATCATGTCAATACTGTAATGTTATTTGTAATGTAACCTAACAGTTTTTTTTGTGTGTGTGTGTGTGTGTGTGTGTGTCATTGATTTACAACTTTGGATTGTTACAGTGTACTTGTTTCTGGTGCTCAGGTACACAGGTATATATACCTCAAAAAACAGGTCGAGACTGGATTTGCAGACCGATTAAGAGTAAAGAACGGTGCTGTGCCATCTATATTGGATCCGACAGGAATGGTGCAACACACGGACTCTGGGGTCGAACATGTGAGAATCATTCCGGTTGCCATTTTACAACATTGGAAGTTTTCAAAACAATTTCCCCCATGTGCACTGACCAGTGAGTTGAAACTCATTATATATGCAAAACTGTTATCCACTCACAGCAGTGGGCGTTTACTTCTGGGTCTTCAATAGCCTCGTGAGACCATCCTGATCTCGCAAGCTTTCAAGGTTTCACTCGCAGATCAGTCTGGATACTTTCCGTTAAAGAAAATTTGGGAGCAGTTCACCAAACGAACGTCCAATCAGCGTTGGCTTTGAGGCGGGTTGAGGTGTGATGCAACGAGAAGCGGGCAGTTCAGTCCAGAGTCACATGGCGGCTTCAGCGGATGAAACTAGCATCAGTGTGGCTATCGAGCAAGTTTTATCGGAATTACAGAGTATTTCCTCACTGAAAGAAGAGCAAAACACTGCTCTGGAGGCTTTTCTCAGAGGAAAAGATGTTTTTGCTCTTCTCCCGACTGGTTTCGGCAAGAGTTGCTCTGATTGGTTGATTTGGCCCGTCTATCACCAACATAGGCCAATCAGCTAACCAGTATTTTCGCCCCTTTCCAAAACTACTTCAACGGAAAGTTTCCAGATGGATATGCGGAGCAAATCCATCTGGCGGAGTCAGGTTAGGTCTTCAATGCGAGACGTCCATAAAAACCGATCGTTTTTCAGCTAGGCTCAAAACTAGGGTACAAAATAGCCTGTTACTTCTTCATTTTGATGTTTTTGAATGTAAAAACCAAGCAAACGTCATAAGTTGACCTCAGAGAACAATATACATTTTTTTAAAAAGCCAGTTCTTGACCCCTTTATTAATAAAAAATGATCTTTTTTAATAAATATTACAAAATATTTCTATTACAAATAAATGCTGTTCTTTTGAACATTCTCAGAGTATCTTCCTACATTATAGTAAATAATTTAGGGCTGCACGATTAATCACAATTTACATGAAATCGTACTTAAATTGATTTGGCTTATTGCGATTATGAAATCACAAAGGCTGCGATTATTATTTTATGTATTTATTTATGCACAGCTTGTCTTTGATGTACGGCTCTAAACACTGCTCCATCTAAAAGCACTGTGAGTTTGAGTCACTTATGACGTGTATTTGAGAAATACATAAGCAAACATAAGCATTTATGAACCTCTTGTCCAACAAAAGACAACAATCTTCTGTTTATAATGAATGATGATGGCTGATAAGCATTTCCTGGAATGATGTGTGTTATCTACTTCTGCCGCCAGGCATATTTGGGGTGTCTGCGTGAGACGCCCTCTGGCATTCAGAAGAGCAGCATTTACTACAGATCAGCCGCACTGCACTGACAAGCTGCGCATTAAATAATCACAGCCTTTGAAAAAAAAAGTGCAGTTTTATTGTGATTAAAGGGCAACTCCACCCATTTGCATTAAGCTTTCCATTGTTAGAAACCCAGTTATACTATTGAATGGTCATGCAACACTTTATCATTTTCACCTGAGACGAGAGAAATCTGCTATTTACCTTTTTCACTTCCTCCAACAATGACGCAAAAATCGTCATTTTACGTCATTGTTGGCGGAAGTGTAAGAGAGGGCGATTTCAGTAAAAAACTACAAGCCCGAGTCCCCACCCTTTCAAACCCGCCAATAGGGGGTTGGACCTATTGCGCTAACAGACCTATCACAGATCAGTGCCAATGCGTTTGATTTCACTGGCAGAAACGTTTTGAAAATGTGGACGAAACTACTGAATACGCTGACGGATGCGTTATGGAGGATTGGGATTAACATTACACATCTTTTTTGGACGCTAAGCTAGCAGGCTCTTGTTCTGTGGAGAAAGCTGAGTAGTAGGGGTTACCGTCCTCTTTTTCCTGGACATGTCCGGCCGTCGATGTCCGGATTCAGCTTTTAATTTCTGAAGTCGCCATTCATTGTTTACATGTAAGTTACAGCTTTTGTTTCAATCTAACTCAATTCCTTATGATTGGTGAATCTGACTGTTGTGTTTACATGAACGCCAAACAAGTGATCGGTTGATGCGTTTTAACATTGCTAAGAAAATTCCTGCTCCTCCGTGAGAGATACGAGACCGGTAACTTACGTCTTAGGTGCCGCTCATCGGTAATCACGCCACCGGCCTCGCGCGTTATCCACACAGTCGGCACTCATCCCGGTCGACACAGTAAACCTGGCTCGTCTCGCGCCGTTTACATACAGCTCGCACTCGTTCCGCTTGCCACAGTAAACATGATGAATGACGACTGTAGAACGCAAAAGCCGAATCGCGGACATTTTGGGCGATCTCGAAACACATTTTCGGACAGACTCATCACGGAGAATCACTAGTACACTGTTGTTTACATACTGCGAGGTTAGCGGTAGGCGTGGCCTCCTAGGGCAGCGAAGCAAATGAATTCTGGGAGTTGATGTTTTTCATTCACATAAGCCAAAAATACATTTTCTGTCTTTTCTCAGTCTAGAAAGCTCCAAATTAAAAAATAATTTCACATTTCTTCTACATAAATGACCCATTTTAAATACACATTCATCTTTCCAGAGGTGGAATTGCCCTTTAATTGTGTAACCCTATTAAATATTATAAAATATTATTGAAGTTTGCATGAAACAGAAGTGGCTCTTATCTTTTATTCCCTGTTGGGATGTAACACCCCAAAAAACAAACAAAACAAAACATAAATTCGGCACCAAATCAGCATATTAGATTGATTTCTGAATGATCATTAAGCCTGTAGTAATGACTGCTGGAAGTTCTGCTTTGCCATCAAAGGAACAAATCACATAACATACTTCAAAGTATACTGAAGTAGGAAACAGTTCTTTTAAATATGAATAATATTTCATGGTATTACTATTTTACTGTATTTTAAATCAAATAAATACAGCTCTTGCGTGTTTTTCAAAAACATTAAACTCTGCCCGAAGAGTTTAATGTTTAATTTCAAATTCAAAGTAAAATGATTTAATTTAGCTCAAATTCTATCATTTTTGTAAATTTGCATAAAATAAATTAACAGGACAAGGTAAAATAACAATTATATTCAAAGGATATTTTTGTCAAAAGTAAAAAAATTAAAAAGTACAGTTTTGAGTTTAAAGGTGCAGTGTGTATTTTTAGCGATATCTAGCGGTTCGGTTGCGAGTTGAACTAAGGGCTCAGCCCACTGCTCACCCCTTCCTTTCGAAGAAGCTACGGTGGCTAAAACGGGACAAACATATCGTCGTCTGAGACAGCTGAGAATAGCCTGAGTAAGCCAAGAGTAGTGTTGTCAAAATATTCGGTACTTCGGTACCAAGTCGGTACTAAAAAAATCTAAACGTCACGGTACCAAGTCCCGTTGGTACCGAGTACCTGGTAAAACCCGTTTCTGGATGCGCTTGCATGCACTAAGAGCGTAAAGTTGCGTCCTCTTCATGAAAGCGCTGAGACATGGCGACCGGCGGCACTGCTGATGTGGTGTGTGTGTGTAGCCTATGTGAAGTGAAGCACGAGTGACGCTCGCACTGTTCAGTCTATGCTGCCTCACGTTATGATGACATGATTCATGATTCCATTCACTCCAAGAATCACTTCATGAGCATTTTACTTAACTGTTTCATTTAAGAAAAACTATCGTCATATCATAAATGCATAGAAACTCAAAAGTCTTCACGGCAACCTGTCAAAATAGAAGTTTGGTTTAACTTAAAGAAATTGACAGAAATAATTATATTAGGCTACTGTAAAATAGATTTAACTATGTCTCCATTAATTAAAAATAGTACTATTAATAATAATAATGTGTGCATAGAAGGTTGCTTATTTTTCACTCAATTGTTTTTATAAGCAATATTTCTCAATCCCATCAATATATTTGTTTATAAACAGCATGTAGCCTTCAATCCTTTCATACATTTACCATCATAAATAAAAAAGTAATTTAATTGAATTATTTATATATATATATATATATTATATATATTATATATATATATATATATATATTATATATATATACTATATATATATACTTTTTTTTTCAAATAGTAAAAAAAAAGAAAAAATAGTTCAAACTGATTTTGCTGTGGTACCGTATTGGTACTGAGAACCGTAACATTTTAATGATAAATGGTATCGGTACTGACTACTGGAATTTTGGTACCGTGACATCCCTTGCCAATAGTGTGTAACGTTGTCATTGTTGTACCACAGTTCAAAACCACATCATGGATAAAGTTTACAAAGCCATTGTGAGGATCAAGGGTCTAAATATATAATATAATAATATTAATAATCAGCCGATTGTCTCACAAACGTAACCAACACATTTCTCCCCACATGGCAAACCCATAATACAGTGAGGGAGGAGAACCACATGAAACTATGCAACTATGTTTTTTTTCTAACAGGGTAGTAAAAGTTTAGCTAGCTAAATAGCTGTTACTGTGGCTGAGCTGTGTTAAAGCGTAAAGCATTGTTTAAACTCGACATCCCTAGACACCATTTACTACACACAACAGGCTTTTCTTCTCTGATTTTGAAAACTCTTCGCGATCGACTTAAAATGCTTCCAAGATCTATGGGTTGGTGAATCCTGTAACATACTGTTTTATGGTCAATGACAAGAGTACTAATCAGCTGTCTCACGAACGTAACCACATTTATCCACACATAGCAAAGCCATAACACAGTGAGGGAGAATAACTAATACACGAAACAATCCAACTACATATTTTACACCACTGACAAGGGAAAAGTCACTACTCACATTGTCTATGGCTAGCTTCTAGGTTTCTGCTGCTTCTCTTTCAAGGTAGTGAGAAAACGTGCTCTATAGCGCTGTTTGTTCGCTGTCGGCTACGGTAGAAACATGACGTCACAATATGTCGACCTTCATAGAACGGGGTGTCCGCGGTTATGTGGATATAAAGGTGTCATTCTAAGGTAGAAAAAACGTTACGGTTTATTAAAGGGATACTCCGCTTTTTTTGGAAATAGGCTCATTTTACAAATCCCCAGAGTTAAACAGTTGGATTTTACCGTTTTCGAAATCCATTCAGACGATTTTCTGATATTTAGAAGAATATCAGTAAACAGACAGTTTCTGGTCTCATTGACTTCCATAGTATAATTTTTTTTCCAACTATGGAAGTCAATGAGACCAGAAACTGTCTGGTTACTGATATTCTTCTAAATATCAGAAAATCAGTGAATGGATTCGCAAACGGTAAAACTCAACTGTTTAACTCTGAGGGAGTTGTAAAATGAGCCTATTTCCAAAAAGTGAAGTATCCCTTTAAGTACACTGAAAAAAGTGTCTCATTAGATCAAAGTAAAAAAATTGCGTCAACTGGTTACATCTAATTGCTTTACTTTTTATCAACTTAAAATTTTTACTTTGAAGAGAATTAACCATCCATTACTTAGCTAAAGTAAAATTAATCTTTGAATCAAATTAAGTTTTTAAGTTTAATGAAATATCAAATTATACTTTGTCTTAATGTTTTATTAAGTTGTATTGACTTAATTATTTTACTTTACATCTAACCAAATATCCAAAAAAATACAATTTGAAATATTAATGTCAAGTCAAGTCACATTTATTTATATAGCACTTTTCACAATACAGACTGCATCAAAGCAGCTTCACAGTGATAACATGAAAGTAGTACAACACAGATCAATAATATTGTTAAATGTTAAATATTAAATATTAACTTAATTTACCATTAGCAGAACATTGTAGCTGGGTCAAAGGAAACAAATTTACTCCTGCAGCTTTGAAGAGAGGTTCTGCACCCTTCGGCTCATCTGCTTACTCTCTATGTCCATGATTATTTTCTGAAAGGCCTCAAAAGATGAGACCTTCAGGATATTTTAGGTTCAGTGCATAAACATCCAAACATCATGGCACAGGCACAGGCAACAGTGGGCAAATCCTTCAGTACTTCCACACCTTCAATGAAAATGTCCAGCACACGACTAAGAGCATCACTTTTACGGCTCACTAAAAAATTCCATAGTGGTCTTTTCAAATTCTCTCTCCGCTTCCTCCCTCTGGTCAGCCTAAAAACATACAAAAACAGAGAGCAATTGAGGGACTGTGGAAGAAAAAAAAACAAAAAAACCCACCCCCAAAATTTAGTTATCTGTACTACTATAAAGGTCAATGTAGAGCCCAAACATCTGTTGTTAACTTTAATTAAAATATCTTCATTTGTGTTTAGTGTAAAAAATAAAATTTGTAGGTTTTATTACAAGAGTAGAGTAAGTGATGACAATTTTCATTTTTGGGTGAAGACGTACTTTTACACTCTCTTTAGCTTTGAAAATGCTTTTAAACACTTGTACAATCAAAGGCTCCCAGTTGCTGACCATTGTAGACAATAACAGACATATTTGTTGAGTGCAGTACCACAATGGCCAATCAGAGACATTTATCAATCCACTCAACAGTGTTCAAAATGAATTTTGGGGTGAACCAACCCCTATTAAAGGAGTAATTCACAATAAAAATTCTGTCATCGTTTAAAGGGTTAGTTCACCCAAAAATTAAAATTCTGTCAGTATTTACTCACCCTCATGTTGTTCCAATCCTCTATGTGTTTATTTGTTCTGCTGAACACAAAGGAAGATATTTGGAAGAATATTTTAATCAAACAGATCTCAATCCCCATTGACTACCATAGTAGGAAAAAATACATACTAGTCAATGGGGATTGAGATCTGTGTGATTAAAACATTCTTCCAAATATCTTCCTTTGTGTTCAGCAGAACAAATAAACACATAGAGGTTTGGAACAACATGAGGTAGAGTAAATACTGACAGAATTCTCATTTTTGGGTGAACTAACCCTTTAAATTTCTCTTGTCATTTCAAACCTGTATGAATTACTGTACTCTGCAGAATTTTGAACAGCGTTAGTAACAGAACAGCACAGCCCCCATTCACTGTTATTGTATGGACACAAAACCAATGCAAGTGAATGGGGGGCTCTTAAAGGATTAGTTCACTTAAAAAAACAAAACTTTTGCTGATAATTTCACTCACCCCATGCCATCCAAGATGTCCATGTCTTTCTTTCTTCAGTCGAAAAGAAATTAAGGTTTTTGATGAAAACATCCCAGGATTTTTCTCTATATAATGGACTTCAATGGGGACCAAACGGTTTAAGGTCCAAATGAGAGTTTCAGTGCAGCTTCAAAGGGCTTTAAACGACACCAGAAAATGAATAAGGGTCTTATCAAGCAAAACGATCGGGTATTTAAAAAAATAATACGTTTTATAAGCACAAATGCTCGCCTTGCTCTGTTCTGTGATGCACGTTCGTTTCAACGTAATTATGTACTACGTGATTTCACGAACGCGTATCACAGAACAGAAAATTGAAACTCATTTGGACCTTGAACCGTTTGGGGTTTATTGAAGTCCATTATATGGAGAAAAATCCTGGAATGTTTTCATCAAAAACCTTAAATTCTTTTCGACTGAAGAAAGAAAGACATGGACATCTCTGGATGACATGGGGTTGAGTAAATTATCAGCAAAACTTTTTTTTTTAAAGTGAACTACTCCTTAAACATTCTTCAAAATACATTCTTTTGTATATTGTGGTAGAAAGTCACACAGGCCGATGTGTAAATGATAACAATTACTTTTGAGCGATATGTCACTACCAAACTTACTCACCCTCAAGGCTTGAGTAGACCTTTGTTAAGACCACAGAGTCGTGTCAAGCAGTTTTTCAAATAGTTTGAAGCTATTTGAAGCTTCAAATAGTTTAACAATTCACTCCTATCTACCGCTTTGAAGTAAAAATGATACGTAGGATTATAACTTTGCCTGTTTTGTTCTTCAAGAATATTACTGTAACCAGTTAGGATGCCTTGAGGGCGAGTAAAACATGGGGAAATATTGACTTGGTAGTGAAATATAACTTTAAGGCAAACATGGTTGGACAAAATTTCAGCAATTTGCCTTGTCTACATTACCTGGTATTCTTTGATCAGACAGCTTGCATCTTCACCAAGGTACATGAGCAGGCACTTTCTTCTGACGTCTATGTCCGGACTCTACAAAATGTTCAAAATGTATTCTTATTATTAGACCAAAACACTACTAAATTTATTGCCACCAGCAATTTTGTTCACATGCAACCAATACCTGATCCATACCTTTTATAGTATCCTTTAGTTTTTTCACGAAGGAGTCCACCTTTGCTCCTGATAACCTGGAGAAGCTGAGAGCTCTGTCTGTCCAAAGAGGCCATAAATCTTGATTGGGTAACACTTTATTTTGATAGTCACTTTAGACGTTCTACTAATTATAATTAACTTTTCAACAACATGTCAAGTAACTCTCATTAGAGTATTAATATATTATAGTAGACTGTCAGTAGACTGTTATGTTTAGGTGTTAGGCTTTGGGTTAGGAGAATAAGTTTACTTGTAGTCGCCAAGTTAGTCAGTTGAATGTCTGTTGGGGGACCAACAAAATAGTGTTAGCAGATATTAAGCTGACAGTCCACTAATACTCTAATGACAGTTAGTTGACATGTAGTTGAAAAGTTACTTATAGTTAGTAGAATGTCTAAAGTGGACTATCGAAATAAAGTGTTACCCTTGATTGCAAAGGTAAGGTCATGATACGAAAAAATTCGGCATTAATCTACAAGAAAGAGAAACAGAAAAAAGTGATTTTACTTTAAGAACTAGTTGTAAAAATACATAGACACACAAAGCATTAAACAACAAAAGGTATAATTAGGGCATCCAAGACATTTTCAAAAATACTACATACTAAAATACCATTATAAAAACTATGGTAAATTCAGGATTAGTCACATTTAAAAAAATTTCATTACAAATAAATTGCCTTTGCAGTTGGTTTTGTGAATGTTATTTATTCTCTACAAATGCAATATGAGTTAGAATCGTGGATACCACGTGTCGTATTTCACTTTAGAGACGGTCCCTAAATGAGAATTTCGAACGTCCAATTCCAAGCCAACTTTATAGCAGTCCCGTCCAATGCACTATGGTTCTGCTGTGATCTTTGTGTGGAACTATATTCGCTGCTGAAATAGAACAAAAACTGTCAATCACTGTGTGATTAATGAATCTATGATGTAGGCTACATCGCACGTACATCTCTGGTTTGCGTGCAGATTTCAGTGAGAGAGCGCGCGCGCGCTCCGAACTAACGTTATTCTAACGCGTTTAAGCGATGACTAATCTTAACAGCTTTAGATTATTAGAAATTGCATTCATAAACTCAAATGAATCGCGTGTGTTTGTCCTAATGCGCAACAGTGGGAGTACTTTGTTACACACCTATGGTTACACACTACAGCTGAAACCCACACGCGGATGGCGGGTGTTAATGTCAAGCCCTGATGTATAACGTTTATAACACGCACAAACATATGTTTAAAATTACTTACCAATTTTCTTGCTTCCCGTTTTCCCACGCCGAGTTCTTCCATGCGGTTTAACAAGATGGCGGAAAGCTGAACGTCTCACGCACGACCACGGATGACGTTAGAAGTCACGTGACAACGGAAACCAATATTTTTACTTTAATTTAAAGAAATTTATTTACTTTACACTAACAAGACTTACTTTTAATTTAAATCAACTAAACATTTTACATTAAACTGATGGCTACATATAAAATTAATTGTTTTGTGTTACATCAAGTATAAAAACTTCTTTAGAGTAATGACATGCCTTGTTCACTTTTTTCAGTGTAAGTTCTTTATACACCACTGAAAACATAGTTATGGATGTCATATTGCATTTCTGTTAATAGATACTCAAAATGTTACACATTGCACCTTTAACAAGCTATGACAAAGGTTGATGTCTTTAGACTAGGAAGACACAAGTCTAATGCCATGTTAGTTTACTATAGGTGTGCTCGCACGCGTGCATTCAAAGTGCTGTCGGCTTGCTCAATCGGTACATGCTCGATTGCTCGTCATTCAAATGTAAGCGAGATCAGTCATTAAATTACAAGAAAATTGTAGCCGAGTGATCTGTAACTGCATTGGAGTGTGATTGATATGACAGAACTGAAATATCAGTAAGTACCTCAAAATAATTTATAGGTATTTGTACTTGGCTTTTAAAAAAAGTTATCTGTACATCCCTACTTTAGTCCCCTGGGCTATTTTCTTGAATACGTTTTGACATTTTGTTCTCTTGCATAAGAATACACTAAGCACACATCCATCTCTCTCCTCCATTCCAGTCTGCTTTACCTGATCAAATTCTGTCAGATCTAATCCAAATGCTGCTCTTGAGAACAGAGGAACTGAAAAAAGGACCTTCCTCCTGTTCCCAATGCTTTTAGAAAGTGTGCCTTTCTCTGTGTTGCTAAAAACAGCATCGGCTGCAGTCCAAAACCTGAAAAAAGTGTAAGTAGACTAATCTTTGGGTTTGAGATGCTTGTGAATTTATTGCTGCTGACGTTGAGTCAGGAGATTGCAGTGTGTTTTATCCTAATGCTTACCATCAGACAAACATCCCTGGGATGTAGAAACACTGCTGTATACAAACTTATTCATCTCAGCCTGTGTCCTTTTGTGTAGGATGTGAAACGTTTCCATTTTTCATAGATCCATTGGTGCTTTGTTGATAATTTTGATCATCGAAATAGGGCGACTGTGAAAATATTCTTGGCTGCTTCAGCTACATGTACCAGATATCTGACAGTGCAAGAAAAGCAGCATGCTAGTTAAAATGTCTCTCTTTACTTCTCTGTGGTCCTATGGTCAAGTTTATACTTTCCCTCATTGCATGGCTGCAGATATTTTGTCTAATAAGTTTAGTGTCAGAAGAATGGGACAATTTTGATAATAGATATTTGTAAACCTTTAGTTTCATATCTTTTTTCACAATTAAATAATTCTTAAACATTTTTATTTTACTGGTTTAAAATGGTTTACGATATGTAATAGGGATGCACGATATAGGATTTTGGCCGATATTCGATATGCCGATATTTTCAAACTAATTTTGCCCGATGCCGATACCGATATATTTGTATTTTTTTAAGTGCAAAAAAGCTTTTTAAAGCTTCTATTAAAGTTCTCAGTCAAGACCAGTGAGTGATTTCCTCTGTGTTTTGTTGTTTTATTAATATTAACGGGATCGTTCTCCCAAAAAATTAAATTGTCATAATTTACTACTCTCTCAAGTTTCTTTCTTCTGTTGAAATTATAAAAGTTATTTGGAAGAATGTGGCTAACCAAACAGTTGCTGTACTCCAGTGACTTCCATAGTATATTTAAGCACAAGAAATAAATGAATACAGGTTTGGAACAACATTAGAGTGAGTAAATAATGACAGACTTTTTATTTCTGGGTGCAGTATGTCTTTAAGGACAAGCGGCAGCATATTATTACTGTCTCTTTAAGAACTGCACGTGATGCGTCTAATATACACGCATTTGACAAGCAGATTTTCTCTGTTTGCTTTCACTTTAGACATAACCAACTTTGTTTATGTAAACCTTGTGTGTATTTGACCGTATCACCGCAATAAGACTCGGAAGATTAGTCCCGTATGCAGACGCTGTGACAGGCTTTTAGTTCCTGTGAGCGTCGGGTGAACGCGCTCAGAAAAGAGGATGTTAGAACAGCGCATCAGCTCAGCACGTGAATGATATGTTTACCTAGCAAGACTTTGACGCACATGCAAATAAAGAACTTTTGTGAATTGCGGTGTCCCGTGAGTGTAAAGGGTGTCGCACACCGGACGAGAAGCGCCGCGTTGCGTCTAGGACAACTCCAGGTAACTTATCGTACACCGGACGCGCACTTTCTCATCAGTGTATGGCCAGCAATATTGTTATGTTTAATGACATGAAATGATGAAGATAATGTATGTTATGTTATGATTGTACTGTACAATTAAATACAATTGTTGCCGAGTCTGCCGTCTGAAAACTTTACCTCAGAGCATCCGTTAACTGAGTGAAGGTGTAAGAATTGAACTGATAGAATGCACGATGGCCTACTATAATTTTTCTTCAAAAGCAGATCGTGGAGAGATTTTAATCGTCCACGATCAGAAACCGCTGAGACGCACGCACACCCCTAGTTGGAAGTTTAATTTGCTGGCGCTCATGCTTCGTTCGTGGTCGTCACGTGCGCACAGGAAACACACCACCCAATCGGCAAGGCTCATCGGCAGAAATATTCATATCGGCCGATGCCGATGATGGTCATTTTAAGCTTTTATCTGCCGATACCGATGGTGTCCCGATATCATCGTGCATCCCTAATATGTAACAATGTATTATTTAACAAAAATCCTGACCTTGTTCTTCAGTGCACGGTTCTGCGACATGCGTTTTCACGAGACTCAATTGGCGCATTCACTCTGTCTCACCCAGAAAAAGCACACAGATTGTGAGAAGTCAAGATAAAAAAAAAAAAACATAACACGAAATACCTTCTTCTCTGAGGTCCATAAAAGAAAGAAGGGCGTCACGGGATTAGAACAACATCAGGCTGGGTTATTTATGACTTAATTTTAATTTATCCCTAAACTATTCTTTTAATAAAGAAATATAAATAAGATATACCATCTGTCTAAGAGATACTGTCTTCAAAACAGTTCAAAATAGATGATTTATTTTAATGATTCATCTTACTATCTACTGCCTGGTTCAGATTACACGATTTTAGCCCGATTTTGGCACGATGCGTTGACGTCCTGTCAGGTGTCAGTGGGGATTCCTTCCGTCACATGTATGAGGTTGACCAATAGGAGCACAGAAGCTTTTCTGTACACAACTTTCAAAAATGGTGAAACGAAAAGAGAGACGATTAAAACTAAAAGTAAAAATATATAAGAAAACAATATTTTACCTCAAGCTCTCTTTGGAGGATTGACAGCCCATACTGTCCTCTTTGAGCAATCTAGGAACGTGTCCACTGTCGAGTTTTTTTCCGAACACAGGACAGCCAATACAACACTCACGCTTTCATCCAAAGTTTGTTTACGTCAGTTTCCGGAAGTCACACGCTACTTGTTTCGCCCTCTCCATGACATCACATGCGCCGTTAAAGACGGCATGCGATGACTGGTCAGGAAGCAACGTGTAGTCTGACATGTATCTGGTCCACAACACGACAAAATTTTAGGAGTCAGAAATCGCGTAATCTGACACAGTGACTATCGTAACAACAAAAAAAGGAAATCGTGTAATCTGAACCAGGCATAAGCAGCAGCAATTTGTGGTTAATTTATTTATTTTTTTGTGGAAAAATGTCCATCCATCCCTCTCAATTTTTCTGTATATACTGGAGGTTAGCCTACATTATAAAACATCTTTGATATAAAGCATTTTTTAAAATATCTTTTCTTAGAAAAGTTTGTCTGTAAGAATGTTTTTGAAAGAATTTCTGATGCTGATTTTTATAAATGGAAAAATACAACAAAAAAGTAATATTGCAAAAATTTTTTTACAAAAGAGCAGCATTCATTTGAAATTGTATTATAAATAGCTGTAATGTCTCATTTATTAAAAAAAAACAACAACATCTTACTGACTCAAAACTTTTGATTTGGTAATGCACATAAAAGTATTTTGCTACCATATGGCCAACTAAGCTAAGTTTAGATCTTTAGAAAAAGTAGACCTAGTTGTTTGCTTTGTTTCAAAGTTTTTCTTTGGTAAGCTCATTTAATGCTTACTCAGTGTAACATAGCACATACCTTTGCTATTTATAAGCCTATTGACACTTACAGTAAAGCACAAAATCCATTAAAGCTACCTTAAACTTTCTCAGAATAGAAAGTAAGTGAATGGGAGTCCTTTTCCTTTGCCCCCAAGGCTAAATCTTCACATACCTCTGCATTCAACCACAAAACACAGTGAGCGCAGTGATGTGTTTTATTTGGCGGGATGACAAGAGGTTGAGCTGAATCAGGAGTGAGTGGTAAGAGGCCTCCGTGGATGTACTGATATTTCGCTCTGTGTATTTTTGGGCTCCTATACGGATGCGCAGGGGCCCGGCTCAATCGAGGGCATCTCGGGGCTGCTCTTCATCCCACGTTCCCCTGTTTAACTGTGCTTTACAAAGACCTCTTTGTGCCTCAGGAACGGTCCATGAAATTATTCGAATTTTCGGCATTTTCTCTTGTTTGAATATTTGCATGTGCTTTCGTTTTGTCTACGTCCCTCCATGTGAGAAAGCGAAGGCGACTAATGTGATTTACATAATGATTTTTGGCCATTCATAAAACAAAGTGCCTGCAGGTTTGTCTGGTAATCTCAAAATCTACTTCTACGCTACTATCTGCTACTATGCGCAAAATATTTTTACAGCATTTATTAGACTTTGTTAATGTTATTTAATGCATTAACTATAATGTCAACAAATGAGACCTTATTGTAAAGTCTTATGTGCTTTAGTCTTTTTTTTCAGCTTTACTGAAAATGAATTAAAAGTAAGTAGTCAATTTATTTTAGTACGTATTTGTATTTATTTCAGTGAGTTAGGCTACATTTCTGCTTATCTAGTTCTATATCATTTTCAATTATCAGAAACAATTTTTATTAGTTTTAGTCGGCAACACCGATTGATTTACATATTTATTTTTTATGGTTCTGGAACACATGACCATAAAAATGATTGGTTGATCATTCACTGTATTATCTTAGACTTATTTGGAGGGTAACTGACTATACATTATTTTTCACTTACATATGATGGATTTTGTATTTCAGTAACATTAGAAATGTAGTTTGGACTGGGTCCTAAAATACACTGGTGACCAAAAGCAAATTGCATGCAAAAGGCATGTTTTTTTCTAAACAGTTTGAACAGGCTGGTACATCTGGTGAAGGATACGCATTTTATGTGGTCTTTGCATTGTTTGTCATTATGCTAGTGCATGATTTAACAATGGATTATTAATGGATTTAATTGAAAAGTCCTTAATACTCTTAGCTGCATTAGTGTACCAATAGAATGATTTCGGTCAAAGATTATGGCAGAGTTTGTGCATGGCATCAGTTTTGCACACAAAACCAATAAGCAGAAATGATGCATTTCATGCCTTGCTTCTTTTTACGGCAGTTTCATGGGGTTAAATGAAACGCATCAAAGCTAAGTGCATAGTTGCCATCGCTGTGTGCTGACTCTGGGTTAAAAAGGTGAAGTAATTAAAAAATGCTTTACTTCAGCATGCCCTTTGGACCTTATAAAATTTGTGCAATTTTCTTATGCTTAAGCCTGTGTTTATAGTCTCAAGTTCCCTGTACGAAAATTGCTCTATTCTCTCCTGTCGCAGAGGAAATAGAGCAGTCTTCCTGTTTAAGCCTTATTGTTTGTCTTGCACAGTTGGATATGTGCTATTCAGCAGCTCTGTTTATTGACTTTATCTCTAGTGATCTGATTTTACTTTCTTAATAGGTCTCACCTGCTTTTGTCCCAAAAGCTATGTGTAATATTGAGATGTGACTGTGAGGTCCAGCTGTAATAATGGGGGTGTGTTACTGAATCCTTGTTGGAACAAGTTAGAGTTAGGTGTTGTAGTGACACTACACTCCAAAGGAACCAAACCTGCTGAAGGATAAATACTTCTGCTTACTTCCCAAAAGTAATTAAACCTCTTATTCCATTCTGATTTACTGTGATGACCGGTATGACATAGGGCTGGGCACTACAGTATATCTGAAGTTTGTACATATATCAATATATTTTTATAAACGATATTGGATGAGGCAATGCTGTTTATATCAATATACAATAGTTTAAAAATATGAGTGCATTTGAAATATTTGGGAGGACATGGAGTGAGCTGCTGTGGGAAAGTGCACACCAGTTATCCAAATTGTCCAAACCATGAGTCATGCCTTATATTTTATCATCCAAATAGAAAAAGTTAAAAAAAATATATATATATAGGGAAATATACTGTGCATCTCCATTCAGCCAAAATATGAATGGGATATGATTTATTTATTTTTTTTGTCCATATCATCCAGTCCTAGTGTGTGACTCAGATCCACACAAGATTTGGCATTGTTCGGCCTGAGAACCTTGGCCAAAACAGCTTTATTTGATGTGAATGAAAATGTCCTGTCCATCATACTTTTGCAT
Organism: Hybognathus amarus; assembly: GCA_030378365.1. NCBI lineage: Eukaryota > Metazoa > Chordata > Actinopteri > Cypriniformes > Leuciscidae > Hybognathus > Hybognathus amarus. Next base: position 133,934 of record JAQIUQ010007091.1, read on the forward strand.
TAGACATGCATTTTTCTAACTCTTATTCAAATGTTTCGTCACACTTTAAATTAGAGTCCAATAGTTACTATTAACTATTACTTTTGTCTCAATAAACTCTTAATAACTGCTTATTAATAGTTAGTAAGGTAGTTGTTAAGTTTTAGGTATTGGGTAGGGTTAAAGGAGAACTCGGCGAACAATGAACCCTTTGGTCTAATAAAACATCGGTACCTAGTGAATCGTTCTCAGAGATTTGTTTTCATGATAATCGAATGTAAAGAGTTTTATCTCAAACTGTTTAGCGTATAATGCTAGCACTGGGGGCATTGACTAAGTAAAAAGAAATCGCTAGTTTATACCACTAACAAGGCTCAAAATAGCCCCACACTAACTCAGTAACATAATGAGTGTCCATACATGCAAAACGAAGCATTGAGAACTTTGTAAGTGTACAGACCGTTTAATAAGAAGATACGTTATAAAGACAGTTCACTTCGTGTATACAGACAGGAGACATCTTTCTCCTTTAATGGATGCAGACAATGGTTATGCCGAATACGAACAGCCTATATCCTTGTAATATGCATCCTAAGGCCGTGTGTCCACCAAAGTGTTTTTTCACGTGCCTGGCGTATGTTTTTAATTGTTTTCAATGGGTGCGGCACGTTTTTAAACGCCATGAGCGTAACGAGGCGCCAAACGTTTTTTTTTCACGCTAAAGCGCAGAGCTTCCAGCGTTTTTTACTGGTTGCCGAGGGTTGAAAAATTTTCAACTTTGGATAAAAGCGCAGCGCTCATCACTGTCACTTTTTTACCAGCCGTCCAATCACAGTGGAGGAGGGGCGGGATCTAATGCCACACAAACCAACTGTCACAAAATTCTTTCGGTACATCTACATCAACCAACAGAGCTAAACGAGCTAAATGGATAAAATACATTTTGGTATGAAACAAATTATCTGTAAAATCAGTTACAAGTAAACTGTGCTGCGGATATACTGTAGCCTATCATAGGAACGACACGTGAACTGATTTCGCAGATAATTTGTTTCATAAAAAAATATATATGTTTTTCATCCAGTTTTTCAGTTAGCTTTGCTGGTTGATGTCATTGTACAGAAAGAATGTTGTGACAGTTGGTTGGTGTTGTATTAGTCCACCCCTCCTCCACTGCTGATTGGACGATTTGAGTAAGAAGTGACAGTGATTGGTAAGAAATGTTCAGCGTTTTATCCAAAGTTGAACATTTTTCAACCCTCGGCGACCAGTAAAAAACTCTGGGCGCTTGGCGCTTCAGCGTGAAAAAAAACGCCCAGCGTCTCGATTACGCTCATAGCGCTTAAAAAAAACGCGGCGCTCCCATTGAAAACAATTGAAAACGTATGCCAGGTGCATGGAAAAAAGCTTTGGTGGCCACACGGCCTAATAAGCACCTAGGTAATAGTGAGAATTGAACCCTAAACTAAAGTTTGACTTTCGTTCACAGAAAACCTGCAAACTGTTAAACACAGTTTACTAAAAATTAGACATGTCATGTTACATTTTAATTTAATACATAATGACATATTGAGAGAACTGTCTGAGGAAACTTTTATCCAGGTCAATGCAAAATGTCTAGATTTGTTCTAATCAACCTGATGTATTTTGTCTTGAACAACAGACAAATCTCATTCAGTTGACCAGAATAACTGCACTAGACTGACTGTTCTATCACTCACAGCCTCTTTTTTTATTATTATTCATGTCTAATTAATTATGGCATCTGCTCCAACTGAAGTCTATTGTGTTTTGATCAGTATTGTCTCTGAACTCCTTTGAAAACAGTTCCTCAAGTTTATGTCAGTTTCCCATCGGGGTGGGTGGTAAAACCAAAAAACTCATGGTATGAGCAATTTCTTTTTATCATGGTAACTCTGTGTGTGAAGAAAAATGTGTCCCAAAAGTGATGCATATTTTTTTTTCCATTGTGTAGTGAAGTAATGTTCATGAATGAAAAGTTCTATATCTCATTTTAGTTTCTTTATTTGAGACTTGATGTATGCAAACTACAAGGGATGATTATTGCATGAATTATACATCTGTCATCAGAATCAAAAGCTGCCTCACATTATGTACAAGTGATATAAATGCTCTGCTATAGCATGGTTTATACTGCTCAGATTTGTTACTCATAGTTTGCCCATCTCTTGTATTGAATTTACATTAGTATTACTATTTACATTACATTCTGTTGACTTTTTTTTTTTGCTGTCTATCTGCAGCACCGTGGCTGAGCTGAATGATGGTGAAGCCAGACATTCACACTCTGGCCCACCACCTGAAGCAGGAACGGCTGTACGTGGCATCAGAGAAGCAGCTCATCCAGCGCCTCAACAATGAAGTGCTAAAGACAGCAGAGAGGCTTTACCGTCGCAGCCTGGATTGCCAAACAACAAAGGATCAACCTTGAACCGCCTCATCCTAACCAGGTGACTTGCACTGTGCTCTCCAGACCACTAAACCAGGAGTTTTTCCTTGTGATTTTCCTTTCATGACTCATTACCTGCTTAACAGAACTGGAAGAATCACTAAGATCACATTGCAGATTATCTCAGTGGTGGGTGGCTGGGGAAGAGCCAAATTGGTGTTCTGGCTTGGTTAAGATTCTGACATCTCAAACTTTCTTTTGTCTTTCATCATTTTAGACTTAGTTAAGAAAAATTTTGTCATCTTTACTCACCCTAATGTTGTTCCTGTATGAATTTATTCCTTTGCAGAACAGAAAAATGAAATGAAATGTTCATAAAACATAAAACAGCTTGGTTTTCCATTCACTTTCATTATATGTAAGAGAGAGGCCTGTAAATTCTCTGGTAGTTTTACTTTTGTGTTACATGGATGAAACAGTTTTTGGTTTGGAAAATCATGAGGGTGAGTAAATGACAACTCTTCAAAGCTGAAAAAGGTGCTGAGCAGATGAATTAAAGAAGAAATTATTGATTTTTAGTTGTTTAGTTATTTTTATGCTGACTGGCAATAAGGACTGCTCGATGGCCCAGGGCTAGTGTGAAAGTTGCTGGAAACTTGACTTGATGGACATGTCAGTAGCTATTGTCGTTGAAAAGTTTATCATTTGCACATATTTTTATGCCTTTCCATTTTAAATATTTAAGGGCAAGAAGGCACTCTATGCAGAGCTCTGAGATGAGTGTTGCGGCGCACACCTAGAAAGCCGCATCTCAGTCAGTGCGGGAATACTGAATTGAGTTCTCTCTCATGTCCTCTTGCACTTGAACAGACAAATTCAAGATTCAAAATGTTCATCTTGGAGAGTATCCTCATAAACAGTCAGTTATGTCTTAAAGTCCCCTGAAGTTAATACATTTCTTTGTCTTTAAGTAAGCAATAAGGTACGAGAGGCTATGCTCTATCGTGAATAAGTAACGGCTGAAGGGCGTTGTTAGGCACAACGTGAAGTGGAGTGGCAATATTGTGTGGCAATATTGGTTGCTACACAATATTAAAGTAAAAAACAATGAATTATTGCAACTTTCTTAAAGTAAAATCACTAAAAGCCTTCTTTCCGCTAGAAAAAATAGTCTCTGAGCGTGAACAGCAACAACAATCTGTAAAATGCATGAAAGCTCAAATAAAAACAACATAGAACCGCAGTGTTGCGCAGCGATCAATAGAACCGTTGGGTGAAGCGGTCATAGCCGTGTTTTATCGTGAATAAAGCACAGCTCTTGACCAATCAGAATCAAGGATTCGAACTAAGCCGTTTTATAAATAGCTTGTATGTAACTGTGCATTCTTGTATCATTTAGTATACCCAGATCCATGAGTATGATGACAATTTCAGACTCTTCCATGATTTCTAAGTGGGAGAACTAGCAAAATAGCAGGGTGTTCAAATACTTATTTTCCTCACTGTATGTAGTATTATTTTACATTTGATTTCATTTGTAGTTTAAGTTCTATTGTATTTAGGGCTGTCAAACGATTAATTGCGATTAATCGCATCCAAAATAAAAGTTTGTGTTTACATAATATATGTTGGTGCCAAGCGTGCCGCACAAGCCCTCAAAAGTGAAGCCAAAACGTCTCGAATCGTCCTGTGGCCGGTCCTAGTATAGGTCATAGACCCCGCCTCCCATGTTATTCAATGGGACGCGAGACCAACTAAACAATTAAATTATACTTCACATATCCTTTTTCCAAAGATAGTTTGTGTCATTTACTGTAGTTTCTATCACGATGATGTAATTTCAAGTGTTCGTTTTTAAAATAAGTTTGTTTTTTGTTAGTTATGTGATGATAAAAACGGTGCTCTGACGTCATGATTGAGAGCTGTGATTGACAGGTTCTCTGAGCGAGGTAGTCACTGAAGCACCAGCGGACTTTTTTCATAATGTTGACTATGTGGCTAGTAGTTGTATTTACCTTATATTAACGAGGTTCTGCAATCAGCAGACATCACTGGAGAAGAACGAAGCAGCCAGAGGCCACTTAATGAAAGTGCGGGGCGTGTGCTTGCATTTGATTCAGCGCGAATGAGGGCGCGGCCTTGATTTCTACGGCTTTACTTCCTGCTCACGACTGCGCATGACTGGTCCCCGAACACGCAAGTTGCGCAGACTCAGGTCCCAGGATGTCAGCGTCATATCGAGACACCGGCGGCTTCAGGTCTCTCTGATAGAAAAGAGCGAAGGGGCGTCGTCCATCTTTTTTTACAGTCTATGGTTGGTGCACTGTGTATAATTCTTTTATATATATAAAAATACACACACATGCTTATATTTTAAATATAAAATATTTTAAGATTTTTTATTTTAATATTAAATATTTTAATGTATATACTGTATATTGATTCATATATAATTTATATTTTATATATAAATATTTTTTCTTAAATATACATGCATGCGTGTGTATTTATATAAACACAAAATAATTATACACATATTATGTAAACACAAACTTTTATTTTGGATGCGATTAATCGCGATTAATCGTTTGACAGCCCTAATTGTATTTATTTGTGATATTGCTCATAATTTGGTTTGTTCATTTTATTACTGTCTGTTTACTTTTCTTCAAAAATATTATACATTTTTATTTGTTAGGCTAGTAGTTTTTGCTGTGGTATCAAATTGGAATGTAAAATTTCATTGGTCAATGCAATTTGGTGTTATAACCTTATTTATTAAGGTTGCATGGTTCAAACCTAATGAAAACAATAACTATTATAATTTAATTATTTATTTATTTTTGTGGTGGGTTAGTTAACAGTTAACATTTTGACACAGGAAGTAAAAATTGTAACCACTGGCCAGTAGAAATAACTGCCCAGTGCTACCATCTATAGTAAATTGCAGCACACTATCAAATTATTAAATCCCTAGTCTTGAATGCTAGTAAGTCCAACATTCAAGGTAGTTCAGGGTGGCCCCTTTTCAGTGGGATTTTGTAAATCAACCAGCAGATAGTATCTAGATATTTCTTCATCTGAAATGCATTTGCACATTCATTCCAATGCATCTCCAGGGTGATCAGATTTAATTACATGTTTTTCTGCAATCCACTTGCCACTTGTCTGAATGTGTCTCTCTCCTTTCCAGTGTGGAGGCTTCTCCTGCGGAATGCTGTCAACATGCCAAGTTTCTGGAGGACACACAGTTTGTGGATGGTTATAAGACGCTCGGCTTTCAGGAGAGCATCTACGGGGAGTTCTTGGGCCGAGTTGAGGGAGAACCCACGATTGGTGGCATCCTGTCTGGTGGCAGGAGAGAGACTCAATCATGAGCACACGCAGGGGGTCATACACACAGTCTTCACCTCACTCTATGGCAACTGCATCATGCAAGAGGATGAAAGCTACCTGCTGCAGGTACATTGGATGTGTGTCGTAATATAAATCTGCAGGTGTACCAAAGCACGTTTTTTAGTTCAAATTAATACAATTTGTTTATTTTTACTTGTCATTAGCCATTACTTTTTATGATAGGATGTATGTATGTACAGTACCGGTTCAAAAGTTTAAGGTCGGTAAGATTTTTTATGTTTTTAAAAGAAGTCTCTTCTGCTCACCAAGGCTGCAATTTTTTGATAAAAAAATACACAAAAAACACAGTATTATTGTGAAATATTATGACAATTTCAAATAACTTTTTTATGTTAATATATAATAAAATGTAATTTATTCCTCTGAAAAAAAGCTGAATTTTCAGCATCATTACTCCAGTCTTCAGTGTCACATGATCCTTCACAAATCACTCTAATATGATGATTTTATGCTCCAAAAACATGAATGATTATTATCCATGTTGAAAAAGTTTTTTACATTTTTATTTCAGGATTCTTTGATGAATAGAAAGTTTAAAAGAACAGCTTTTATCTGAAATGGAAAGCTTTTGTTACATTAAACACTACCCTTTAAAAAGTTTGGGGTCAGTAAGAATTTGTATTTTATTTTTGGGGAAATAAATAAGAAATCAATACTTCTATTCATCAAGGATGAGTTACATTGATCAAAAGTTACAGTAAAGACATTTATAATGTTAGAAAAGATTCTAATTAAATAAATACTGTTCTTTGAACTTTCTATTCATCAAATGAATCCTGACATAAAAATGTAAAAAAACTGTTTTCAACATGGATAATAATCATACATGTTTTTGGAGCATAAAATCATCATATTAGAGTGATTTGTGAAGGATCATGTGACACTGAAGACTGGAGTAATGATGCTGAAAATTCAGCTTTTTTCAGAGGAATAAATTACATTTTAATATATATTAACATAAAAAAGTCATTTTAAATTGTCATAATATTTCACAATATTACTGTGTTTTTTGTGTATTTTTTATCAAAACATTGGAGCCTTGGTGAGCAGAAGAGACTTCTTTTAAAAACATAAAAAATCTTACCAACCTTAAACTTTTGACCGGTAGTGTATATGTATATGTTGTTTGTTTGTTTGCTTGATACTTATAGAAGGTAACTCTCTTTGTGTTATCCTACTCTGAACAGGTGCTGCGTTATTTGGTGGAATTTGAACTAAAGGAGAGTGATAACCCTCGCCGCCTGTTACGACGAGGCACGTGTGCCTTCAGCATCCTCTTCAAACTCTTCTCCGAGGGCCTGTATTCTGCTAAGCTTTTTCTCACAGCAACCCTTCATGAGCCTATCATGCAACTGCTGGTGGAGGACGAGGACCATCTAGAGACAGATCCATCCAAACTGATAGAGCGCTTTACCCCGACCCAGCAGGAGCGCCTGTTTTGGGGAGAAAGGGACAGATGAGTACCGCAGAAAAGTTCAGGCAGAGGTGGAGGCCAATGAGGCCAAGCTTGTGACCCTGGTCAATACCTTTATCGGCTACCTGAAGCAGAACACCTACTGCTTCCCACAGAGTCTGCGTTGGATTGTGTCTCAGATGTATAAGACACTGGCACGGGTGGAGAGGTTAGAGGTCGGGGAGGTGAGGACGATGTGCACCGACTTGCTGCTCACCTGCTTCATCTGTCCAGCCATTGTCAACCCTGAACAGTACGGCATCATCTCAGATGCACCCATCAATGAGGTGGCTCGTTTCAACCTAATGCAGGTAGAGGATAAGAGTGTTGCATCATTATAAGTATTACAGAACAACTTTAATGTAATTACTTTGACTGACATTAGTTATTTAAAATGCTGATTGTAACAGTAGTATAGATAAGCATTTCCACTTTCACAACAATTGTTTTTGAGTGGTATTTAGATAATATCATATAAAAGCACGCTTTTTAATATTATTATTTATTTATTTATTTGAGCATCTAAAATCCACAAGGTTAAATCTAGTAACATAGTACAGCATAGTAGGCCAAACTAAAGAAAGATACATGCGCAATGATTATGTAAGAAAATAAATAAAAGCGTGAATATGATGCTCAAAAGGAGTAGGCAGAAGCTTAAGCTTATTAACGCCTACACTAACATGTTTATTAAAATTGTATTTTAATTTTATTTATTTAGATACCACTGTGAAAAAAATTATTTGTTTGTGAATGGATAACTTGAACTAGGCCTGTAATTGTTGCATGATTAGCCAGTAAGCAATTTTGTGTCATTTAAAATCTCTCATACCACATGTTATAATATGGTATAGAGTGTTACCAGAACAGAGTAACAGTTTTCAGTTAAATTCAAGTTATGGTTTAGATTTTCTGAAAGTTATTACTTGCACTTACTCTGCCTGGGAAGATTCACACCAGTGATGAGGTTGGGAGTCTTTTTGACAAAATAATTAAAATAACCAAATTATAAGAATCATTTGATTGTGATTTACACTGCTTTCATCATGGTATTACAAAACAACTGTAATCTCTGTAATGAGTGTAACTGTTTCCAACAATAATAAGAATTGGAAATAAAATAAGAAAGAAAATAAGACACTAGAGACTGGAGTAATGATGCTGAAAATTCAGCTGTCATCACAGGAATAAATCTATGTTTTAAAATTTTTAAATTGAAAACAGTTATTTTAGATTATAATCATATTTTACAATGTTACTGTTATTACTGTACTTTTGATCAAATAAATGCAGCTGTGGTGAGCATTAGAGACTTCTTTCAAAAACATAGCAACAGTGCAAGAAACACTGTTTTACCTTTTTTTTCTAGGATAAAATGCTTGTTCTTCTAACACAGATATTTAGTGTTATTTATGTCTGTCAGTGTTATGAATGTATTTGAAAAAATAACATCTAATTTGATGATTTAGGTGGGGCAGTTATTACAACAATTAGCCATGTCTGATGCAGATGATGGAGATCCTTGACGTAAAAGCAGTTTATTAAAGTTTGATAAGGTAAGAATCCCAACATTATAAAGCTTCCCTGTCTCTGATTCTGAAACTACATCTATTTAGTGTATTGCATATTGACCAGTTTACATTATAATAGGGACACCAGGGAAATTCCATAATTCTGTTCCTTTATATTCCTTTATTTTAAAGTTAAGTCACAGTTTAGCAAAAAGTCATCTGGGTATTCCATATACACACGCAGTATACTACATTGTGCATGTTACACAAGAGTAAGAGTAGTGCTATGCTAGAACACTATTCCAAACATAATCAGAAAACATGAAATGGTTCATTAACAGTCTTTTTTTGTGAATGACTCATTGAAGTTTGCTTTTTGGTCTTTTCAGACATGTGTTGCTGCCTTTTTGGATGTTGTCATTGGTGGAAGAGCCGTCGAGACCCCACCCATGTCGTCAATGAATTTACTGGAGGGCCTCTCACGGACGGTGGTTTTCATGACTCATAATCAGCTTTTAGCTCTGGTATGTAATAAAGAAAGAGACATGTGGAAGGAAGTTAACGTCAGCTGACTTTTTATGATTTCATCTTCAAAAGTACAAATGAGCTAAATGGGCTGTTCACATGGTTGCAATGAAACTATATCCCTCTGAAATATAGTCTGCAGTTTTGTAACTAGTTGCACTATGACTTATATGAGACCTATGCAGTTTCACATCCTTTTCCTGGCTACAATTCTTGGCTTCAAAAAAGGTTTAGAATATTTTTTAAACAGCTCAGTTCAGATAAATCTTTTTAGGTTAGCAGACATAGGTAATGTAATCCTAAACCTTGTCATATTCACAAACTAGTCCACCTTTAGTAAATTACGACAGGGGATTTTAATTGATACAATTATAATGATACTAAATTTGATACTAAAATGAATGCATTAATCATGTCTCCTGATCTGCATGTAAATAAGCACAAAAACATTAACACTAAGGATTGCTGTGGACAGTAGGACTATGACTAGTTTATGATAGTGATACGGAAATAAATCAAATAATTTATTGACCACCAAAAAGCCACTTTTTTGTAGTGTCAATTCAAAGATATTAGATTATTGCAGCAGATTAGTAAAGCATTGGCTTTTCTTATTTTCAGAGCTTTTACGTAATTTTGTTTTGATTAATTAATAATCAGTGTCATGTAATTAATTTAAAATGCATAATCACTTGTTTTAATTCATTTGACAGCCCTAATCAAAACATCAGTACTTTTACTCTACTCTTACATGAGACTCAATCAATGACATATGAATTGTTCTGTTGGTTTAAAAGAAGGTGAAGTAGACAGGTCCAAACACCGCCACTTCAATACAGCAGTAACAGTCATGCTTCATACCTTTACAGTCACAATGCCTAAACTCTTCCTGCCCAACCCTGCCAAGAGCCAATAACCCTCCATTTCCCTGCTTTTCTTCTCAGCATGAGCAGCAAGATGTTCATCATCACACTGTCATTTACAGAGCCAATTAGCCCGGCTCCTATGTTGTTACTGCATTAGACTCACTGTTTGAAATTCACTAATGATGATAGCTGAATAATGAGGCCCACCTGCATTAATTACCAGCACTGATTAAGAGTGAGTTAAAAAATTACTTGAAGACATACTGTAAAGAAAGCTTACTGTAATATTATTAGGCCGTATTTCACAGGATATTGGCTTAAATAAATGATAGGATACAATTTTACAGTTTATGTTTTGGTGTAGGTTTTGTACCAAAGCAAAGCAACAAAGTGTTAAACTTCATTTCTGTGTTTAGGTGGACTTTGTGCGTAGTGTCACTGCAGCGATCAGCTCAGAGAAGAAGAGCACCTGGCTCTGGAAACCCTACTAGCCAATGTACCTCAGTCCCGCACGACAAAGAGCAACAGCCTGGAGCTCACGCCCTCTAACACGCCCCAGCTCTCTCCAGCTACCACACCCGCCAACAAGAAGAACAGACTTCCCATTGGTATTCCTTCTACATTAACTTTACTGTATATTGGTTGCTGCAAATGTTTTGGAGACTAACCCTCTGATTACATAAAATGCAGTCCACTATAATCTGATTCAAGAATAAATTACTCTTCTGAGCTGGTTCTTTTAATTAATTGTTTTAGAAAGAATTGAATTATTTCACTGAATCAACATCTGACTCGATAATTGAACTATACTGTAAATATGACTTACTTTCAGTGAGTAATCATATTTAAAGATGTGAAACTAAAATCTTAGACTGGTTGTTCATTACACAGTTTGTTGGAAGATACACACTGTTTGGTAATAAATTAAATAGTATATTATGCATTTGTATTATGAATAATACAGTTTATATAATGATACACACTTGGGTTTCTGTAACAAATAATATTATTAATTATTTGTTGTTATTTTATTATAATAATCATTTTGGATACATAATCCCATGCATTCTTCATAGAGAAGACAATCTCAAAATAAGCTCAGAGAAAAAAATTGTAACACTTTACAATAAGGTTCATTTATTAAACATTACGTTCATGCATTAACTAACATGAACTAACCATTTGTTACTGTATTTGTTATTCTTTGTTAACATTAGTTAATACAAATCTAGCTGTTCATTGTTTGTTCATGTTAGTTCACAGTGCATTAACTAATGTTAACAAGATTTTAATAAAGTATTAGTAAATGTTGAAATTAACATCACCCAAGATTAACAAATGCTGAAGAAGTATTGTTCATTCTTTGTTAATGTTAACTAATGTAGTAACTAATGAACCTTTTTGTAAAGTGTTACCAAAAAAATATTATTGAGGTCTGAGAAAAGTTGGATTTTAAATAATTTAAATGTATTTCATTCAATCTGGAAAAATAAAAATTGTTTCTGCTACCCCTTTTCCACCAAAAAAAATAACTGGTTCCAAACTGGTGCAGGTTCAAAGTTGGTTTCGGAGTTGGTTCAACTTGCGAACCGCTTCCGAACCTGTTTGTTTTTCCACTGACTAGAGCGCCCAGGGAACGACGTCGTTCACGTCACCGTGTACGTCGCCATACGTCTTAGCTAGAAACGCTTGCAAGTACAACATTACTTTGGGATTATCTCTAACTCGTATACCAAGAAGGCTTTAAAAACAATTGAAATATGTAAGTCTTTTAAATCTTTTCGTTTGATGTGCAATCTTTTCTGATAAGTTATGTACCCCTGTCTTGTGTCTTTTTTTTTCTTTCCATTTATTTGTTCTATATATTGTGACTGTTTTCTTCTTTGCTTATAATGTCTTAAATGAAAAAAATATATATAAAAATAGAAACGCTTGCGTTAACTTCAAGCATATACAATTACAAAGGCGGACTCCATCGTGTTTCTGCAAATGTTTCTCCTGGCTTTGCGAATGGTCAGAAAAGATGTTTAGAGACACATCTAAACCCGCCCCAGCCCCGACGTAAGCATGACGTGGTAAAAGAACGGTTCTAGTTCAGCAAAGAGTTGGTGCTGCTTTGGAACCAGTTTTCCCGGCTGAGAACCGGTTCTTTGGCTGTCGAAACACAAAGAACTGGTTTGCACGGCTCCGAACCGGCTCTCAAAATGCTTTGGTGGAAAAGGGGCTTGCATGGAGCATAGCACTGTTACTGTAGCAATATTCTAACTCATTCAAAATCCATTCAAATCAGTTACGAACATTGCACATGCTGGAGCAGAGCTAATATCTCTTCTGTACAACCCACAAGACATGGACATTAGTTGATTATCTTATGTCAATTTACTAGTGTTTGTTCTTACACTCATTAACTGATCTTTTACACAGTTTATCTTATCCACCAACTCTCTGATTTCCACCTTCTGTCTTTTCCACCTTTTTTTCTTGCCTTGCTGCCAATGATCATCAGGACAACAGTTGGCAGCCATGACAGTGTTGGGAGCCCTCTGCCACTGCCCTGTCCGCTCATATACCCTTAGTAACCCCATTTGGTGGGTAACACTGTCGCTCTGCCGTGAACGACATGTACAATTACCTCCGTCCACTCATAGCTTCTTACCGCTTCACCCATGCTTTGAAAGTGCTCACGATGGCCCTGCTTACACCTGGTATTAAGATGTGTTTTGGTTGATCGGCTTGCGGCTATCAGAGCAGAAACGAAAGCTGATGGTCTCCGTATGTTTTTTCGTCGTCTCCGATGCGCACTCGTACTGTATGTAAATTGCGCAAGCTTATTTTGTCCATTAGATCGAAAGATCTGAAATAAAATAAAATACATTTACCTGACCAAAGACCCTCCCATTGAAGAAATCAGGAGGTAAGTGGTTAGATTACAATAGGTGTAAACAAGTATGCGTCTTGTCTATTTGTGATCCGAATCGACCAAAACGCATCTAAATACCAGGTGTAAACAGAGCCTGTGTATGCAGTGTGTGTCCCTGCTATACAAGTCACTTCTGCTGTAACACATCTGGACTGCAATAGTTGCCCACTAGTGATATAAATGTAGTTGTAGTTGCTCAGACAAGCCAAACTGTTTAAACAGAGCCTGTCTATGCCGTGTGTCCCTGCTATACAATTCACTTCCGCTCTAACACATCTGGACTGCAATACTTGCCCCTAGCGATATAAATGTAGTTGCTCAGACAAGCAAAACTGTTTATGAGTGTCATAAAACAGTGGTGGAGGGAAGTTCTGAATTTCAAGTACTTAAGTAAAAGTACAAATAACCAGATAAATATTTACTTTAGTAAAAGTTCGAAGTAACACAATGACAACCATACTTAAGTAAAAAGTAAAAAGTACCTGATTTTAAATGTACTTTAAGTATTAAAAAGTAAAAGTACTTGCATAACAATTTATTCTCTTAATGTCTATTGTTCTAATGATTAATAAAACATTCATTCTAACTCATTCAACCTAATACTCATATAATGATGGAAAAAATTAGTTTGTCACCATTTCTGAAACAAGCTTGCAATTAATTAGGGCAAGTATACGCATCATGCTTATACCTTACTATATGTTAATAACTATGTTTGGCAGTTAAACGTGATTAATTTATGGTGTAATTCTGAAACTCTTGGCTTGCCATAATCCTAACCAACCGGTATATTACACATCGGAGATACGTTTCCTATGCACGTAAATACAGATTTTCGTATATAAATTGCTTAATAAATGCACTGATGCGGGAGGTACACATTGCAGTGTAACAGGAAATTGATATATCTTATGGCAACCAAAAGTCACTGGTGAGACGAACAGTGCAGCGACGGACGATCAGATTACGATTTTGGCAGGGGAAAACTGGTCAGAAAATGTAACAAAAATGTGACAGGAAGTTGTAGAAACGTTAGTGGAGATGGAAAAGTATAATAATTGCTGCAAAATGTAGGCGAAGTAAAAGTAAAAAGTATGCACTATTTATTCTACTTAGAGTGAGAGTAAAGATCAATGAGAAAATGTACTTAAGGTAAAGTAACAGAAGTATTTGTACTTTGTGTACATTCCACCACTGGTCATAAATTAGCCTACCTGCAACTTTTCCACTGTATTCCAGCTGTTTTCTTCATTTGATTTGTTTGCTTTGCCTTATCCAGTTTCAATTCAAATTTTAAGACCGATTTTGTACAAAAGGTCTCTCCAGAAAGGTTTCATAATCCATAAAAGAGTGACATTCCACTTTCGAGCAGTATGGAGCATCACTATATTGGCACATTTATCAGAACAGTTTGTTTACTCGCATATTGTACTTGTTGCCAATGTACATTTGGGTGATTCTCGCGAAATTAGACTTATGAGGTGTCATGAAACATTTTGATTATAAAAGTAAATGCTATCAAAATACAGTTATAAACATCTCATCATGTACTATTTTGCACATGATTTCAAATGACATCATAAATACCAATTTTGTTGTTTTTTCCACATTTAAGGGGACATTTCTCATTACCGCAATGTGTCCATGACTGGATTTGGGTTCTTTGAAATGAAAATATTTATAATTAAAAAACATAAAAAATAAAAAACTTCAGTGCATGTTATACTATAAATATTTACAATAAAGAAACATGTGGTATTTGGTGATCATTGGTAAATGTAGTGGCAATAATAAGGAATATAAATGTGTCCAAGACCAATTCATATCATCCTCCGCAACAAGTCCTCAAGGAACTTTCAAGATTTTTTTTGGAAGGGACATAATTGACTGTGACACACATGATGCCTACCAGATAAGCAGTTCTTATTTTTCGCTCCAGATAAAAGTACAATTTTTGTTTGTCATAGTACCTATACGACTTTTTAGTTCTCATTACCGAAACATATACCATATATTTAAGGTAATGTCATGTTGCGGTAATGATAATTTTTTATGGACTTCATCTAAAAATGTAAATAATAATATAGTAAATATATTTTTAAATCTTCTAAAAATAATGGTTATAGTAAGTTCAGACCCTAATCTTATATGTGCAAAAAGAAAATAGGCATTTTAAAAGAAAAAAGAAAGAAAAAAATGCCATTTAAAAAATTCTGATGCTGGGCACCTTCTAAATCTGGATTTCGTGAGAATCACCCATTTGTGAGTGAAAATGCACATGCAGGCTTCTGCTAACAGTATTCGCTGTCTTGCATTCCTCTAACCCTAACAGTTTGTCTCCATTCACCCAGCAGGCTCTCGCAGCCGAAGCCGATCCAAGCATGGCCCAGGAGGGTGAGATTGAAGCTAGCTCCCAGGAGTCTCTGCAGGAGGTCACGCCTGAGGAAGTGCTGGTCATCTCGTTCGGATCCTCACAGCAGACTGTACCTGGGATGATGTCAGAAAACGAGGTCTGAAGCTATAGTCATTATGCCATATGCTGTGATGGTCAAATGGTAAAGTAACAAGCACTGGTGATTATATAGATAGTGATATTGGTATGTGACTGCTGTGTCTATTTACGCAGGTTCTGACTCTGAATCTTGGAGATGGTGGACAAGGATGTCCCTGTCGATGACCACAAACTGCACGGAAAGCCTGACAAAACGCTGCGCTTCTCACTTTGCAGTGACAACCTGGAGGGCATTTCTGAGGGTGTGTTTTCACCAGACAACCAGCAGATGGTTCTCTTGTACATAAACTGTTCCATATCCACCTGGCATTTTCTTTTCTGTCCTATGGTCTTTGTAAGAGAAATTTGTGAGAAAGAAATATAGCATTCTTTATTTGTTTTATATACATTTTATGATTTCTAAAAATGTGTTTATAGTTAATAGACCTTCTGTAAATGTACTATTTTTTTTTTTTTTTAACTTTTGTTGCAATA
>JAQIUQ010007091.1:152500-177987 GCA_030378365.1 Hybognathus amarus
GCAGAAATTCTAATTGTTTCACTACTGCGGGTGCCACTCATTTAATCATGCACCTGAAAGACGGGCGGCCCAGAGCCCCTGCCTCACTCACTGTAAACAGGGCCAGCGGGGGAAAGCTCTCCTACAGGCCTACCAAACCTGCCCTTGTGTGCGCATGTATGTGTGCATATGTGGGGAGAAGTGACCTGCAGAGAGCTTCATATGGAGCGCTCATGATCTCTGCTTCCGACCGACCATCAAACGCCCCTGCACGAGTGCAAACACCCCCCGCCATGCTAGCTGTTCACTCCCCCCTTTCCCGCTCTCCATCTCCATTCTTCTGCCTTGTTAGGCGTTAGCTCCTGTTGGGAGTGTTTCGGAGAGAGGAGGCGATGTGTGGGATGCCGGTGGAGAGAATAATGAGGTTATGAGTGATGCTCTGCTCGATCCACACCTCAAAGTCACAACCCTGATGATGCCGCATGTGTGTGTCGTCTGCGTCTGTGTGCGAGGGAGGCTGCAATTAACCTTTGGCCATCCCTGTCGTAGTCCGCCTACTTGCTGCTTTAGATCAGAGACGCCTCATACCCATGTATTTCTAATGTGTGTGTAGGGCTGTCACAATTCGATTCAATTTCAGTTCACATGCGTGTAATTCAATTTAATTTCAGTTTGATAATGATTCATTTGGATATATGTCAGGTACAGTGTGTCAATTTTTACTAATGCTGTAAACTATACAGGGAACCTGTCAGTTGGTAAAAAATATAATAATGTTTCTACTCAAATTAGTTTTTTTTTATTTAAATCTAGCCTAAACATTCAAACGTTGGCTGTCGTAACTTGTTTTCATGACAGATTTATTCAGACTTGCATTAAATATTGAACAGTTTAATAGAAAATATCATTAATAATATGTAATTTAGTGCATGTTTAGCAAATGCTCCTCTCTAATGTTAATATTGTTTAAAAGCTGTTTTATTGAAGTCTTGAGAAACTGATTAAGTGATAACATAATACAACATATTACTTATCTGTAAGCAGTGTTGGGGTAACGAGTTACAAAGTAACGAATTACAGTAACAATATTACTTTTTGGGGTAACGAAGTAAAGTAACGCATTACACTAAAAATATTGGTAACTAGACTACTTTACTATACTATAGAAATGCGCTTTCCTGCATTTCCCAAGCCTGTGTGTTTGCTTGTGTGGAAAGTTCCGTCTAGTGGTGCGTGCGCACCGTTGCCATAGAGACCGATTTGAGTGACATAGCTGCCGGTGTGAAGGAGAGAGGGAAGTGCACGGAGACGGGGTTTTCGGCAAGTGGCAATATTCACATTACTTTTAATTTATTGCTCAAAAGGACAAAAATATTTGTGTGAAATGTAGGCTACTCTAGTAAACCCTAAGATTATTACTTGTGACATTCAGAATAAAATATGTGGATATAAAACGGGTTTCGTGGACATTTTATTAAACATGGATTCTAGCCTCAATTTGTAAACATACATAACTGATTTAGATGCGCAAACTGGGTGCCGTTGCGGAGATGTAGGCTACATGCTCGGGCAGATTTGGCTGCTTGAAGTCGTTCATCCTCGGATGCAGCACCGCAAAAGAGCCGTGCACTTCAATGGGGTCTTGCGCGACCGCCCACACCACAATGACATGATTTTTGCCGCGTGCACATTCGCGCCCGTGCGGACGCGTCAAGTATGAAAGAAGGCTCGGAAGTCTTGGACAATACAAAATGAAATGAACAGGATTGTTGCAGGGTTCATTGTAGAAGACATGCTTCCCCTGTCGACCATTAATCCCCAGGTTTAGAAAAATGCATTTTAAATTAAGATTAAGAATTTTATGGGATAAAGTGACCTTTATTTTATTATTTTTCATGGACCTCTTCATTTTTTTTTTTTTTATTGCCATGAGTCGAATAAAAAGCTGGTTTTGTTCTCAGTAGAAGAGTTGTATTCTCCCAAAGCCTGTGATTTGAAACTTGTGTGTTGAACCCCATTTAAAATGACCCCACCATAGCCTCCTTTATCCTGTTGTTTGTGAATTTTACAGTGCGGCATATTTATTTGTGCAGACAGGGATATTTTTCTTTCATGCCATTTTGTATACATTTGTACAATAAAGTGATGATAGGGCAAAAAGTGATGATAGGCTATGATGTTTGTCTATGTATCTACACTGTAAATTAAGAAACGGGAAAATAAAGTAATAAGTAGTGAAGTTACTTTTCCAACGTAGTAACTAGTAAAGTAATCTCATTACAATTTACAGAAGTAACTAGTAACTAATTACTTTTTTTAAGGAACTACCCCAACACTGTCTGTAAGTTGTATTGTATCATTCAGCATACCTTCTGATGTTCATTCATTTTATTTTATGCTGTAACTAGTAGTAAAGAAGAGATTGTCAGGTTGAGTGTGCTCAGTGCTGCTGCTTCGCTTGAACTGATGTGCTACAACAATCTGTCACGCAACAATAAAGAGTGCCAAAACAGAATTATATTGAATTCCATGATAAAATGGACAGAATTTGAAAGCGGAGACTTTTTTAAATATCAAAAGTTACAAAACACAAAGCTTATTGTGATTTATTGGATGGTAAGCACGCTTCAAATAATTTCTATTGAAGGTTTGTTCATGCACCAACTGAAAACAGCACAGACGAAAATACTTTAAGAATCAATATCGGTTCATCAAAATGAGAATCGATTAAAGTTAAGAAATCAGTATTTTCAACCAAGCCCCCTCTATGTATGTGTTCTCCTCTCAGGGCAGCGCGGAGAATGCTTTGGGCAGTTTGCTGTGTTTGCCGGTCCTTCTGGACCCGTATGGTTCTACCATCTCTGAGACAACGAGCGAGGCGTGGAGCGTGGAGGTTCTGCCAAGTGACTCAGGTGAGAGCTGAATGCATACAAGACTAGTTTAGTGAGGAAGGCTGCTCATGTACTGGTGATCTCTCAGAGCGTTACTAATCAGTTTTGGCTTTACTCAAGAGAGTCTTTATTATTAGTACCAGAGCTGTAATACATTAATAAAGTACTAATGATTTACATAACTGTACTAAAATTTTGTTTATTTTCCCCAAATAAAGGATTATGTGTTCATTTTCTTCACGACCAAAAGGATGTGTACATGTTTCGGTCATTTTTTCAGTGGTGACAATTTTAAGATACTTTTGAGACTAGCTCAAAGAAGCTAATCAGTACATTGTTCTGAACAGTTGACCACACATAAAAACAACATTTTATGGATTAACACCCTAGTTTGCTAGTGACGTCCCTTAAAGTTACACACAGATTTTCAGACTTCTGGACATATTTACCTCAAAACTATGGTACCTATCTACTATGAATGAGAGAATATCAGGAGCGAGAGGGAACACGGAATGTTTACTAATTTGATTATAGGGGTGTGGTCAATCAATCTATATTATTATAGATCGTAGGGGTGTGGTCAAAATCAGTTTCAGCCAATGGACTAAAACATACACTGTTTCGGTAGTGACATGAACATGCTCATTATTTACAAAAAAAATGTATATTTTTTTTTACTTCGCATTTCTTAAAAAAAAAAAATTCAATATCATTTTCACAATTTCAGGACAGCCACCTCCCAATTGAAAGTACCCAGTAAATTATGATTTTATTTATTAATAAAGCTTACTAATATTTTAAATATTATTGTGGCATTCAAACAACTACATTTTGTATACCTAAATGCTAAATACTTAAAGGTGATGTTTTGTGTCAAAATATTGGAACTGTGCTTTGGGTCTTTGTTAAATCCCTAGTTTAAAACTTTAATTACATTCTACAGCCTATGTTACATTTTTTGTTTGTTTTAATATTTGAATTAATATTTAGCTTTTTAATTGAACAAATTTGTTCAGTAGCATATTCGTTTTTATTAGAATTTTCACTTTTTAATGGTATGAGTATCTACTACTGAAATGTGTTTTTGTTTTTTATTTCATCACTAATAATGATCATGTAAACAAGGCTAATTATCTTATGAATCCTACAGTTGTGAATAAGAAAGTAAAACAACACTGTGCCAGTATCAGGCATACGGCAGTCTGTGTGTGGTCTTGTCTCCCTGCCCGTTTTGCATCACAAACACAGGAAAGAGAGAATGAGTGATTGTTTTTTTGCTTTTCTGGGGTTTGCTTCAGTTCGAGGCGGTGGAAAAGTAGACTCCGAAGACCAATTGAAACCTGCATTATTACAAATGAGCACGTAAATGAGAGCCCTCCACGGGGATGCCCTGAGTGTCTTTGTGTGTGTGGATACACGGTTTTCCCACAGTTAATGAATCTGTGTTGCAGAAGCTGCAGATCTGAAGCAGGAGGAACGCTTGCAGGAGCTGGAGAGCTGCTCCGAGTGTGGGAAGTACTTCAGATGACACCGAGGTCAGGGAGGTCAGCTCCCGACCCAGCACCCGGGACTCAGCGTCGTTTCAGGTACACATACACAGAAGCTTAAAGGCCCCGATATACTCACAGTGAAGTTTTTTTTTGTTCTTTGCGTAGGGGTAAAAAATAGTTTGAAATACCTTTGCAGTGACATACTTTTAAATGAACATCCCGAAGCTATCCATGCTGCTGAGAGCGACGCTTAGATGTATATGTTAATATGCAAAGCATCTGACCATTGCGGCATGAATCTGTTTGCATACGGATACTTAATTCGGCTCTCCAGTAGTCACATTGCATTTATTTATTTAGCACTTTATACAATAGATTGCTTTAAAGCAAGCAGCTTAATGATATTAAGCATGAAAATTCACTTAGAACTTAAATTTCTTCTATAAAGCAACTTTTCAGTATGTTTGTTTTAACATGCGTCTCACTTTGGCCCTGTCCACACTACTGCGTTTTCGTTTAAAAACGGAGAAATAAAACAAATTTGTTCTCTGTCCACGCCAGCGTTTTTTTCTGCGTATTAGAATTGATCTCCGTCCACATTAAAACGACTGGAAAAGGAAACAGGAAAAGGATTGATTATTCCTCAGATTTGATGAAGAAAGTAACGTTAGCTACCTCTGCGAAGATTAGAAATGTCGAAGACCAGAGATTTCTTTTCATGGGCCGATGACGAGGTTGTTTTTGTGTTTTTTTTTCTTTACGGGGCTGGGTCATGTGATTGGTGGCTGACGAATCAGGTAAGGACACGTCATGACTGATGACATCCAATCATAGAGCCGAAGCGTGAGCCTCTGCGTCATCATTTCTAAAGTCCCCCAGTTTGTTAGCCTAGAAATCTCAGACGCACCCTAGCGGCAGCAAAAATTATTTTGCTGCAAAGTGTGGTCTAGTAACTCTCCGTTGACTTTCGAAGTGGAAAATCCAAACTCTGGTCTGGCCAATCACATCGTGTATAGAGTTGGTGGGCGGGCTTAACACAATTAGACGGTTCTGCGCCGTGATTTCCATAGGTGATTTCCCTGCTACTTAAAAACAAACAAGACGCAGCTGGCGAACAGCGGTCTTTCGATTCGGCTTTGGCCGCGACTCGGATGACTTGGAGTTAAGAACGTAACTTAAGTCATTCTTAAAAAGGAAGATCTGTTCAGAGTTTTGATGACCGGATAAGGCAAAAGTTTTATATATCAACTTGCGCTGCTGGAGAGAAAACCATGGGGAAAGCGCATGGGACTCACTCAGCCACAGCCATCATCGCTCTGGTTGGTTAGCGCTCTCCTATGGCGTGCAGAGGAATATTGAAAGATAGTACCTATTACAACCTTTTATCCCACCCCGGATTGAGGTATGCCAATTGTGAGTTCCCAGACCTAACATCTTGATAGGTCTGGTTTGCCAGGCTACCGGTTTGTCCCATCTTCACTAAAATGCCCTCCGGAGATTCAAAACGCAAAACGGAGCTGCGGCGTTTCTAAACTTCTCCATTTTAGGTGTTCGTTTTTTCCGTTTTAGTCTGGAACTTTAAACGAAACGCAGTAGTGTGGACGGGGCCTTTGACGGTCTGAATAGAAGAACTTAATCAGAGAAGATTTTTATGTCAAAGAAGGCGGAGCTTCAGAGTCACACCTACCTATTACATAAATTCCACAGACAAATGGGACTTTGAAGGTGTTTACCAGCTGTAGCAAACTTTTTCCGGAAAGTTCTCTTTGGCAAGCTGTTTCAGAACAACCAAAACAAACTTTGTTTTAGCCTGATTTTGTTCAAAATCAGGTCATATCAGAGCCTCAGTTGTCTAAATGTGTTCAAATGAACGTTCACAGTCAGTCTGGAATCAGAGATTTGAGTAAGCATGAGCTTGCAGCATTCAACAAACCCAAAGGTTTGAATGTCCCGCTTACATGTCACATTTAAATTTGAGTCCCTGGCTCGCAGAGTTCTTTATTCAGTGGCTCTTCTGCCGTGACATTGTGATGAAGACGAAGAGCCAGGTAACACAACGGCAAACTCCCGACCGACTCCTTGTGGGGAGTTCTCCCTGAGGACTTTAGCAGATGGATTGCCTTTCCCTTCCTCTTTCGTTCATTCTTGCCGTTTCCATCTCTCGTCTACCTACTCTGACCTCCCTGGG
This sequence comes from Hybognathus amarus, assembly GCA_030378365.1. Taxonomy (NCBI): domain Eukaryota; kingdom Metazoa; phylum Chordata; class Actinopteri; order Cypriniformes; family Leuciscidae; genus Hybognathus; species Hybognathus amarus. Next base: position 159,049 of record JAQIUQ010007091.1, read on the forward strand.
GATTCTCCTGCCCTCTTTGTGTGCTCAAGGGAGCATTGGTGTGGTTTCCCCGCTTCCATGAGGAGTTTGAAATGAGATTGGCTGTTCAACTTGGCCACCACTCCATCACCTATACGCTAGACTTTTGCTTACTATCTGAACTGTTATGTATATCTGAGAGATATATACACAGTCAAACTCTAGGCTTGTTTTGCTAAGGCAGCAGAAAATATATATATTTTTTCATCATTATTTTGTTCTTTCTATAAGAGGAATGTCATGCCAAAGTTTCCTCTTTGACAAACCAAACTACTTCACAGCTCTGAAGGTAATATGTTTGCCTCTGTGATTTATAGTTTGAGGTTTTGCTGATTTGTTACATATTGTTTGTGCAGGCATCAGTGCCACGTCAGAGGACATCCCCAATAAGATTGAAGACCTACGCTCGAAGTGCAGCTCAGATTTTGGAGGCAAAGACTACGTGACCAGTCCAGATGGAGAAGACTCTGCTCATGGTACAAACACACACTCAAGTTACTGATTAGGCACATACACACTGTGCTTTGTACAGAATTTTAAGATCAGTGCATCTGTTTTTTTCCCAGTGAATGTCAACTTATGTTGCACACCAGTTTATCTGTGCACATAAGTGCCCTGGAAAACAGATGGCAAAGAGCGTTATGCTGACATATCAGATGTTTAATGAAAATAAAAGTCAGAGGAACATATATACGCAATAACTTGGTGCATCTTTAAGTTTAAATTCATATTTGTATGTTTTGTGAGATATCAAACTTTTTTATCTTCAGACATAAAATATGTTTTTCTTCATCCTGCACAGCTGTTGAATTTGTTTCTTGGGATGTCTGGTGTGGGACTATCCTTTGTCACTCATTTACTTCTTCCTCTATCCACTCCTCCATTCTTCCACCTCTCTAGGAGCTCACAGTCTATCCTGTGCACCCTCTCATGCAGATTCACTGCTGGCCATGTTCGATCCCCTCTCCTCTGGAGAAGGTAATGTCACCTCCCAGCATGCACTGCTGTTGAATGCAGTACTTACACATGTAAGATCTAGAAAGGAGTGCCATTAATGTGCCTAATGACAAGAGCCCACTAAACAGCATGCACACTGTGAAATAGAGGAAGCACTTGCCAGATTTCTTCCCTATTACGTCCCTTTCTGGTAGAATAAGGGGTTATATTATATTGGTGTTTAAGGGCTAAACTTGATTTGTTTCTGTCCAAGCCCACAAATCCACAATGGAAAGTTGCATAAATGTGTTGGAGAGACATTGTGAGAATCTGTGTGTGTGGGGCAAGGTGAGGGGATGACAGGTTGCTAGACCTCACTGCAGGCGTTTTGGCTCAGCAGCCCGTCCCCACTGAGCTAGTGGCACAGGGCTGGCGTTGGAAGGCACACAGCAGAGATGCTGTACCCTTGGAACAGGTGGCCTACTTTCACCTGAGGTCTGTCTGACTCTGACAGCTTTTTCAAGCTTTCTAGATACACACACACTCAGGCTGATGGTATGCATTTAACCTTTTTTATGAATGCCAGTTGAACAGAAGTCATGTCACGACCCTGGCATCTAGTTTTGTTTGTCAAGAACTGGCGGTTAAGTCACAAATACCACAGCGCAAAATGTTTTTCTCACTGGTATCGAATTTAGCCATTGGCATTATTTAAATCCAAATGCAAGGACCCTCTGATTTTGGATCAAATGGCTTTGCAGGTTCAACCACCGGCACCATCGTCCGGCCCAAGGTGCACTATCCCCGGCCCCCTCACCCTCCCCCTGATCCGCCCATTCCAGAGGCCAGTATAATGAGCAACCAGGAGCCTCGGCCGCCGCTCTTTGCTCCCCACCTGGCACAGGGTGATCTGGAGCATCCCAAGCAGAGGCACTCTTACCCAGAAAGGCTGGTGAGAAGCCGCAGCACAGATGTGGTGTCTGCTGGCCGGAGACCCAACAGTGATCCTGGACTGAACCGCAGGACCATGATGGAGGAGAGAGACACGGCTGGGGCTTTCTCCACAGGCCCCACCTCTTCTCCCAGCAAGGATTCCCTCAAAGGAGAGGTGAGCAAGAGGAATTTATGCATTATTTATGCAATCTATGAATTAATGCATCCTTGCTGACTGAGTAATTTCTTTGTATTTATTTCTGACCCCAAACTTTTAAATGGTAGTTTACAATATATACAATTCTGGTTTTACACTAATTAAATGAGTTAATGAGTTTGAGTGAACTATCTGAAAACTATGTGCATTATGTTATAAATTGTTTTTTGTATTTGTAATATATATATATATATATATATATATATATATATATATATATTAATATACATTTTCTTTTTCTTTAGGGTTTAAATTACTTGAGATCAAGTAATTGACACAATTTAAATGTTTGAGTGAACAACAACTTTAAATAACTGTTTTTGTATGCATTCAGTCTGAGGATAGAAAGGACAGTGATGATGAGAAGTCTGATAGGAACAGACCCTGGTGGAAGAAGCGCTTTGTTCCTGCCATTCCTAAAGGTGAGGATCCCAACTCAGCAACCCAACTTTTTTTTATTCCGTTTGAGTGGGGAAAAGTGATGATAATATCTACTTTTATTATTGGCCAAAAAGAATTTTGAAAATACTAGTTTTTGCTGATACTGACATTGTCACTGCTGTAATGTGCATCCCTACAACTAGAGGACTTCCTTAATCATGGAAAACATTTTATCCATGTTATTCCAGTTCTGTATGTGATCAGTATTTCTATTTGGAGAATAATTTCTCTTTGTGATTATTGGCTGTCCTTTTCTTAAAGATATTTGACAGTTAAACACTAAATAGTTTTTTTTTTGAGGAATTGTCTGTACACTACCATTCAAAGTTTTTTTTTTTTTTTTAAATGTCTTATGCTCAGAAAGGCTGCATTTATTTGATCAAAAATACAGTAAAACATTGATTTTGTGAAATAGCAGTACAATTTATAATATCTGTTTTCTATGTTCATATATTTTACAATGTAATGTATTTATTCTTGTGATGGTAACATTTTTAGCATTATTACTCCTGTCTTAAGTGTCACATAATTCTTCTTAAATTATTTTAATATGCTGATTTGCAACTCAAACATTTCTTATTATATTTCTTATTATTAGTATTATCAGTGCTGAAATGGTTGTGCTGCTTTATTTTTGCTTATTTGTTAAAAAAAAAACTATATATATATATATATATATATATATATAACAATTCTTTGATAAATTGTAAAGTTAAAAAGAGCAGCATTTATTTAAAATAGAAATCTTTATGAATTTCTTTACTGTCACTTTTGATCAATTTAATGCATGTTTACTAAAATAAAAAAAATACTGACCCCAAACTTTTGAACAGTCAAACTCCCAAATGCAGCTCGAATCGATCTAACTTTCTGACGCTCATTAGCAATTAGCATTTAGCATGGCTTGGGTGAAGAGTTTGTGTTTATGACCCCCAACCCTGTCTGTTGCTGTCTGTGTTCCTCACACAGTGCTCTATTGGACTGCAGAGGGTGAACTCCCAGGTAACCCACTCTTCAAGCTCTCTCCCACTCAATCTAGTGCTGTACATCAGCGGCCCGAATTTGCACTAGAGCCCGTAGACTCCTCCTTTCCAGTTTGTGACATGACCCAATCGAGCTTTGTTTTTCATTCATGCAGCCATTTTGATTTCAACATGGTTTATTTTGCAGTGGTTGACCTCTATAAAAGGACATTTGCTGAAATATGCTCTTGAAAAATATGCGTAATTTACTGTAGGAACCAAAACTATCAGTACCTTGGTTATACGTCAAAACTAAAATAAAAATGTATTATTAAAGTATTCCACTTTTGACCCGATTGTTTAATAGCATATTGCTTTTTGTTCTTGGTATCTAGATTAATGATTTAACCAATATTGGTAACTACTGATTTTTTGCTATTGTAACCTCATTTTTCTCGATTTTGCACACAGCCTAAATTCACATGAGCATACACATGACATTCTGCAGCACAAAGCTCCACATCTGTGTGTTTGCACTTGAGTAGTGACATGCTTCCTGTTTTAGTTCCCCATTACTAAAAGTTTGGTTGTGGCTTATGTGTCGAGCCAAAGCATTCTAAGCATGTTTATTAATTTGCCACATGGACTGGAGAGAGTCCGTGTCTTGAGCTTCGCGTTCTCATAGGAACACAACTGCAGCGCTCCTGTGTTTTGTGAGAATAACGGCTTCTGCTCATCTCTGCAGTGCCGATTGCGGGGCTCCGAAAGCGGGACAAGCCAGAAAAAGACGAGCAAGGAGCAGAGAGGGTCCCTCAAGGTCTGCACACATTTAACTTCATCATACACTCTCTGCAACCATTGTCCACATTGATCACATGTGTGCATTTTTGTGTATCTTAGATGAGCATTCAATGCTCAGACAGAACTCTAAGACCCAGTCAGCAGAGGCAATAATGGACAAGTACATCAGGTACATGGAGAAACGTCCCACCCACAGCGATGGAGCAGGCTCTGGAAACTATATTGGACAAGGTTTGCCAAATAACAATATTCATATTCATAAAATACACTCTCTTCTTCTAGCCTGGGTTTCCCCATTCTGCCTTGTATAGGATACCATGAACCAAATTTTCCCCTGAAATCAGGGAACCAATCATTGATAGACGTACAGGCGTATTTGATAGACATTCGTAGCACCTAATAATACGCCTCTGGGCATTCGTAACCACGCCTCAAATACGAGAAATTAACATGTGGTTTCCAGACCATGTTTCATTCTCAATGGTACGTGGTCTGGCGTTAGCCAGGCTACTCTTCTTCAGGGTTGAGGAGTAAATAACTTGAGGAGTAAAATTAGTGATGCCTCTAACTTAACATTTTTTAGCATTGTGCAGTTCAGTTGTTTTAAAGAGACCGTATGCTGTCCAATAACAAACTACAGCAAACACGCTCCTACATTGTCCTCTCATTTGTAGCATTATGCAATTAATTTAAACCTGCCATAAAATAGCCCATAAAGCTGACATGTCAACAAACTTAGATACAACTACAAGAATAATTCATCAGTGACTAGTTAATCTGTCATATTTTATATAAAATGGGAAAATTTTATATTTTCCTGTTGTATCAGTTTTATTTTAGTTTATTGCTGTCATCCTTTTGTCCCTAACAGCTTCATGTAGTTCGCTACCTTTTGTTAGTAACTTATATCGTAGTGTTGAAAAGGAAATACTTGCAGCTTTTTTCCCCGTGAACTATTCCGGTTACTTTCTTTTAAGGTGTCCTACATTTAATTACTGAGTAATATTATTTGACAACATATACTTACTATAGGGTTGTGTTTAGGGTTAGTTGCATGTAATCAAGCATAATTTACTGTTACAAGCACATGTAACATACAGTGCTGTGCAGAATTATTGGGCACACTAGTATTTTCGCCTCAAAGAAATGGTTTTAAGCCAGTTATTTATATATTTTGTTGTAGTGTCTCAGTAGGAAATATCAGTTTACATTTCCAGACATTAATTGTAATAATCCAGTGAAATTTTTGAATGCACAAGGATTCTGACAACAGCCAATGCTCCACACAGAGGTCGGATCTCACCATCATTAGAGTGCATCTGAAATTATATGAAGAAACTGAAAAAAACAGAGACTAAGACCAGAAGAACTGCGGCAACGTTTCCAAAGACGCTTGAAAAAACCTGCAAAACTAAAAACTATGTGCAATACCTGGACAAAAGCTGTTTTAAACGTAAAGGGTACTAAACACCTATTGATTTGATTTAGTTAACTGTTAAAAGTTAATAATAGTTAACTAATAAAAGTGAATTGATAAAATCTATTTATGATTATGACATTTTTGAAAACATTCTCATTTACACAAGTGCCTCTTTCACAGTACTGTAGCTTTGCAGGCAGGCAGGCACTACCTTCGAGACATTGCCGCAGTTCTTCTGGTCTTAGTCTCTGTTTTTTCTGTTTCTTCATATAATTTCAGATGCACTCGATGATGGTGAGATCCGACCTACATGTGGAGCATTGGCTGTTGTCAGAATCCTTGTGCTTTCAAAAATTTCACTGGATTATTACAATTAATGGCACAATTAATGTCTGGAAACTGATATTTCCTATTGAGACACTACAACAAAATATATAAATAACTGGCTTAAAACCATTTCTTTGAGGCGAAAATACTAGTGTGCCTAAGACTTCTGCACAGCACTGTATGTAACAAGGAAACTGTAAATTGAGTGTTACCACTGGGGAAACTATTTATATAGACCTTATTCAGAGCAGCGCCATGACAGGTATGAAAGTGAGGCTGTGAGGGATAGACTTACCATGTTTCCAATGGCATCCGCTGTAAAAAGCTGAATAAAGCTCCTAGATTACTTACAATTTTCCACAGCTTACATTGTCGGGAGTTTTTTGTCAACTGACATTTCTTGGAAAGATATTTTTCCAGTGTTTTATGAGCAAAACAATCCAAAAACACATTAAATAACAGTACAGCCCATTGAAGAGATGCATGTCTATCCCTCACAGCCTCGCTTTCGTCCTCATTAAAAATCAAAGATGGCGCTGCCGTGAATCAAGGCGTATTATCCTCAAATTAAAATCAAATTTCTACCCACATCTGTTAAACAAAATGTGTCACTGATACAATTTGTTGTCTGCTGTTTTGTAACTCTTTTGCTGTGTGTGTTACAGAGTCTTGTAGAGAAGGAGACAGTGAGCATGACTCTCCTAAAGATGAAGTACTGCAGAACATCTCTGCCGATGACCTTCCAGACTCAGCCAGTCAAACAGCACCACCTCAGGACAAGACGTTCTCTTTTAGGTCACTCAGAAAAGCTCTCAGTAAACTCAGTACATTCTGACAGTCTAAATCTCAGTTTGAAACCAAAATGGCAATGAACATTTAACACAATCAGACTGATAACCTGCCATGTCTCTTTCATCTCTGCAGTGATATTAAGAAAAGCTTCGCATGGCGCTATGCTCTGCAGATTCGGTTGTGTTTCCCATCATTCCACCTGCAACAACACGTAACGGCCTCCGGACCATGCAGATCCCGAAGGTTCCTATTACCCAGATTATTTTTTATAGCAAATATATTGAATTATCATGTATTACTACTACTACTACTAATTATTATTATCATTATGTTAGTATTCAGTCCTATTTAAAACAAACCTTTCGAAATAAAGTTTTTGTAGCTCTCTGCTCGTGGGGTGAAAGTATCTGTTACGCAGGTTCTGAGGTTCAAAACGCTGTGCATTTATGTCTGGCCCCTGTCTCCCCCTCTCTCCTCAGACAACGAGATCGTGTGCTTTCTGAAGGTGCAGCTGGCGGAGGCCATTAACCTGCAGGATAAGAACCAGATGGCTCAGATCCAGGAGACTACGCGCTGCGTCAGCCACCTCGACCCCGCACCTGCAGAAAACTGCTCACTGCCATGGCAGAGGACTACAGGTACACATTACTCTCTATCTCTCCAGTCTCTTAATGTCTCACTAACTTTCTGTCTCATTGTGTCTCTCTTTTACTCACTTCTCTCAAACGCAGCAATGAATCACAATTTGATTAAAGATTGTGCTCACAGATTTTTGGGCATGACAACATAATGAGCGCTGTGATGGTTTTGTGTTGTCAGAAAGCGGGCTCCGTACATCGCCTATCTGACGACGCGGTGCCGGCAGGGCCTGCCAGACGTCTCAGGCTCATCTGGAGCGACTCCTGCAGAGAGTGTTGAGAGATAAAGAAGTGGCCAACCGCTACTTTACCACCGTCTGTGTCCGTCTGCTCCTGGAACACATGGAGTCTAAGATGCTTGACTTCATCAAAGGTTTATATGAATCTCTGTGCATATGAGAACTCAATTTTTGAGTTGATTGCTATATCTTGATGAATCCAGTTATTTATTTGAAGTCATTCACAGAGCAAAGGTGGATATTTGACTCGTTAGAGCTGAGATCTCAAACTTTAATTACCTCTCCATTGGGGCCAGTCAGTGGTTACAAAAATATTTTTTTTACAGCTACTTCAGTAGACACAGCTACTATAATACATTTTTTTACCGCTACTAATTTTATAAATTAATTTATACATGGTTGGCCCTTTTCAAGGAGTGAGTATAGTGACTCATATTACACCCTATGTTGCAAACTACTCTGCTGTTTAGCAGATTAATGATGTCTGAGATTTTTAAACTGTTATATTGTGACCTCTATTTAAATACATTTTAAAATGTCATTTATTCCTGTGGTCACATGATCCTTCAGAAATCATTCTAATATGCCGATTTTGTGTAAATCATGCTACATTTTTTCAGGATTCTTTGATACACAGTTTTTTTTGTAATGTTTTATAATGCATTAATTTCTTTAAAAAAAATCTTTTTGAGGGAATGCATTGACATCACTTTGCCGCCGGAACAACCCCCCTCAGCCTGACTGAGTGGCAAAAGATCTGCTGCGTGACTGGATTTAAAAGGGGAAACTGCGAAAATGCGACTAAAATGAACAATTTTATCAATTTAAACTAAATGTTGGACTCAATATAGTGTTCCTTACAACTTACTAAAGATCCAGTGATCCATGGATATTGAGATGTAGCAAGGAATCATGTTGTCTGACATTTGTTTGCCTGATTTCGACACCGGGGAAATAAAAGCAATATAGACGGTAAACATAAAGCAAATTTGCCTGTGAACGCTTTATATAAATAGCCTACAATATACGTAGGTAGGTCTAAATCCAGGTGATCACATATATCAGTGTTATATATAGCCTATATATCATCATATTGTCCAGCTCTAAAACTGTAGTTTTTTTTTTTCTGGTTAGTGTTTTTTAAAAAACATCCAATAATGCAGAATACGCAATAATAAATATTTAATTGATGAGTTGTTAATATATATATAACAATACAAAATATATGGGTATGGTTTTACAGCTAAATTCAGCATATTGACACAAAATGATCCACCTTTCGCTGACTGGAGTCCAGTTGTTTCTGTGAATTGCAGCGATCCATTTGCTCCTCTTTCTATAGCAGTCTGTAAAAATATACCTAATTGTACAGTCAATCGCAAAGCTCTTTCCCACTTTATATGTGTTGTGTTTGTTTTTCCTGGCATTCACGCTGAAAACGTATACAGCCGCTCAGTCTTTTTGCCACTCACTGTGAGTAACTGCAGGCACTCCAGCCGACGGTGACATCACGCGCATTTCCCTCTATTGATTTTTTTTGTATTTAAAATGGTATCATTTCATATAGAAAGGCAAAATAAATTAGCTGCATAGCTGCAGATGGTCGAAAATCAACAATATTGTCGTAATGCAACATTTTTTTTACAAATATATTTAATTAAACTATTAGCATTTGAGTGGTTGTGTGAAATGATAGATGAGACCTCTGTTTTTTAATTCTGTCTCTCTCTGTTGTTCCACAGCATTTCAGGGCTGCACAGCATCTGATGATAAGACAGCAGCCGTGGAGGATTTCCTGCGTTACCTGTATGGAGCCATGGCCCATGATGCCATCTGGCAGTATGCCAGTGAGGAGCAGCTCCAGGACGCCCAGATGGCCATCGAACGCAGCGTCATGAACCGCATCTTCAAACTGGCGTTCTACCCCAATCAGGATGGGGACATCCACAGAGACGAGTGAGGAAATGCCATCAAAATGTTCCTTATTCCTTTCCATGTTGATTCATACATTTTGTCCGAGTTAGATGTGACACATCCAACTATCTCCTCTATACTAATCCTCATGTTTGACATTTTGTCAATCACATAATTTATCCTGTTTCAAAATCCTGTTCATGGCTGCATATTAAACTATAACAAAATCCCTTTCAGTTGAAACATTTACTTTGCACAAGAAGACTTGAGCTCAACCTAGTTTAGGACACCATTTTAGCATTTTAAATGTATTTTAATGGGACGTCTCCTTTTATTCAAGGCTTTTCCACGAGCACATTCAGCGTCTGTCTAAAGTGGTGACGGCCAATCACAAAGCCCTGCAGATCCCAGAGGTAACCGTTTGCTCTTTGTCTCAGAAGATAGTTAGAAATGAAGACCGATAACTGCAATTGGATGTATTTGAATCTGTGCAGGTGTATCTGAAGGAGGCACCATGGCCCTCAGCACAGGCTGAGATCAGGACCATCAATGCCTACAAGACCCCTCGAGATAAGGTGCAGTGTATCCTTCGCATGTGCTCCACCATTATGAACCTGCTCAGCCTGGCCAATGAGGACGCTGTACCCGGGCGAACGGACTTCGTCCCCGTGCTCGTCTTTGTCCTAATTAAGGTGAGTTCAGGAGGCAAAACTATAGAGTGATATAATTCTGCTAATTGCAGTAAGTGTGCTGTGTATTTTGTAACATTTCTAATAGTTGGCACTAAGGCTTTGTTGTCTTCTATGTAATAAAATATCCTTTGCTGTCTAAAAGAGTCTATTTAAAAAAGCTATTACAATACATACACAACATATGACCTCACTTCATTAAACTGCTTTTAAGATGTAATGGAAAAATGGCACATCCTTTCAAATACAAGCAACTCGGTTGTAAATTCATAACAGCAGGGTTCATTCCTTCTCCATTCGAATGCACGTTTCAAATGCATCGAATTAAGCATACGAATTAAGCATCATAAGATTTTAATGTACTCTTGTTATTTTAAGATTTGCTAAAAATGGTGAGAGATACACATTTTAAGAGCATTACATTATAGCAAAAGTAAAAATCAGGGAAATGAGCATGCACAAATAAATATCCATTATGATACAAACGATACAGAAAAAATATAATAATAAAAAATAATCTCAATATCTCAAATGTTTCATCCCTGCTACAAATAACATTTTACATAGCATTTTTATTTTTTACTTCTTTGTGAGGTTAATTTTAGATGATTCAAAAGTTTGTTGGGTTTTAATTTTTTTTTTTAAAAGCGTTACGCTCAATTAAGATGCATTTATTTGATCAAAAATACTTTAATAACTGTAATATCATAAAATATTACAGTTTAAAAATAACTGTTTTCTTTTTAAATACATTTTAAAATTCAATCTTATTCCTGTAATGGCAAAGCTGTATTTTCAGCATCATTACTCCAGTCTTTGGTATCACATGATCCTTCAGAAAGCATTCTTAATATTTTCTGCTCATGAAACATTCCTCATTATTATCAATGTAGGATCCAGTTGTGCTGTATTGTGCTTGTATTTTTCGACGATTAGAAAGTTCAAAAGAACAGCATTTATTAAAAATATCTTTTTGTAACACTGTAAATGTCTTTACTGCCATTTTTAATCAATTTAATGCACCCTTTGATGAAAAAAAACAATCTGCTTAAACTTTTGAACACTAGTCTGCTTCAAGGTTAAAACCTCTAAAGTCTTCCGAAGCGAACCTAATGTACTGATTCTTATGCTAGAGTTATTTTGTTTGCTTTCTGATGTCTAAGTTTTGTTAATTGTGTGTGTTTTTTTCTTCTCCCCACCCCATACCTGTTTGTGTTTGCGATGCGCACGCCCACACCAGATTTTTCTGAAACTTGTTGGTGTGCTTGAATGTGTAAGGATGCACAATGTGGGTGGTCAGATGTTATCTCGTGCGTTAATTCCCCCTCTCGCTCGTTCTCTCCCTCCCTCCAGGCAAACCCACCCTGCCTTCTGTCCACCATTCAGTACATCAATAATTTCTACGCCAGCAGGCTGAGCGGGGAGGAGTGCTATTGGTGGATGCAGTTCACTGCCGCCGTGGAATTCATTTAAAACCATCGACGATCGCAAGTGAAGCAGAACAGCCACCTGTATGGGCAGACTGTAGGAAGGAGAAGGAGAGCGAAAGAGAGGACGGCGCGGACGACTACTCTCCCCTTCATCACAGCGAGGCGTCGCCTCAGTCTGTATAGATGTACATAGAGACAAAAACAAGTTTAAAAGCGAATGAAAACAAATAATGCGGACGTTGCAGCGCTCTTACTGATCTCGCTTATAACCCACGTCTTTTTCTGTAGTATTGGGGAGGTGTTGGGGCTTAGAATCAAATTTCATATTTAGCAAGTAATTAGCTGTTAAAACAATGCCTATCAAATGAAAAGGGACCAGGAACCACCGGCAACTATTATTTATCGGACGCTTCAGAGGGCAATCCACGATTCTGTCCTTCTCGTATAAACCGTGCAATCTCACCCCGTTCATAGCTAACAGTCATATCGGTAACGCATCACTATAGATGCTGCCAGTGTATGGATGTTACAGTTTATCAAATTAATCATGCCATTATTTTACTAGGGCAGCTTGTTCTATGAATGTAAGCAGGTGTTGTCATTATTGTACATTCATTCTTTACGACGTTTCCCAGACAATTTGGACAAAAGGGCCCACATTTATATAAAATAAAATGTATTTATTACTTCACTCCTGTATTTAATGTTTTATTATATTTACTGACTTGTTCCATGAATTAGCTGTTGGGACAGATGCACACGGTTCGATTGAGGAAACAAGTTTAAGAAAAATTAAGACTCACTGAGAGCAGCTAAAATAGGGTGTTTTCACATTAGCGGATAGAGTTGTAAATTAGTGCCTTGCAGATATTTGCAGTAACACTTGTTCTTTTCGTTTCTTGCATCTTCCTGGAAGTGAGGAAGCTGGATCTGTCAAAGTCAAGTCTGGCTAAACGTCCGTATGCTAATAATAACTTACCTACAGTAGAAAGTACAACATGCTATATACAGTAGAAACACCCCACAATTGGGACGATCAGTTTGTGGATTTGTGTTGAATAGTTGGAAAACTGACTGTGAGGTCTTACCAAATGGTCTCAGACAACTGCTGTTGTCCCCAGAAAATACTTTTATTCAGTTTGATATTGACCTTTACTTGTGTTTAAAGCTCCATGTATTATTTTCAAAGTTCTTACTTTTCTAGGGTTAAAGTCATTGTTATATTTCATAATGCAGTTCCCAACTATTTTTTTGTACTTTGAGGTACACTTTTAGAGAAGATAATGTACCTTTTTGGGCAAAAGGGGCCTTGTTCTTGGGAGTATTGCCTCAGGAAGGGACCTTATTTACCCCTAAAAGGTTCATACTAGTTCCTTCAGGGGTAGGTGTGACTACTCTAAGTTACTATATCAGGTACAAACTGGCTCTCTTATGGGAACTGCCCCAGTGACGAGCTGTTTTACACCTAAAGGTAACATTTTACACTTTTTCTGCCAGTCTCTTGAGTTTTGATAGAACAAAGAACATTTTAACACTGTGGCATCATCAGAGTTGAGGACTAGTATATTGATGTTGCTGAGGAGAATATATCTATGCGTTTCAGGCTGCCTGGTTGCATAATCCCATATGTTCTTCATAACAGTTTTTGCTGTTGATATTGGCACAATATATTATTTAAACAGGAATGTAGAATATTATACTCATGTTATTGCTAAAATTATCTTTATCATATCAGAACTTCCCAATAACATTTGCACTTGCGGTAAAACTAGGGGAAATAACTGTACCCCTTACATTTTATTTGTGGTTGTCTTGAGTTTCCCCCCTTTCGAAATCTGTCTGTTGTTGCTCCTTAAGATGTGTGAATATTACTGAAAACATACTCTGAGTGTTAGCTTTGGTCCTAAATATAGTAGATGCACTTGAGAACAATTATGATTCTACCTCCAACTGTGTACGTAAAGGGATAAATAAAATTGTTGTAATGCATTCTTTTTCCTCTAGCTTCTGTTGCCTTTAGAGCCCTGTATATACTTGTTTTCCTTCTGATTTGAATGACAGGCGCATGAACGCGATATCGTCGTGTAAGTCTCTCTCTCTCTTGCACAGCAAACTGTAATCGAAAGACATCAGCTACAAGACTTAATTTGCAGTGCACTTTGGAACAACACTGATATTCTGGATAACATTTATATTCTATATAATAGATCATTTAAATTCTATATAAATGGTATAGCAACTATCTTTGTTTTAAATTATAATGTGATATACATTTTTTGCCTTTTCAATATTTTCTGTAATGTGGAATCGGGATTTATTGATCTCGAATATCTCAAATGGTTCAGGCTAGCACACTATTTTGGTGCTCTGTTTGTTTGCAGTGTTTGGATTTCTTTTTTCCACAGCAGCAATGTTGCATTTGATGGATATTGGTGGAATTAGTTGCCAAAGGAGTCAAAGAGTTTATATTTTCATGGCATGTACTTCAACCAAGACCTTTTTGTGCATGAGTCTGCCTGAACAAAAATAAGCACCTTAGGGTTTGTGTAACCTGTGGCAAACATTTGAAGAGGACCTTAATCTTGATTTATTTGTTTATTTTTCTTGAGGTTGAAAGGGTTTTTTTTTTGGTGTAACGAGAAGAACTAAAAAGTGAACTAACCCACAAGACTCGAGGTTTCCAATAGGGCAGTTTTTAATTGAACAGTTGAAATACACTACCATTCCTTTTGAACACACTTTTTAGCAAAAGCAACTTAAACAGGGTTTTGGTGTACTGCACTTAACTGAACTGGCTTAATATCAGCACAGTATGTTGACTGAGAGCAAGGCTTTGTACTGTATATATTTAAGAGCTTTATAATCCCTACCGCGTATCATGTTGGTCCACTGATTTGAAGAGCATGCTAAGAGAATTATGGGTAATGGCTTGCATTCAGCTTATTCACTTGGGCTCCTGTCAGAAGGCATTCTGTGTGTTATGTGATTTAATATGAAGCCATTGTACCTAATTCTTAAAACAACAAACAAAAACACGATTAAAGACTTTTTCCGTGAAACCTTAACATGTTTTAGTCAAATGTCTTGATAAGAGATGCATGACGTTTCCAATTATCTGGCTTTTTTTTAGTTTTAAAGTCAAAATGAAACTAAAATTGCAATATTTTCTTCCTTGTTGTGGTACTATATTTGAGTGAAACACCTCTGGAGAGACTATAAAATATGTACACTCTAGAACAATGTCTGGTATTAACCCAAATTTTGGTCAAATATGGGACGAACCCAAATGTTAATTTAAATAATTTAAAAAATTGTGAAAGTGAAAGACTGAATTCATAATTTTAAATAGCTAGACTTCATGAACGTCACGCCACTGGTTACCATGGCAATCTGAAAGTACAAATGGAGGGCAGGAACGATTTATTATTTAGAAAGAACTATAACAAACTCAAAATGCCTGTGTTTGGAGTCATTTATGGTTCCTTGAATAAATAGACACATGAGAGTTTCTGATACTGCCCCCAGAAGTTATTTCTTTATTTAAGGGAAATGCAGAGAGTGATTTGAAACTCTCAAAATTTATTTTTCTCTTTAATAGCGTGTAAAGTAGTACAGTCGCGACTTTCCTCCCATCGCAGCTCTTCACGTGACTGAAGGTAACATTGTGAGCATTGCGCTGCATTCATCACGTGACTAAAACCCAGCTGTTGCTCACATTATTTTTAACCCAACCTTTGGAGTTTTGTCCATATTTGACCCAAATTTGGGTTGAAACAACCCAGCATTTTTAGAGTGTAGGGTTGGACATTTTCTTTTCTATTGGAAGTTGATTGGATGGTTGTGGTTTGCTATTGCTGTGACCTAGCGATTAACTTACTTGGAAATAATGCTTTTTTTATGGCAACATTAACAAGAGCAAAATTAATTGCAGCGCTCGGATAGTACAAGTTGTAATTGTTTTATGACGACGTGAACACTTTTATCTGGTTTCAGAATTTCGTAATTCCGCTTATGACATGGCGTGACGCACTTTTATTTGTTTTTATTAGTTTTTGAATTTTTTATTTTTTTGTTTTTGAAATGACGTACACAGGTAAATCATTAATAATAAATACTGCAATTTTCCATTTAAGCTACACTGTGTGATTTTTACCCCCATCTAGCGGTGAAAAGGTATATGACCATCCAGTGAATATTAGTTTCTGTTCCTCTCAATTCCGATTTCGTTTTAACTCCTATCGGTGGCCAACGTAGTCCAAGATTAACATGACTTCCAGTTCGACCTCGTACATGAGTGTTAACTCAACGTAACAGCGCGAAAGGTGAAGCTTGAATTAACGGGTATGTCTCTCTTTGGCTAATGTACTTTCAAGATGGAGGAGCAACATGGCACGACATTAGAACCCCTTACCCGTATGTATTTTCAATGGCATATTATACACAGCATAGCTTTAAAAATAGGACCTGGTCTAACGACAGAAAGACTTTCTTCACAATCGATAATCACAAATTAAACTTGTCTATGAAAAGTTCAACCATCAAGGACTGCTTTTAAAAAGTGTCATTCTCGCCTTGACAGATCCCTTCACACTGATGTCTGTCACCTTCACATCGAGCACGTCACTGGGCTCGAGTATGATCGAAACAAAGGCCGCCACGAATAGCAAAGCCCCCGCACTCGCCACACATTTAATTACCACTGACAACTGTATAGCGGATTTGTAATTGGAGATTTTTTTCACCGTAATAGGCTTTCGCAATTGCTCTCTCTCCTGCCCTTACCACTCCAGTGCTCTTAATTGTAATCTTTCCATCAGAGGAAAAGAATCGCAGCGGGGTGGCTTTGCTTCTCTTGAATGATATCTCGATTGTTCATTTAAATTCAAATTTGGCCAGAAAAAGGGTAATTAGTTGTATTAATAACCCGAAATGACTCGCTTGGTCGGAGAAGAGATAGCTTTTGTTTAGGTGTGATCGGGTGGATATGGGCAGCCCGCTGTGTGAGATGAAGGCCTTATTGGTGAAACAGGCTAGTGATATGAATAAACTCTGATTAAACCAACACAGGGTCATTCCCCCTCCCACAAACACATTTGGCAATCCTGTGGCCGTGTTATTGTCATTTATCCGTTTGTAAACAAAGGTTCTAGGGGGTTTGCTGATTTGATTGTGCATGCTGGATTTGGGAATGGGTTTTGTGTGATGCAACTGTGTTACATATTGATGTCAGATTGTTGCATGAAGATCTAAACAGCCTGAGGGCCAAGCCCAGATGGCACTGAAATCACAGAATCATCAGTCCAGTGAGGCTCTCACATGACTACACACACACACACACACACACTTCAGTTTTTTTTTTTTTCTTTTTTTAAATGTTAGGCTTGCTTTATTCACATGGGTTGTGATTCACATGCAGCGAGAACAGCAGAATGGATTGTGGCTCAGTCAACGTTAATGTATATTATATAATATACTTACTACCTTATGTATATTATACCTGTTATATCACGTATTTATATATGGTGTAATGAGAGTGTCTGATATATGATATGATACATGCATACGTACATATATATATGTGAACTAGTTGTATATACTAGTGTGTCTGTGTGTGTGTGTGTGTGTGTGTGTGTGTATATATATATATATATATATATATGTGTGTGTATATATATATATGTATATGTATATATATGTATATGTACACTCACCGGCCACTTTATTAGGTACCCCATGCTAGTAACGGGTTGGACCCCCTTTTGCCTTCAGAACTGCCTCAATTCTTCGTGGCATAGATTCAACAAGGTGCTGGAAGCATTCCTCAGGGAGTTTGGTCCATATTGACATGATGGCATCACACAGTTGCCGCAGATTTGTCGGCTGCACATCCATGATGCGAATCTCCCGTTCCACCACATCCCAAAGATGCTCTATCTGGATTGAGATCTGGTGACTGTGGAGGCCATTTGAGTACAGCGAACTCATTGTCATGTTCAAGAAACCAGTCTGAGATGATTCCAGCTTTATGACATGGCGCATTATCCTGCTGAAAGTAGCCATCAGAAGTTGGGTACATTGTGGTCATAAAGGGATGGACATGGTCAGCAACAATACTCAGGTAGGCTGTGGCGTTGCAACAATGCTCAATTGGTACCAAGGGGCCCAAAGAGTGCCAAGAAAATATTCCCCACACCATGACACCACCACCACCAGCCTGAACCGTTGATACAAGGCAGGATGGATCCATGCTTTCATGTTGTAGACGCCAAATTCTGACCCTACCATCCGAATGTCGCAGCAGAAATCGAGAGCTCATCAGACCAGGCAACGTTTTTCCAATCTTCTATTGTCCAATTTCGATGAGCTTGTGCAAATTGTAGCCTCAGTTTCCTGTTCTTAGCTGAAAGGAGTGGCACCCGGTGTGGTCTTCTGCTGCTGTAGCCCATCTGCCTCAAAGTTCGACGTACTGTGCGTTCAGAGATGCTCTTCTGCCCACCTTGGTTGTAACGGGTGGTTATTTGAGTCACTGTTGCCCTTCTATCAGCTCGAACCAGTCTGGCCATTCTCCTCTGAGCCTCTGGCATCAACAAGGCATTTCCGCCCACAGAACTGCCGCTCACTGGATGTTTTTTCTTTTTCGGACCATTCTCTGTAAACCCTCACAGAGATGGTTGTGCGTGCAAAATCCCAGTAGATTAGCAGTTTCTGAAATACTCAGACCAGCCCTTCTGGCACCAACAATCATGCCACGTTCAAAGTCACTCAAATCACCTTTCTTCCCCATACTGATGCTCGGTTTGAACTGCAGGGAGATTGTCTTGACCATGTCTACATGCCTAAATGCACTGAGTTGCCGCCATGTGATTGGCTGCTTAGAAATTAAGTGTTAACGAGCAGTTGGACAGGTGTACCTAATAAAGTGGCCGGTGAGTGTATCTGTGTGTGTGTGTGTGTGTGTGTGTGTGTGTGTGTGTGTGTGTGTGTGTGTGTGTGTGTGTGTATATATATGTGTATGTATATATATGTATGTGTGTGTGTGTGTGTGTGTGTGTGTGTGTGTGTGTGTGTGTGTGTGTGTGTGTGTGTGTGTGTGTGTGTGTGTGTGTGTGTGCGCACACACACACACACACACATATATATATATATATATATATACACACACACATATGTATAATACATTAA